>CM044105.1:4063359-4447355 GCA_024174645.1 Lemna minuta
TCCAATACAGAAAGCCGAGTTCCATGCCATGTCCAAGGGTATTGATGAAGTCATGTGGATTCGGAATCTCTTGGACGAATTACAGATTCCTTACCTCAAGCCTATTAGACATACGCTGCGACAACAAATCGGCGATCAGTATCGCTCATGATCCTATCTATCATGACAGGATGAAGCATGTTAATATCGACTGTTTTTACATTCAAAACCATCTTGAACAAGGCATCTTGAAGACTGATCATGTTCCTTCTGAGGAGCAATATGCAGATATCTTCACCAAGGGCTTATCTACGAAGGCTATGAGGCATCTAATTTCCAAGCTTGGAATGAGTAGTATACATTCCTGCGCTTGAGGGGGAGTGTTGATTATGTTACATAACATTGCAAATGTAATAGTTTGCAAGAGGCTTAGCTTGATGGGCCTTAGTTTGTAAGTTACCCGATTTACACAAAAATCAGGTAACGGCTAGAAAACTAGCCGTTACAACGGCTAGTTTTCCTAGCCGTTGCATTCAATAGGGATCTATATAAGGCATTAAGATGACTGAATATTGTAACCTTTCTTCTGATTAAAATTATCTTTTCTTCTGTGCAATCCTCTGCTTACTCTTCTTGCAAAATCCTACTACTGCGGTTCTTCACACCAATGATTAAAAAATTTATTTTAGAAGAAGATGTTAATAGCCTAGGTCAAGAGAATTATTTTGATGGATAAAATAAAGAAATTTATGCGAGCACACCGCATCTTTCAATAGCCACGGTTGCATCATCCTCGGGAAATCCCATTTCCAGCAATTGCGACAGCTTCTCATCTTTTCTGAAAGTCATTAAATCTTCGTCATTTTCCTGAAAGCCAAACAAAATTTATGCTTTAGGAATGTGATTGCTAAAAAGTACATACAGGTATAAAAAAGAAGGATAAACTAAATAAACCAATAGAAACTAAAGAAGGGCATTGCTGGAGTCCTAGAAGTTCAAGATCTGTCTCAATATGTTAAGATATTCTACTCGACATCACACCAAAAATGCAGAAGCTTCTGGACATGATCCATGCGAAACATTTGGAAATTCCATCGAGTACAACAATATGTTCAAGAAGATTTGGGAAAGAGCTCAAACCTTGAACTAGGTATTCCTAACCTTAGGACCCAAAATGAAACTTCTAGAATATCTTTTCTTTTTTATTGAAATAAGGACTTCTAGAATATCTTTTCTGGATTAATCGAAAAATCTGTGAAAAAATTCATACAATTACCCAAAACCAGCAGATGTATCAAACATCACCCCCAATTCAAAATACAACTCAATTTCAAGATGAGTTGGACAGAGGCACATGTATAGCTTAATGACAGTTACATCACAAGCCCAATGCATTCTTCATCTCTCTTCATCTTTCCTGCCAGCAAGGTCCCCATAAGTCCTGACCTTATCTTACCTTGTCATTGTGCACCACCAATATCTGCATCTCCTGGCAGCAATGGTGACCTTGACAGAGCTGCTCATCTCATTGGCTCTTTGCCACATGTTTCCCTTTGCCTAGGTGAGGCACTAGTGTTTTTTCTTTTTCTTTTTTTATGAAGACTAGTGTTTTTTCTCTCTTTGTGGCCAGATGCATGTAAGGGAAGGTATTCTAGTGACCATTTAAGGTTAAAGTTGAGCTTCTGGTCTGTGTCCACAGATTGCCTCCTTGTTTTTTGATAATGGCCTAGTTTATCAGAATCCATAATCGCTTCTGCTGTCCCTTTTGCAACTGATACGGCCCAATGACAGTTGCCTGGGAGTTACAAACACACCCATTCAATGCGGCAGATAATAAAACTGCCATAACCCTGGATACTTATAAATGCCCTCTGTTTGTAATTTAAATGGAAGTGAAATGAAATTAGTACACTAACTCTTTGAGATCTCCCGTCTCCTGCTCTCTGCTTCTCCACTCTAATTCTCTGCCCTCTCGGCTATCTCAAGTTCCCTATTTTTCTACCTTGATCTCTCTCCCTCAGTCCTCATCTGCAGGCCTCTCTCACATCTCCGCTCCAATTCCCTGTACTCTCTGCAATCTCAAGTTCTCTCTTTCTCTCTCTCTCTCTCTCTCTGTGACCTCATCTGAAGACCTCTCAGCATATCAGTTCTCTCTGTCTGTCTCCCTGCCTCTGTCCCTTTCTGTCTCTCTCACTTTCTCTCTATCTGAGAGATTGTTCTTTACCTAGATGCTCTTAAGTTGCTGATTAAGGATCGATGCTATCACTAGGGATGAAGTGTCCTATAAGATGAACTCGAAAGTCAATCCGATCCAAGATCAGAAAAAGCTTTTCAATCCATATCTATCATTTCAAAAAAATTCTTCCATGAAGCCTCATCATGTGTGATTGGAATTAGGACATAATTAGGAAAGGATGTGATTTGAAACATGATAAAGGACCGAACAGCCCTCTCAAGCCTAGCTCTGAGTTCTGTGCACAATGAAGAAAAAGCACCTTATCACTAAAACCTTCCATATCTGAGAATGAGATTTCTCCGTCGCTTTGTGAAGAAATTGTCTCTGACAAAGGAGATTTTTCAATAGCCTGCAACATATCAATGTCAGATGATGGTTCTATGGTAATTACTCATAAACTGAAGGTCTACTTACAGCATAACTCAGGAGGGAGTCTAGAATTGATCCCATGTCAGATTCATCTAGAAAGAGAAAAATTAGACTTAAAAAAATTTTGGGAGTGAGGGAGAAAAAAGCTGAAGTCTTTTGATGAATAAAATCATACTTACCATGTTCTTGCACTGCTCGGGTCACCAGTTCTTCTTGGAATCCCATTCCAATGAAATGAGAAACAATTGCTAACCTTGAGGACTCTGCCTCATCATTCTATAAAGAAATTAAAGGGTTAACAATAAGATCACAGCTAGGATTCCAAAAAAATCAATTGGCCTGTATACTTAGGTTTAAGATTTAACTTGGATATTGTCCTCACTCTCCTAGGATTAAACCGCCCCCTTCCTATTCATGATATTTAACCTTATATCAGAAACCCATTTCCAACTTATAAGATTCATATAAGATAACCTTCGGTAGCACAACTGAAATATATTTAGTTGGATTGTGCATTACATTGATGGGCACAAAAAAAAAAGCAAAACTAAAAAATCACCTTTGAGACTGGTGCATTGCGAGTGAATGATCCTACAGTTGATGCCGTGTCTCCGTAAGATTGTGTGTAATTATGTTGTAGACTGAGATCCTCATCATCAGTCCACTCCCAAGAAGCTTCATCAGATGGACACTAAATATAGTAATGAAACAAAGACATGGATCAACCATGAAAAATAGTTTAATTCAAGAACAGGCATAAAATTCATACCATTTTTTATTAAATCCTTCAAAGCCTCCTCTCCTGAACCTTTCTAGAATTAAACAACAGGAGAGCTTCTTAGAAGGTGGGGCTCTAGTCCTTTTAAGGCATAGAAATTGTCACTGGTGCTCTACTGAGAATAGACCTCGTAAGATGCCACTGGAGATGCACAGAAAGCAGAATAAAGAAGATAAACAGTAAAATACTAGTCAGTGTTCATGAAGTTGGCTTGTTTTGCAACAAAGAACGCATTCATTGAATGCAATGTCTGAAGAAATGATTAAATTAAACATTAATCGCTAAAAAGTAGAGATGCTAAGCAAACACAGAAATCAAACACAAAGAAACAATTATTGCTATCATTATGATGCACATGTAAAAGTGGAAAATTGCAAGACTGAAAATAATACCAGAAAATGTTATGATATGACACCACAGGGAACAATTGTAGGTTAAGTCTGTAAACGCTCATTTTCTCTCTGTCTCAGTCTCTCTCTCTCCCCTCTCCAAAGTTCTTAAATGATAACATTGGTTTTGGCGGGTTCATGCTCCTAGAAAGAAACCTTTAGTCTACATCAGCAGGTGCAGTGACCCTACAGAAGATATCTACTTCTGAAAGCAAGTCATCAGCATCAATAAACTCCTAAAAGAGTCATCATCATCTTTAGGTCTGCATTCTTGCTAAGTGAGGAGAGTTCAAGATGCAGGATTATAATAAATCAAAGTCCATCTTCAAAGGGAGGAAATTTTTTTGATGCTGGCGAACTCAAAAATGCTGGGATCATTCTATTTTTATATTTCTTGATGACGTTACAATCCCGTAATTTTTTTTTGGCAATTTAGCCAATTCTCATTCAAATTTAGTCAATTTTTCTATTTGCTTTATTTACAGTAGTCGATTCTTTTTTTTTCTTTTTTGAAAAATGCAAGGGATGATCACCCGATGAATCGGTGACCCACCCACAAGATTGGAACTCAATCAGCCCCTGATCGGAAGGACCAGGCTGCCACAAAACCCTCCACCACATAGGCAGCCCATCTGTGGACACCACCCTCCCGTTGAGCAGCTTGTCGTTCCGGCATAGCCATATGGCCTAAAGAACTGCAAGTATGCGCACCTCCTCCTCCTTCACCCTTCTTCCCCTCCTCTGGATTGAGTCCCAGAAGGACGTCTCTAGGTTCTATCTATCTTTGGTATGGGTTGTTGATTCCATATTGTCCTGGCAAAGGGGCATCTGAAGAACAGATGTGCACAATCTTCCTCGTCTCCCAGACATAGAGTGCACTCTGCTGAAATATCTGGGTACAATCTGTTATGGAGTACTCGCGTCTTAAGTTTTTGTCGAAGGAGAAGCCAACCAAAGAACCACACCTTTTGGGGGGACCTTTTGTCTCCATATATACCTGCATGCTCGGAGGATTAATAGGTTCTCCTCATGATGCCCCTCACATAATCTCTTGTATGCCCTCGTACTGAGAATTGTGCCCCAATCCAAACCCATCCATCCTGAGCCCCACTCTGTGGTTGCTTATGTAATAAGGATTGTTGCATAAGTAATAACTCCTCCACCCTCTGATCTGATAAGGCCCCAGCCAAAGTCGGGTTCCATGTGCTGTCCCAACACTTCGCCACCGTGACCCCGAGATTCGTGGATATTGCAAAAAATCGGAGAAACATCACATTTAGGCTCCCTTGAGTCGACCAATCATCTGTCCAATACTGAAATGTGGATCCGTCTCCTAACTGAGCAACAAAGAATGCCCTCATCTCGCGGAAAATAAGTCTCAGCCCTTGCTAAAAGGGAGATGCCCTTTGTGTTGTGGCTGCATACTTCTCCCAAGTCAACCCCCTGCCGTAGCTCTGAATAGTCGATTCTTACTTTTCACTATTTCAAATTTGAGTCTTTGACTTTAAGTCTATCGATTGTCATCGATTTACACTGTCCATATCTAGGAGAGAGGGACATCCAATAAATAATAAAAGGTAACCTTATAACCAGAGTCATTAAATCTACAATCTTCCTGGTTTCACAGTCCAGATTAGAACCCCCCGTGTGAAAGACCTGAAATATTATTTTAGATAAGCTATGGCAGCCAACCCCCAAAGTGCAAACTTGTGGCATCACCACTGCCCAATTAACCTAGCGGAGGACTCAGTCTTGACGAACATCCAAAAAATAGAAAGTGACGCGGAGAATGAGACAAATGTTAGTTTTCACAATAAATATTACAAAATGATGAGTGAGAAACGAGAATAACCCATGAATGGGGAGGGGGTGACAATCACAATGGACCCCAGCAGATCAGAAGTTCTTAGTTGGATGATAAACCTGTGAGGAACACCTTCGTGTCCTAAGTATGGAGATAAAGAGAGTCTACGATTGAGAAAAGGAACAAAAATTCGTCAACTGAAAGAGTCCAGGGCCTCTCTACTAAGACAAAGGATCTTCCAAAGAGAGTTTCCTTTCTCCAAATTGCCGCCTATTCAATACTAACATTATCAGCATATATTTAGAAAATTTTTGTCTTTCAACATTTACTAGACATCATCTGGCATCTTTTTAAAGCAAGTTGACGTTAATGAGTAGATTCTAAATTTATGAATGCTTTAATTGTCAGGATATGTAACCATAAAGTGAAGGGGAGAGAGATGACAATCTCTCTCCCTCTCTTCTCATATACCATATACATACATGGCAATTAAAGCTTCCATAAATTTGGACCCAACTTCTCAATGTCAGAGAGACTTGCTTTAGAAAGATCCCAGACAGCTTCTAGTAAAATATTGAAAGCTACAAAGTTTCTAAATTTATGCTGACATAGTATAGGAGAGAGCTTCTGATCTGTGTTGCTTTACTTTGGCTTCCAATCTTTCTAGGCAGGCCAGTGGTGGTTGAGCTTTCGGGTTGCCAAGTGTGCACATATATTATTTTGTGTTGTTGGATCATCAACCTTGCTCGAAGATGGACAATTCAATGTCCATGAGAAGGGGGAGAAAGAGAAAAAAAATGCAAGAGAGAGAGAAAGAGGGGAATATATAGAGAGAGATTCAGAGAGAAAGAATCAAGAGTACTATTTAATCCCCCACCACTCCCTCTATCTCTCTCTCTTCCCCTTGCTGTCCATCTCATACTCTCCCAGCTCCCTCTCACTCTCCCGACAGCCATTTCTGGAGCCAGTGAAGGTATAAGAGATTTAGGGAGAGGGGAGAGAGGGCTCAGTATACTAGAATCAATTATCTTAAACATGAGTTAAACTGTTAAGATTTCTACATTCATTTAATGATCATGATCATGGACAGGCAAGTCGACAATGATCTGAATCAAATCCTTGGACAACAGACTGCGATCCAATCATGATTGTCGTGATCTCGATCGAACTTGGTTGATTAATAGATTTGATCAATCAACCAAGGATGATCTTAATCAAATTGACAGGCATTGATCACATCAACAATATCATCTCAGTGATCGATGCTCATTGATCTGATCATGTCAATGATCATTGATCAGATCAATAGTGATAGATCGTGATCAGTCAATGATTTTAGATGTGATCGTCAATATGAACGACAATCTAAAATATTAGGGTTAAATATTGAAAAAAAGTGACATAATTGCACCCACAATCTGATTGTCGATTAGATTGACAATCAGACTGTATCTTAAGGGAGTTCTCGTTCATCTGATCGTTGAGTTAATCAGTCCCTCGATCATATATCTGCTTTTTCTCAGTGAATGATCGAAATCCATCTGGCATGATCATTGATCAGTTCAACCGTTGGATCATGTCGATCAGATCTGATCACTTCAATCCTATCACTGATCATTGTTCCCTACGATCAGATCAGATTGATGATCACTGATCATGTCCATCATCAGGAGAGCACACATGCGTGTTGCACACGGACTGTTCAGCTATCTGTTGACTGCTTCTAAAAAAGGTTGACTTCACTGAGAAAAGGAAAAATACGATTAAACTCCAACGTCATCCTCTTCATCTGCAATTCTCCCTCCATCATTCTCTCGGAGTCTCACCTACTCTCACTAATGCTTCCCATTCTAATGATATCTCTCTCTGTTATCTACCATCATCTAACTGCAACAGCCCAATGAATAAGAAAATCTTGTCAGCCAGAACGAGAAAACTTTTTCAATTCCATGGAGAGAAAAGAGAGATCTTCCCTCATAATATTTTTACCACTCTAGAAAAAATAGTTATTTATTTCAACAGGAGGCAGAAAAAAATGTAATCTTTAGAAATATCAAAGAGGAACACGTTAAAAAAAGATAAAAAACTAGACATTGCTTTCAAGTTTTCGTCAACCGTAACGAAAATAGAGAAACAGATGAAAAAATGGAATTAATCTGAAGAGGGTGAAGGCGAAATCTCACCGCAGTGTTCCCGTGAGGCAACAAGAATGGAGGGATAGAGAGAAAGAGAGAGAGATAAAATGGGATCAAAAGAAAACGATATTTAATCGAGAAACAAAGATTGAATGCTTTAAATGTTGGCATCTTTTCGAGCGACTTGATTTGATGTTGACAGGTGTACATCAGAAGCTTTTAATGCGGATTTCCTGATATTAGTTTTACATTTTGTGCTGATTTATTGATTTAATAGTATAGAAGAAGATCGCTGAAAATTGATGGGATAGATGACCTGCGCTGATCTGCAGATTCAAAGAGATGGGGAGAAAAAGACTTTGGGTTTTTTTGAATTTCTGCGGTTCCCTCTCTCTCTAGTAGCGAGAGAGAGAGACCAAATTTTTCTCTTCTTCTCTTTCTCTCTGCTGTCCGGCCGGACAACTCCTCGACAGTAATTATAAAATTAGAAAAAGAGAACCGGAAAAAAAGAAATTATAAAATTAGAAAAAGAGAGAAAGAGAGAGCGGGAAAAGGTGGAGTAATGATTTTCAGAGAAAGAGGGAGATGAAAAGGGTCACTAGGATACAGGCTACGGGTTGGCGCATTGGAAAGAGCAAGAGCCTCACCTTTTTCCAATGCGGGGTTGGCGGAGAAAGACTAAGAGGAACGTGAGAGAGAGAGAGAGATGACTACAATGAGCAGCCATAATATCGATATTTGATTCAAATGCTCTAGCTTGAGGGGGAGTGTTTAAAGGATGGCTTGATAGGAAGAATGCCGTTGAAGTTCAACTACACAAATGGGCATTCTTCTCACAATACTCACAAGATGGGAGGGAGATAACCACCACCATGCCCGAGATCACCATCTCATCCATGCCATGCCCATGACCATGACCATAATCTTGGTCAAGACCCTCTTGCGACTAGATCCACCTCCATATAGCGCAACCAAACACCCACTCACGGCACCATGAAGTTTCCTCTCGGTGCTTTACCTCTCCTCCACACATTCTTGAGCCATCTTCTCTATAAAGAGCAAGTAATGAACTCGATTTTGGGTTATCTTTAGTTGTTGTTTGTAATTGATTATATATATCAATACTTATAATTCTTTACTTAACACAAGATTAAGTAAGAGTTGAATCCCTAAAAAGCCTAGATAATTGATAACATATAATTTAATAAAATGTAAATTAAGATATAAAATATTATAATTTTTATGCATGTTAATATACTGTGAGTGCATATCTATTATTTTATAAAAATTTAAATTATCATATCAAAATGAACTTTTTTTTTGGGATAATCATAAATAAATAAAGAGTGATATTTAAGATAAGATTATTCTCATTTTACATGTGAGATTATAATTAGGTTTTAATGTTAAATAATAAGATAAAATATTTTTTATATACACTCATTTATTTTTTCTAGTTTTATTTTCTTAAAGAAATTAGCGTCTTTTTTTATAAAAATTTATCATCTTGTTATTTATTAAATTTGAGTTTTTATAATGATAGATTACTTTAATTTATGATCAAACAAAATTAAATTTAAATTAACTTGGAGTTTTATTTTTAAAGTTACAAATTTTCTAATTTTTATGGATTTTCTAGAATTTTTTAAAATTTATTTAGATTTCTTTTTATTTTATTTTGATTTAAATGGCAAAACATTGTTTTAATTTTTGCACGTTGACGTGACATCGTACTCATGTACCACATGACACATGTGTGTATGTGTGTGCACACATATCATTAGTGGGTTAAGCATCCTTTAAAGGATATAAACTAACCCAATAAAGACTGAATTCTATTTATACATGATTTTTGTCTTAATTTTTGTTATGTGAGACTATTTTTCTTTTTCTTTTTTTCTGTGCAAATGATGTGGCACATTCTAAAGCGTGCAATCGCATGAATCAAATCATGATCATCAATTTTCACTTAAATCGTGGGGTACATGACAGACAATGGTTCGTCATTAAATCATTTAGAAACGATCTAATCTCAGCCGATTCATATGAAGATTAAATCACGCTCGACGGACTCCCATGGATATGTGTGCACATGAAAAAGCATTCGATGAAGATCAAACGGTGGTAGTTACAAGACACTTCTTCACCCGGTGATGTGATGAAATCTCAACGCTTCATCGCGAATCCAACGGCCACAATTTAATGGCATCTATTCACATTCTTGTGTTATATCTGAGCCGTTGATTGAAGATGAAGAGACAAATCAAATGATCATGCCCAAGTTTAGCCTATTTATACCCCTTATTCTTCTACGGAAAGAGCATTCTCATATGTTTCGAGTAATCGAACTATTTAGATGCCTAAATTCTTGAATCTATAACATTTTTTTGTCTTCTAGACTCATTTCCGCATCCGAGGAGTGTTTTAAAGAGAGATTTTTGTTTAGAGAATCGAGAGAATTTACCTCTTGAACACTGGATTTTTGTTATTTGAAACATGGAATGAAAAGCCTTGACACGGTAGTGAATTGGATCACTTTGAGCGCAATTTTCAGGGTTACATTATGTGTTTTCTCTTAATCTTTCTTCCTATAACATTAGATTTCAATTTCGAATAGTATAGTGGTCTAATTTTAGAAAATTTATCTGTTTTCTCTCTTTTCACGATCAATTTTTTTTCTACCTAGATTTCACTCCTTAATTTTTCCACAGATATTAATCCAAATCAAATAATTTTTTATTTCGTAAATTTTTCTTAGAGTATTCTTTCCAAATTTACTAAAATCCTTCATTTCTCACCTCGATTCATCATCCGATTTGATCAAATTTAAAAGAATACCTAAAAAATTCTCCTATTTTTCTGTGGACTCGACCCTTATTCACCATTAGACTAATTAATTCTTCATTAAAACTTAAAATTGGTGAGTTTGGTAAATTTTTGACACTCATTCGTGTGTTTTCAATGACCGCATGAAAGCATACTCGTCACTAATGAGATTAGACATATTTAGAGGGAAGGGATATTTATGTAAGACGATTATACTAGATGTGAAGAAATGTGGGATATCTATAAGATAAATAAGATGTAGATTATATTCTAAATTTATAATTAAAATTTTATAATATATAAGTAAGAAAGAAAAATGAGAAGAGTGAGAATAATGGAATGACGAGATGAGAAGGATGAAAAGATAGTTCATTGAATTGAATTGGGAATTGGGAGATCTTCCTCATATAGAGAGAAGGAAAAAACCCTACAAGAGATAAAAGACAAAAGACAAAAACACACTTAAGGTAATATTGTTGGGTTATGAGGTCGATTAAACTTTCGAAAATTTGATCAAAAATATTAAGTGTAGTGGAATAAATTGAATCGGATATTTAAAATATTGAGACACCAAGGATATATGATCATCTAATATGTATGAAAAAACATAAATATACGGTTCTCTTGAAAGAGTTCATAAAGCTATTTCAAGTGTCTAGCCTATAATGACATCTACACAGTATCTAGATAGTTGGATCTCCTTTTCAAAGCTCTTCACCAAGAGAGAAAGATAAGAAAGGAAAGAATTCTCATAAGACTTGCATGGGCATCTTGAGTTGTGATCATTCTCTCCTTATTTATAGACATTTGGTATGTAGATTATTCATAAAAAAACTTTTATAATTATGTCTATATCTACCAACATCCATATACCTTATGTGTGTCATCATCTAGGTTCATATATCTCACTAGTTAATAACTCTATAGGTCTAATAACATCTTATTTGGTCAACCTTTAATTGATTATCCATATCCTTATATAAATTAATTAATCAAATATCAATTTAAACCCAATCGATATGTTGAGTTGCTAGCCAATTGGATGCCAAGCTACACCACGTTCTCTAAGAGATATGTAATATATAATAATTCCCTAACGAAACATTTCTTTCATCGGTTATCATGTATATAGTCTTTCATTCGCACGAGAATTCTAAATGACTTAAGGGTATGGTCAACTATCTAGCCCTGAACGGTCACTCAAGTTAGTACTAGATGCTTATAAAAAATAATCAAGAACTCATTCTCTATTATTTCCACTAACTATGATATTTTCTATCACCTACGATATTTCATCGTATCTCATTCCTTGAGTAAATCTCCTCAAATACTTAGCGTGGATGATCCCATCTTGTCCACACAATCATCTTTGAGAGACTTCATATCATATCCAATATATAACGTTTTAGAGATCCTATAAGTTATTATCAAAATACAATCATCCTTCCACAAGATGTATATGGTGTCTCAAGTCAAAGGACCACATACATAACTTTGGCATGAATTAACTTGATTTATAGTTAGGTATAATATCATTCAGGATTCATATAGATTGATTCAATGAACTCTTTCTCCAAATAACACCTATTATCATATGATAAGTATGATTGATCTTGATGTAGCCCAAGATGATATCCAAGAGCTCAGAAAGCCCAGTATGAGTGTTATATCCCAAGAGCCCTTAAAAGCCACAAGTGAGGCCCAGTCAAAGATTAATGGGCCGAGTGGGAATCTTTAGGAGTTGACAATAACTGCAAAAGATTACCTAGAGACACACAAATATTATGGGTCAGAGTATATAGTTCCTAGAACCTGCAAAAAGATCTATGTTGGGGCCTACTAGGGACCTAGAAGCTTCATTTTTTGTTTGTCAATTCTGTGTCTAACAGATACATGTTGTCAGAGTTATATTGTCAAGGCTTTTGTGTTGTCTTTTTATGGGTCAAATCATTAGGATAGCTAATGAATCGAGACCGCGATGCAGTTGAAAACAAACGATCAAGAGTCAAAATAATTACCAAACTCACCAATTTTAAGATTAAATCATGAATTGAGGGGTTTAGTGAAGAATAAGGGTCAAATCCACAGGGAATTACGGTAGTTTCTGAAGATCTTTTCAAATTTGATCAAATCAGACAATAAAATGTGAATAGAAACTAGGCCATTTGATATTTTTGGAAAGAATACTGGAAGAAGAATCCATGGAAATAAAAATAACTGAATTTGGATCAAGATTTGTGGAGAAATCATCGAATGAACATGAGAGAAATTTCTGAAAAATAAAATCACGAAAAAGCCAAAATTAAAATTGAATTTGACTCAAATTACGAATTAAAAATGAAATCTAAATATATACGAAAGGAAGATTAGGATGAAATCACGATCTCTAACCCAAGATTGCGCTCGAATTGATCCAATTACTTGCTGAATTCAAGGCTCTTCATCAAAATTCAGAAAACGCGATCGTTGATGTTCAAGCGTCGATTTCTTCCTCATTTCTCAACGAAATCTCACTCTCAAGCACTCCATGTACATGGAAACGAGTCTAGAAGCGATTGGAAGCAAGAGATTCAAAGGATTTGGTGTGTAAACAGTTTGATTTACTCGAATTGCCCTGTAATGCTTTATAATGTCAAAGAACATCTTAATTTATACGGAAAATTGGGCGTAACCGTGTGATCGACATTTAATCTTTGATCAACGACTCTGATGAAACGAACGGATGCGAATCGTTATGATTAAGTCGTGGCCGTTTGGATCGTAGATGGACCACCGAGATGATGCCATACCACACGCATTATAAATAACGCATCAAAAACTTGCGGTTGGATCTCGATCGAACGCTCATATGCCTTTCCGTTAGTTTTAATCTCGGTCGTTATAACTCCTTAGATCAACGGCTGAGATTAAATCATTTAAAAATGATTCGCTGACAAATCATCTGATCGTTGAGTTGATCAGTTCCTCGATCGTATATCTGCTTTTTCTCAGTGAATGATCGAAATCCATCTGGCATGATCATTGATCAGTTCAACCGTTGGATCATGTCGATCAGATCTGATCACTTCAATCCTATCACTGATCATTGTTCCCTACGATCAGATCAGATTGATGATCACTGATCATGTCCATCATCAGGAGAGCACACATGCGTGTTGCACACGGACTGTTCAGCTATCTGTTGACTGCTTCTAAAAAGGTTGACTTCACTGAGAAAAGGAAAAATACGATTAAACTCCAACATCGTCCTCTTCATCTGCAATTCTCCCTCCATCACTCTCTCGGAGTGTCTCCTAGTCTCACTAATGCTTCCCAATCTAATGATATCTCTCTCTATTATCTACCATCATCTAACTGCAATAGCCTAATGAATTAGAAAATCTTGTCAGCTAGAACGAGAAAAGTTTTTCAATTCCATGGAGAGAAAAGAGAGATCTTCCCTCATAATATTTTTACCACTCTAGAAAAAATAGTTATTTATTTCAATGGGAGGCAGAAAATGTAATCTTTAGAAATATCAAAGAGGAACACGTTAAAAAAAGATAAAAAAACTAGACATTCCTTTCAAGTTTTCGTCAACCGTGACGAAAATAGAGAAGCAGATGAAAAAATGGAATGAACTTGAAGAGGGAGAAGGAGAAATCTCATCGCAATGTTCTCGTGAGGCAGCAAGAATGGAGGGATAGAGAGAGAGAGAGAGAGAGAGAGAGAGAGAGAAAATGAGGTCAAATGAAAACGATATTTAATCAAGAAACAAACGATAGATTGCTTTAAATGTTAGCATCTTTTTCGAGAAGCTTTAAATGCGGATTTCCTGATATTAGTTTTACATTTTGTGCTGATTTATTGATTGAATAGTATAGAAGAAGATTGCAAAAAATTGATGGGATAGATGACCTGAGCTGATCTGCAGATTCAGAGGATTATAGAGATGGAGAGAAAAAAAACCAGGGGGTCTTTTGAATTTTTGCGGTTCGCTCTCTTTCTAGAAGAGACAGAGACCAGATTTTTCTCTTCTTCTCTTTCTCTCTGTTGTCCGGACAGGCGGACCACTCCGTTGACAATCACCTGTACAAGAATAAAATATATTGAGAAAAAGAGAGCAGGAAAAAGATATTATAAAATTAAAAAAAGGAGAGAGAGAGAGCTGGAAAAGGTGGAGTAATGATTTACAAAGAAAGAAAAGAGAGGGAAAAGGGAAAAATAGGATACATGCTACGGGTTAGCGCATTGGAAAGAGTGAGAGCCTCGGCTTTTCCCAATGCGCGTTGGGGTTGGGAGAAAGTCTAATGGGAGAGAGGGAGAGAGACATGACTCCACCGAGCAGTCATGATATAGATATTTGATTCAAATGCTCTAGCTTGAAGGGGAGTGTTTGAAGGATGGACTAATAGGATTAATCTATGACTGCATTAGTCTTACATGGGACATATCTCTTTCGTTATCATTGTCTTTCATATATATATATATATATATATATATATTCCACTATGTACTTCTACGTTGTACCATATTATATTTTTCTCGGGTTGTCAATAGATCGACGAACTAGGCCATTGATCATCAGCTACACAAATGGGCATTCTTCCCACAATACTCACAAGATGGAAGGGGATAACCACCACCATGCCCGAGATCACCATCCCATCCATGCCCATCACCATGAACATAATCTTGGTCAAGATCCCTCCTATAAATAGATCCAACCGAGGCAAAAAGGCTTAGAAGGCATTTTAGGGTCAAGCAATCTAGAAAAAATAAGAATGGAAAAGTGGGTTAGACTGTTTAGATGACTAACTCAAACTTTAAAAATTACCCAAAAATGGCTTTAATATCAATATTAAATGAAAATAAGAGAGAGAGAAAGCATTGATGCAACAATGGGGACATGTGCATTCAATGGCATCAACCACCTCCATATAGCGCAACTAAACACCCACTCACGAGCACCATGAAGTTTCCTCGTGGTGCTTAACCTCTCCTCCACACATTCTTGAGCCATCTTCCCTTATAAGGAGTGAGTAATGAACTCGATTTTGAGTTATCTTTAATTGTTTAATCCTCAAAAAGCCTAGGTAATCCATAACATACAATTGATACATTTAATTATATTATTATTAATACAAATTAAGGCATACAACATTTTATTTTTATGCATATTATTATACTGTGAGTGCACATCTCTCATTCTATAAAAATTTAAATTATAATATCAAAATGAACTATTTTTAGGGGATAATCATAAATAAAGAAAAAGATAAATATTTGAGATTAGATTATTCTCATTTTATATTTGAGCTTATAATTAGGGTTTTAATGTTAGATAATAAGATAAAATATATTTTTTATATACACTCATTTATTTTTTCTAGTTTTACTTTCTAAAAAGAAATGAATGTATTTTTATAAAAAAATTATATGGTTATTTATTAAATTATTACATTTTTAGGGATAATCATAAATAAATAAAAAGAGATATTTGAGATTAGATTATTCTCATTTTATATTTGAGATTATAATTAGCTTTTAATGTTAAATAATAAGATAAAATATTTTTTTATATAAACTCATTTATTTTTTCTTGTTTTACTTTCTAAAAGAAATGATTGTATTTTAAAAAAAATGATTACATTGTTATTTATTACATTTGAATTTTTAGAATGATAGATTATTTAATTTCTGATCAAACAAATTAAGTTGAATTATCTTGGAGTTATATTTTATAAAGTTATAAATTTTTTAATTTTTATGGATTTTATGAACTTTTTTTGAAATTTTCTTAATATATTGCTGAATTCCTGAACCTACTTCTCGTCATCTAGCGAGCTTAATTCGTCGTTCTTCTCTTTAATTACTATTGGTTGGACGGCTGGCTCATCACTCTTATGTGTGATGGAGGTATGATCGTCATGAGGTACTCGTCGTTCTACGAAATTTGACATGAACTGATTCTTCAACCACCAAAGTGCGTTTGTTGAAGACTCGATATGCTTTAGAGCGATCCGAGTATCCTAAGAAAATCCCCTCGTCGCTCCGAGAGTCAAACTTTCCAATATTGCTCTTCCCGTTTATCAAGATATAGCATCGACACCCAAATGTGCGAAAATAAGCTAAGTTTGGTTTTTCGTCCCTTAACAAGCTCATAAGGAGTCTTCTTTAGTGTGCTCCGTAGCAGTGCTCTATTTGCTACGTAGCATGTTGTACTAACTGCTTCAGCCCAAAAATAGCCTGGTAGGCTATTTTCAGCAAGCATTATTCTTGACATATCTATCAAGGTATGGTTCTTGCGCTCGGCTACTCCATTCTGTTGTGGAGTCCGAGGTGCTGAAAATTGGTGGGCTATTCCCAATTCATCACACAAGTTCTCGAAGTCGTGATTATCAAATTCTCCTCCATGGTCGCTCCGAAATGGTTTTGATCTTCAGTTCCAACTCATTTTGAATCTTCTTAGTGAAGATCCTAAATGTGTCAAAGGTGTCATTTTTCTGTGACAAGAAGAATACCCAAGAGTACCATGAGTTATCGTCGACGATGACTAAGCAGAAATATTTTCCACTTAGGCTGGTTACCCGATTTGGACCAAAGAGGTCCATATGAAGAAGTTCTAAAGGTTTCTTTGCTGAAATCTCCTTCTTCTTATCGAAAGTTGATTTTACTTGCTTGAACTTTACACAATTTTCACAGATCTCTGATGTGTCTCCTATCTGTGATGGTAATCCTCGCACCAAACCTAAGGCTTCTAATGTTCTAATGTTGCGATGGCTGAGATGTCCTAGTCGACGATGCCAAAGCTCTACATCGTTCTCCTCATATTGAGTTACTAGACACATGCACGAACTCCTCACTTCTTTCCAAATCAACTATATAAATGTTCTTAACCCTATGACCTACAAACAATAGTTCTCTAGTCTCCTCGTCTAATATATTACATCCTATCCTATGAAACTCAACAATCATTTGATTGTCGCATAATTGACTTATACTGATCAGATTGTGATGAAGACCCTCTACGAATAAGATATTCTTAACTAGAACATCGTTATCGATAGAAATCTCCCCAATACCTTTAATCCTTCCTTTATTACTATCCCCAAATGTAACTGTGCCTCCGTCCATCTGTTTAATGTTATTTAACCATTTCCTATCCCCATGTCATGTGTCTTGAAACATCCGCTATCTAAATACCACTGTGATGATGATCGGTGATTACCTGCACCAAAGTTTGGGACCATTTAGTTCCATCCCATGGGAGCCCACGGAGGGAATCTGAGGTAAACTAAATCTTGGAATGGTGTTAACTATCTCAAAAGGTGTTGAAGGCATGTGGTGTGGTGGAGTGATGTGTGGAAGGAAAAATAGTGGATGTTTAGCCAAGTGTTGATAATGCACATGATCTCTAAACTCCATCCTATATGGGTCTAAGCCACGAAAATCTACTAGGTGAAATGGGTGCCCTAGGAAATCCTTTGATGTGATGAGTTTTTCGATCCTACTTAACGGTTTTAGCCTACCCCTAGTTGATGTGGATTGACTTGAAATCATTCTTCTGGACTCTACTCTAGATGGTTCCTTAATTTTACTCACTATAGGGTCGATTAACTTATCTACTATCCTATGATTTCCTATCATCCCATAACTGTGTGAGTATCTATACCTCGGATCCCTTTGAATCGTCTCATCTATGAGGTAGGTCCTAGACCCTTTTTCTTTCTCCTCAACCTCCACACTTGTTCATATACTTTGTGGTTCTAGAAATTCAAAAAGTATCATCAGTTCCCTCCTTCACCCATTTCGTTCCTTCGTTTGACTTAATCGTATCATTTGGTTCGTAACCTAGACCTTCCTTTCTCAAAACAGATCTCTGACTTCCTAGGAGCATCTCTAAAGCCTTTTGACTCCCTAGTAGCTGATCGTATCGCTCTCTAAGTCGACAATATTATTCTGGAAGTGATATCTCCTCTTTCTTATGTGATACAGTAATGTCTAAGGAATTTAATTTTTCCTTAAGTATTATACTTTCCATTTCTAACTTAGTGTTCTCCTCTCCTAATTTCCTAATGTACTCATTTTCCTTAATGTAATCTCCAAACCTCTCAGTTAGGAGAGAAATTGTCTCAACTAGTTTAAGATTCTCTTGCTTACTCTTCCTTAATTCTCTTCTACTGATTCTATATGTAAATAACAAATCAGCTAAAGCATCACTTAATTCTTCATTAGAAATATCATCAACACTTACCTCACCTTCACTAGATTTTTCCATTAGGCACACGTTGACCTCCTCGCTTGCTTCTTCTCCTTCTTCTCTGTTGTCTTCACCTTCACTTGAATCACTCTAGGTTGCCTTAAATGCTTTCTTCTTCTTGTCTCCTTTCCAGGTTGGTTTCTTCATCATCTTTTTTTCTCCTCATTCTTCTTCAAGGTAGGACACTCGTCCTCGAAGTGACTTGGTTTCTTGCACTGATAGCACACTTTAGATGTGTTTCCGAAATTTCTTCTACCTCTTAGCATTTGAGCTGTCTTTCTTGATAACTAATAACATGTAATCTTAACATGATAAAACATGATTATTAATGCAAATTAAGGCATAAAACATTACATTTATGTGCATGTTATCATATTTTGAGTGTATTTCTATCATTCTATGCAATTTTATGTTATAATCTCAAAATGCGTTAATTTAAGGTTAATTATGATGAATTAAAGATTAAAGATTTTATAACCCATCTTTACTTGAGATTATAAGTGATTTTTAAAGTTAAATAATAAGAGAAATAATTTTTATAAACATTCATTTAATTTTCTAAAGTTAAAATCTTAAAGAAATGAATGTATTTTTGAAATATATATTAAATATCTTGTTATTTAAATATTTTGAATTTTTAGAATGATAGATAATTAAATTTCAGATCAAATGAAAGAAATTTGGATTAATTTGGAGTTGTATTTTAAAAGATATGATTTTTACAATTTTTAGGGATTTTTTTTTGGATTTTTCCTGATTTTTCTGATTTAATTTCTATTTAAAAAAATGTTTAAATAAATAAATAAAAAGAAAAAAGTGCGCGGGTCCCACGCGGGTGCGACGTGGCACGCAAGGCCACGTGGCAGAGCCACGCGGACCCGCGCAGCGTGCCTACGTGGCGCGTTTATATATTTATAGTATTATTATATTTATAAGAAAATGGGTCTTCAGCCTTCCCTAGATGGGAAGGGTTATTAACCCTTTAATCCGTCAGGCCTTATAAACCCGACGGATTCCACTAATTTTCTCCGTGTGGGACTAAAGTCCCACACAGTGTTTTAACGCAGGACACGTGGAGCGATATGAGGCGTCGGATCGTGATCAGAGCGCGCCGATCAAGTGGACGCGTAGTCCACGGATTCAAATCAAAACCACGTGCGTTATAAACAAATTATAACGGCTCAGATTTCAGCGACGTGGCGGCATCATGCGCGCCGATCAGGTGGACACGCGGCCCATGGATCGAAGATCAAGCACGTGCCTATTTTGAAGCGTTATAACGGTCCAGATCAAATCTCGCGGGAGACATCCGGACCGTCGGATCAAGAATAAAGGGGCGCGATCGGAGCGTTTTTTATAAAGCGTTTCATCGGATTAAATCGTGGCCGTCCATCACGATCCGACAGCCACGACTTAATCGAAACGGTCCACGATTGACCATTTCATCGTAACCGTCGATTGAAACGATCGGACGGTTACGCCCAAATTTCGTTTAAATAGCCTTGTTCTTCGTTGATGTATGTATTCGAGTTGGATTTCAATCAAATTGACTTGTATAGACACCGATCCACTCGTTTCTCTTGATTCCTTCCTCTTGCTCTTTCAATTCCGCATCCACGGAGGGGTTGAAATCAAGATTTGGTGGAAAATCGAAAGAGAAATCGCAGCTTGAAGCTCGGCGTGACGTTCTTGACGTTTTCGATGATTAATCGGCTTAATCACCTCGTTTCGATCACTAAATAGGTTTAGTGGAAGCGGTTTTTCCTAGATTATCTTCCTATTATCTTTAATTTTTGTTTAGATTAGGTTTTAGATTTCAATTTCGTAAATTTTCATTTTAAATCACGATTTTAACGTCCGAAAATTTCTCTCCACTTCAAATTTCGATTTCTCCGCGAAATCAAGTCCAAATTCGATGATTCTTGATTCCGTGGATTAGTTTTGAAGTCTTCTTTCTAAAAACACCATTTTCCCTAATTTCTCACCTCAATTCATCGTCCAATTTGACCAAATTCTAAAAGATATCTCGAAAATACCTAAATTCCCTGTGGATTCGACCCGTATTTATCATTATGCCACTCAATTCTCTCTTAATTCCCCAAATTGGTAAGTTCGGTATTATTTTTGACACGAGACCGTGTGAAAACGACGACCTCGCGGTTTCGTCTCGTCAATAACAATGCGATATCCTCATCATCATCTGAAGAGGATTCGTGTGCTTGAAGGGCAATGGATTTGTCCTTATTTATTGTTCCTTCATTCCTTCTCACCTCATTCATCTCATGAGTGAGAAGTGACCCTACTATCTCATCCAATGGTGTCATAGTAAGGTTCTTAGCCTCTTCAATAGCTATAACCTTGATCTTCCATTCACCTGATAATACATTCAACAGCTTTCTATTCAACTCAAGTGTTGAATATTCCTTCCCCATGTTCTTCAACGCTTTTATCAATGCATTCATGCGTCCTACCAGATCACAAATGGGCTCTTCGGTCTTCTGTTTGAACAACTCGAAGTCGTTCACTAATATACCCACTTGGTTATCCTTCTACTGTTGTGTGCCTTCGTGTGTGGTCTTTAGCTTGTCCCACATTTCCTTGGCTTTACTACAACTTGACACTTGATGAAACAAGTTGTCACTAATTGATGGGAAGATAATATTCTTCGCGCTCTCGTTGAATTCCAACTCTTCCTTAGTAAACTTCTCATACTCCTTGTCAGCTTTGTTGACCATCATGCTCCATACTTCATGCTTCTTTCCCATGGTATATGCTTCTATTCTTACCTTCCAAACGGCATAGTTAGTGCCATCAAGAGTTGGAGGGAATAGTCTAATGTCCCCACCCATAATAGATCGACTTGTCGATTTGTTACAATCGATGATACAAGTCAGGCTCTGATACCAATTGAAAGTCTTGATAGGGTGGTGGTTTAACCTAAGAGGGGGGTTGAATTAGGTTAAGGATTAATTTTATTTATTAAGCTCTATTTTTTTTTTCTGTTTACTAAGATTCGTTAGTTAAGGACTCACTTCTTGTCCTCTCGATGCACCAAATATTATTATACTGGTTGGGGGACCTAATGTCCCTTAATCTAGTCCCGAGTACTATAGACTCGGAGCCTCAATCCTCACCAAATGAAACCTAATCCTCTCACCCCTCAAATGGGTGAAGGACAATGTTTAAATACACGGATTTAGTTCTGCCCCCAACGGCAAACCTAACACTCACCTTTACCTATCCCTACGGCACTACCCTCTAGGCCTCGACCTCCTCGGCTCCCGAACGTTCTGACTCCCTTAGGCCGATCTCCAGCCGATCGCTCGTCCCTTCATGCCCTGTCGTGCCTCTTCCGCTAGTACCACCGGCCACTGGTAAAATGAGACCTCGTCTTCAGGCTCCACTTGGTCTTCCCGCTCCGAAGGCTTGACTCCTTCTTGTCTCAATGAATGAGACGCTCCCGTCCTTCGCGTGTGTGTGAATCTAAGAGAGTGTGTATCTAACTGCTGCTACCTAAATAAGTAGACCTTCTGATTAGCGATGACTTTTCGATTAGGGTTGACTTTCTGACACAAGTTGGCTTTTCTAACTTGAGTTGACATTCTGTCAAATGTTGACTTTATGCTAAAGTTGATTTTTCTGACAAATGTTGATTTTATGCTAAAGCTCATTTTTCTGACAAATGTTGACTTTCTGACTTCGGTTGACTTTGGGTTGACATTTGACATAGAGTTGACTTTTTGACTTTTGTTGACTCTGGGTTGACTTTTGACATAGAGTTGACTTTCTGACTTCTGTTAACTATAGGTTGACTTTTGACCTAGAGTTGACTTTCTAACCTCTGTTGACTCTGGATTGAATAGGGTTGACTTGACTAATCAAAGTTGACTTGGGCTGTGAAGATTGATTGTGACTGATTCTGATTGACCTTGATTGCTAAGGGTTGACTTTTGTCTGAGAAAGGTTGACTTTGACTATTCGAGTTGACTTGACCTAATCAGGATTGACTTGACCTTGTCAGGGTTGACTTGACGTAATCAAATGCAGAATGTTAAGGTAATACAATTATAATTACTGAAAAATAAATTTGATGCAGGCAGAACAACAAAGTTAGTCACTAGATAGATCACACTTTAATTTAAACTAAGTAACCGACGAGATGAACTATCTGAATGAAATAAACAGAGTACCTCTTGACTCCGAAACTATTGATATCAAACTGCAGAAATGTTATGACAGTAAATGATATATAAGTAGATCGAGACTAATCAAAGTTTACATGAAATGCTTCTTGATCTTGACCGACAATGTTAACCCACCGAGTGTCAAGATAGTAGAACCTATAGATCACTGAGAGAAAAATTCTAAACTATCGAGTTTTAAAATTTACATACCTCGACTAAGTGAATCGTAATTCACTGATACTAACTTACCATAACCGAGAAATAAAGGATAGATAGATTTCTGGAAATGACTAGAGTAGATATTGATGATGACAAAATTTTAAGATTGAACAGATATATTTATATAGCTGGGAACGTAATTAAAATGAACAGATAGAAAATTAAATCTGAATGAGTTATATGACTAACTGATAACTTAATTAAAAGATTAGACTGAGAATTAACTCTGATTAGATTTGTACGACAAGTTGAAAAACAGAGGGTTCAAAAGGGGCAGATTTAGATCTCGTATGAATCACTTTGTATAAATGACCGACAATCAAATTTATAATGAGGTGAGCTAATCTGAATGGGTTATATCAAAATCTGAAAAACAGAGGTGTTCAAAACTAAGGAGATTAAGTCAATAACATGAGTTAGATCACAATACAATTCGTACGAGGACACCCTTTTGTTTCACTGAAAAAAATAAATCAGTTATAAATACCCAGATTAATGCTCGAATGACTCAAACTTAATACAATTAAGATTTCACGAACAAGAAGACAGATTTAAACTGAATGGTGATAAAGGAAGAGCCGAAAAAGACGATTGAGCAAACAAACAAAAACAAAGCCTCAGAAATACTACATGCTTCTGAATGCGAAATGAGTGACTAATCGATAAAGAAAAGCTTAAGCAACAAGTGATCGAAGAATAAGATTGATCAAAAGATAGAAGGAACTTGCGATTGATCGAAGTGTGAATGTGCTTCAGTGTGTTGTCATCATAAGAGTTCATGAAGCTTTTCTTGTCCGTCGCTTTGACGGAAGACTAAAAACGATGGAATTGTCGCCTTCTAGCTCAAGATCATCAGAGAGCGCTTTTCTTCTCTTTTTGAAAAATCGCACTTTCTCCGTCTAACCGCCCCCGATCGAAACCCTAATGCTTTATATTGAATCAGTTTTAGAAGGAGCAAAATTATGAGAATGCCATCAACGACATTAAGACTCTATACATGATATCTAGCATATTAATGAATAAAACTATAAGTAGAGATATTATAATATGAACCTTAAGTAAACATAGATAATCTAATGGAATAGATTTCTTCATATAAGTGTGTAACAATGAGATTCCCATTTCTTTTCCTGAAACCAAACACACCCATTAGCCTTTGATAAGAATTAATGGGTTAGTCCAACATACTTATAGGAAAATAAGATATTAATGATTTAAATTGATAACAGAAAGATATCAATAAGGACTGATAAAATTAATGATTCTTAAATCCTAATCATTAACTTTAACAATGGCAATTCAATATATGGTTTACATCAGAACTATCGCTCTAACAACGTGTACACATCAAGAGCATTCAATGAAGATCAAACGGTGGCAGTTACGCAACCCTTCTTCTTCACCCGAGTGACGTGGCAAAATCTCAGCGCTTCATCGCGAAATCTAATGGTCATGATTTAATGGCATCTATTCACATTATTGTGTTACATCTCAGCAGTTGATTGAAGATGAAGAGACAAATCAAACAATCACTCTCAAATTTAGCCTATTTATACCCCTATTTTTCGACAAAAAGAGCATTCTCGGATATTTTGAGTAATTGAATTATTTAGATGCCTCAATTCTTGAATCTCTAACATTTTTTCTCTTCTAGACTCATTTCTGTATCTGAGTAGTGTTTTAAATAGAGATTTCGTCTAGAGAATTGGGAGAATTTGTCTCTTGAACACTATATTTTTGTTATTTGAAATATGGAATGAAAAGCCTTTTATACGGTGATGAATTGGATCATTTTGAATGCGATTTTGGGTTACATTGCGTGTTTTCTCTTAATCTTTCTTCGTATAACATTAGATTTGAATTTCAAATTTTATAGTACTCAAATTTTAGAAAATTTCTTTATTTTCTCTCTTTTTAATTCAAAATAAATCGAAATAAATTTAAATAAATTCATAAAAAATTATAAAATTCCAAAAAATCCCTAAAAATTAGAAAATTCATAACCTTTAAAATACAACTCTAAATTAATCCAAATTTGTTTTTTTGGATCAGAAATTAAATAATCTGTCATTTTAAAAATTTTAATTAATACATAACAAGAGAATATATTTTGATTTTAAAAATAAATTCATTTCTCTTAGAAAATAAAACTTTTAAAAAATAAATGAGTGTATAAAAAAATACTTTATCTTATTATTTAACATTAAAACTCAATTATAATATGAAATATATATTAAAATAATATACTTTAAAATAAATTCTTTAATTATTCATAATTATCTATAAAATAACGCATTTTGAGATCATAATTTAAAATTGTATGAAATGATATATTTGCACTCAAAGTATGATAACATGCATAAGAATGAAATGTTTTATTTCTTAATTTGCGTTAATAATCATATAATTGTATGTGTAAATTGCATGTTATCATGGGTGAGTAGAGGAATTGAAAGGAGGGTCCTCAAATAATAGAGACAATGGAAAACCTATGAGGCGAGGTGAAGATGACACATAATGCACAAGTAAAGGTAGAGAGGGGTCAAGTAAGGAAGATGATGTAGGAGAAGTAGAAAGTGGACTAAAACAATGTAACACCAATGGAAATGAAATATTTGTAATGATCCGTAAGATAAATATAATATCTTTTTTGAGTGTACGAGTAGCCAACAAACATCCCCTTACAAGGGTGAGGGGCAAACTTGGATAGATTAAGGTTGTGATCATGGAGAAAGGCCACCGCCCAAACACTTGATGTGGGGCGAGAGAAGGGATCATGATAAGGTTGGAGACAACATAGGGAAACCTCGTCGCTTAGAGAAGAAGAGGGCACGAGATTAAGGAGATAGGTCATGAGAAGGAGGGCATTAAATCAAAGATAGTGAGGGACACCCATTTCCACTAGAAGAGTGCGAGTCATGTATATAAAGTGACATTGCTTGATGTAATGACATTTTGTTGAAATGTATGAGAGCAAGCAGCTTGGTGAAGAATGCCACAAGAGAAACAAAAATTGCCAATAGTAGTTCGGAGGATTGCAAAGGCATTCTAAATAAGTAAAATTTTGAGAAGAGTTGAGTATTGTCTAGATACTTCTTACATGAACTGACGAACAATGGGTATAATGCTAGTAGAAACATGAGAAAAATCACCAACAAAGATAATATAATTGCAAGAGCCTAAAATAGGGGTGGTCTAAGAGGACCTCAAAAGTCACAATGAACAAGATCAAAAAGATGTCTTCTAGGAATAGAAATAAGCCAAGGGCAAGAAGAGCAAACGTGTTTTCCTAGCTGACATTAATTATACTTAAAAGGGGGTGTACTAGGCACCCATGCCACTAAAGAGAAGTGTAGGGTTGGAAAAAGGAGGCAGGAAAGGCCAAAAGGAAGTTAATCAAGGACAAACTCATAAAGGCCATGCCCTGTCTCATGCCCCAAATAAACCCCCTTCCTTGTTCGCAAACCTTGAAAAATGCAATAAAAAGGAAAGAAGGTAGCAGAACAAAAAAAGATCGAGTAAGGGTGCTAATGGTTAATACATTAATAATAAAATTAAGAATGTAGTGGATAATAGAGGGGGGAGTGAGGACATCGGATTGGCCATGCTTTTTCCCATGACAAGACAATCATGACCATCTCCAATGTACATGGAGGCAGAGTTGAGTGTACCACATAGGTGACAAAGAAGAGAGGATTGACATGTGCACAAACACCCTCGAGTCAATAATAAGAGAGGGGGATGGAGAGGCAAGTAGGGAAGTTCTTGGAGAGGAAGTGATGGCAAGATGGTAAGAAATTAGAGCCCCAAAGGTATCTTGGAGCTTCATCAGACGATCAAACTCCTCCCAATTAATGGGCATGGTTTTAGAGGAAGGTGAAAGGAGTATATTTGTTGGCCAAGGCAAATTGAGTATTTATATCAGCCTTACCAAAAATTTTCTAGTAGAGGTCAAAGCAGCAACGAAACTTTTTGCAATGCGCCCACAAAGGATAGGGTTGACTGTGGCATCCCTGATCATGTTTATGAACACCACCACAAAAAAACAATGGTCTCAGGCTCCATTAGACATGTGCCCCTTGCGAAGAGTGATAGAGAGCCGAAGGGCAATGGAGAATGTGTTGCCAAGAGATGGGAGACGTACCTCACAAAAAATAGGGTTTCAAATCTAAGAGCTATTAGATTTGTTACAACCAACAAGGAAAAGGGCGACTACAAGCTCCACATGATAAGAGGGGACTAGATGTATGCTTGTAGTTGCATTATAAGGGGGGACTAGATGTAAGAAGTGAGATGGAGAGAGGTTGGCTACAAGTGTCAAGGAGAAGGAAGGATCCTTTGATACCAATGGATAAGTGTTAGCGGCAAGGGGATGGTGATATATACAAGGATGAGCGTGCTCAATGATGAAGGGTTTGTAGATGATGGTAAGGGTTGGTAGAGGACGTTAGAAAGGAGGGATGACACAAAATAGGTGGCTAGATTTTATAGAAGGTGCTAGTGAGGGGAGAAAAACACCAAAATAAGAGGAGGGCTGATAACATGCATATTTAACTCAAATTCTTATCATATTTAACTAATATCCATGCTTATATTATGTAATTATGATGCATGTTATCATAGTGCTATGAATTTTCTCCATTGGTATGTCATTTTACTAAAGTCCATATTTTGGATTATTTAGGGTTAATTATGTGCTTTATTGATGTTTAATATTTTGAAAGGTTAAATGATTAGAAATTAATCACTTTCTTTCAGTTATTTTGACTTTAGTAGATGATTAAAATAATTAATTTCAAGAAGAGAATGATGAGATGGTATAAAATTGAATTTTTAAGGGATTATTTAAAATTATTTTGAATTCACCCTATTTTTTATTTGAATTTATATTTTTAGGTGGCATGACATTAAAGATGAAGAAAATTGTAATCTAATGGAGAAAATTTGAGTTAAAAAGGAGTTATATAAATGAAGATATGAATTTCTTAATTTTATAGACTTTTCTGGATTTTATTTTGATTTTTTAGGATTTATTTCATTAAAAATAGAAAAAGGGGTTATTTAATTGCGTGGGACCCGTGGAGCTGACGTGGTGTGACGTGAACAAGTGGCGGGGCCACGCGAGCCCACGTGGACACCTATATGGCGCCTACGTGGAGTCAACAGTGACATCTAACAGTTGCGATTAAATCACGCACTCGGCTAATCGTGAAGAGTGACGGAACGAATCGATGTGGTCGTTAATTGCACACAGATTCGTGTCAACAATAAAACCAAACTTACCAATTTAATGATTTAATTTCGAATTGAGGGGTATAATGGTAAATAAGGGTCGAATGCACGGAGAAATATGAGATTTTTGAGAGATCTTTTGGAATTTGATCCAAGAGGATGATGAATTGGTGATATAAATTAGGAAAAATGATAGATTTAGAAAGATAACTCAAAGAGGAATCCACGGAATCAAAAATCACTCGATTTGGATTAGTATTCGCGGAGAAATCAAAGAGCGAAGTGGAGAGAAATTTCTGAATATCGGATCACGAAATTACCGAAATTAACAATGAAATTAAACTAAATTACTATTATAAATTACAAATTGGTGATACATGACGAAAGATTAGAGGGAAAACACATATTCTAACCCAAGATAGTGATCGAAATGATCAAATTAATCGCCGGATCGAGGCTTTTCATGCCGTGATTTCAAAAACGAGCATCGAATTTCAAGTGATGAATTCTCCTTAATCGATCGACGAAATCTCACTTTTAATCACTTTGTGGACGCGGAAACAAGTATAGAAGAGATTAGAAGTGAGAGATTCAAGGATGGAAGGGTGTAGATTGATCAATTTGATGAAATCATCCAAGAATGCATGACAAATTCGAAGAACACCTTAATTTATAGGCCTAACCGTCGGATGGTGCGTTTAATCTTTCATCAACGGTCCAGATTAAATGTGTGAAGGCGAACCGTTACGGTTGAATCTCGGCCCTTGGATCGCAGATGGATGCTCCCGATGACGCCACGTGTCGCGCGTTATAAAATGCCTTGAAAACGCATCCGTCGGATCTTCATCGGACGCTTCGGATGCGTTTTGATCGCGTTAAATCTTGACCGTTATAACTCCCATTTAAGACATGTGCATGATCAGTGATCCCGTGGACTTCGAGTTCACGCGATCCACGCACGAGATTTAATTTGTTTGCATCCAACGCGTTTGATGCTGCCACGTCGCTTGAAATAAAAACAAAGAGAGAATAGTCCCACAAAGAGAAAATTGAGGAGAGTTGTCGGGTATATAACGTGCGATGGATTAAAGGGTTAACAAGTTCCGATAAACGGAATGCTTATATGTACAATAACCCTATATTACGAGTAAATATAAATATGCACATGTGTCACCTCTGCGCCACCCAAGCACTCGCGTGGGTCCGCGTGGCTCTGCCACGTGACCTTGCGTGCCACGTCGCATCCACGTGGGTCCCGCACGATAATTAACCCACTTTTTGTTTCTTCTTTTATTGTTTTAATATATTTAAAATAAAAAATAAATTCAGAAAAATCTAGAAAAATCCGTAAAAATTAGAAAACTCATAACTTTCAAAGTATAACTTTAAATTAATCCAAATTTCTTTCATTTGATCCAAAATTTAATTATCTATCATTCTAAAAAGGTCAAAATTAACAAATAACAAGAATTTTAATTTAATTCTTAAAAATACATTCATTTCTTTAAGATCTTAACTTTAGAAAATTAAATGAATGTTTATAAAAATGATTTCTCTCTTTATTTAACTTTAAAAACCACTTATAATCTCAAGTAAAGATAGGTTATAAAATCATTTATCTTTAATTCATTATAATTAATCCTAATTTAGTGCATTTTGAGATTATAACTTAAAATTGCCTGAAATGATAGAAATGCACTCAAAGTATGATAACATGCATACAAATGGAATGTTTTATGTCTTATTTTGTATTAATAATCATGTATTATCATGTTAAGATTGTATGTTATCAAAGAGACACGTGGCTTCATGAAGATTCTTCGATGAAGATCGGATGGTTGAAATCACGTGGAGTGGAATCCGCGTCATGGGCCACGATCCCACCGATTTCGCGCGATCGGATGGCTGAAATCACGCGGAGTGGAATCCACATTGTGGGCCATGATCCCACCGATTTCGCACGATCGAATGACCAGAATTTCATCAGAGAATCGGACAGGCCACGTTTTTTGCGTGAATTTCTCTATAAATAGATGTTCTCTCCCTTTGTAAACTTAACTCTTGATTGAATTGTGAAGAGATTAAGAAGTTTTGAAGGAAGATCTTGAGTTCTTCGTGATTCTCTTGCATCCTAGACTCAATTCCGTATCAATCGATGCAAGTTAGTCATGAATTCATTGCAAGAAAAGGTTGGATTCTCTCCTTGAATGCCGAACGTACGTCAAAGAAGGTTCCGAAGAAATTCTCCATAATCAAGATACTTTGAGGCTCAATCTTCGCGTCAATCGGGTTAGTGACGTATCATTTTCTTTGTGAAAAATCAGCGATTTTTCGGACTAAAAATTAGGAAAAATGAATAACACTATGAACTACTTTGCGAAATTAAAGATCTAAACCTAATAAAAATACAAATTACCTCTTGATAATCGATTGAATCTCACTACTAACCCGATTGCCGCAAGAATAGGGCCTCAATTCTTGTGGATTGAAGCGAATTTGCTCGGCTTCCTCGTGGACGTTCGGAATTCAAGGGTAAAATTCGATGAAATCAAGAGATGAAATCGTGATTATCATGCTTCAATGGATGCGTCTCTACACACTTGGAAGCCGAGGATTAGGAGAACTTAAGACCTTCCTCGAAATTCGCTTAATTTCTTCACGAATCGATCAAAAGCGTCGTGGGAGAATACATGGCTTTTTAAAGGGGAAATTGGCCCAAAAATCATGGGCAATTGAAGCGGTCGTGGGGGCGGTTTCACTTGTTGATGACATAGCTTCTGGATTGGCCTTGAATAAGCCACGATTTCGCTTCAAAAAGAGCCCCGATCGCGCCGCGATCGGGCCACGATCATTCGTCGATCGTGCCATCGATTCTCAGTCATAGACCGTCTGATGAAGTTGAAGAGGAATGCCGTCGATTCCACGATGAAAGAGCTCCAATTTGGTGCTGAATGCGCCACGATCGCGCGACGATCAGGTCACGATCGCGTGTTGATTGTGGTTCTTCGTGAGGCGCGATCCACCGTCCGATGGAGATCATGTCGAGCGAACGATCGCGATTGCAGGATCAAGCCGCTCCAGGGTCATGATGGCGTTTCTCGCTCATCGATCGTCCACCGTTTGATGGTGATCGAGCGAATCAAGGAGGTCCGCATATCGCCCAAGTGAGAGAAAACCGCGAAATATCGCGACCGTCTGATGAAGTTGTGATCAAATCGCGATGACGATCAGCAGTCAGATGAAGATCAAGGCTACGGTGAGTCCACGTGGCGTCCATCGCTCATACCATCGCGTGATGAGATCTCGTGCGTCCAATTGAGGCGTGATGTCTCCTCGCGATGCCACGTGTCGGACATCCAACGTCTCACTTAAACCATTTTAAACGCACGTGTTGCAATGAAGATCGCGTGGACTTGGGTTCACGCGATCTTCGCCGTCCTGATCGCATCCGACGTCCACTGGGCCACCACGCGTCCTGCACAGGTAAGAAACGTGTGGGATATTGTCCCACATGGAAGAAATAAAGAAGGAAATCACCCTTAAATAGTGGGGCGGTGTAACGCTTTCGCCTTACCGCCCCCACTATCTTACCAGGGTCCCACTATTCCCGTGGGCCCTCCACCTACCAGCCTACTTGCCACGTGGCACCCCACACGGGCGCCCACGTGGACCCGCGTGGTTGCGTGGCCCCTGCCACGTGGCCGCACCACTATGCGCCTCCTACGCCCCGCGCGGGCCACCCGGGCTCTGCCACGTGGCCTCAGTGTGGCGTCGCACCTTCGAGGTGGTCCCGCGCGCCACGTCAGTGCCCGCAGCTCCCACTCGCCACGTCAGCAGCTGCAGGTAAAAACCCCCCTTTTTTGCGATTTTAGTAAAGAAAAATTGATTTAAAATTATATAAAAAATCAGAAAAAGGCATAAAACTTCAGAAATTCATAATTTAAAATATACAACTCCTTTTTAATCCAAATTTTCTCCATTCGATCACAAATTCTTTTCTTTTTAATATCATGTCATTTAAAATATATTTTGAAAGAAGAATTCAAGATGAATTAGAATTTACTTAAATCATTTCTCATTAAACATTCTAAATCATAAATTCATCCTAAAATTATCCTTCCAAACATTTGCTAAAGTAAAAAATCATTCAATAACAAAGATTAACTTCTATTAATTTAAACTTAACAAAAGATTAATCATCTATTAAGCATGAAATTATCTCTAATTTATGCAAAAATATCAACTTTAGTGAAATGACATGCCAATGGAGAAAATTCCTAAAAAGTATGATAACATGCATCATATTCACATAAAATAGGCATGAATATGAGTTAATTAGGATAAGAATTCAAGTTATAAATGCATGTTATCAGTTAGTAGTGCGAGTTCTTCCTAATCCTTGCTATTTATGTAGTTTAGATTAGATTTAGATAGGTAATTTCAGTTTAAAAATCGAATTGTTCTTCATTTCGCCCAAATTTGGGTGCGGATTTTTGCTGATTTTGAAACACATATTTCTCCCCGATCTTAAGTCCAAATCGTTTGATTTTGGTTTCATCAGCTCTCTGCAGATAGGTAAATAGTAAAATTTCATCACCGTTTGACCCTTCAATTTGGCATTTGACCATCAACTGTTCATTTTCAATCCGAATTTTCATTTTCAATGTCAAATCATTTTTCTAAATTCTTAAAATATCTTCTCTCATATATCATTTCCATTAATTATATATCACTTTCATTTCTTAATATACATAATTAAACCTAAGTTTGACCAAGTCAATGATGAGACGAGACCGCGAGGTCGTCAATTTCACACGGTCTCGTGTAAAAAATAAAGCCTAATTTACCAATTTTGGGAATTTATAACGAATTGAAGGGTATAATGGTAAATAAGGGTCGAATCCACATGGAATTAAGGTATTTTTGAGACATCTTTTGGAAATTGATCAAATTGGACGATGAATTGAGGTGAGAAATTAGTAAAAATGGTAGATTTAGAAAGATAACTCAAAGATCTATCCACGGAATCAAAAATCACTCCATTTGGATTAGTAATCGCGGAGAAATCAAAGAGTGAAACGGGAGGAAATTTTCGGAATCGCGAAGAACACAAATTGAAATTGAAAGCTAAATTAAACGAAATTAAGATTCTAAACTAAAAATTGATGATACATGACGATAGATTAGAGGAAAAACTTGTTTTCTAACCCGAGATAACGATCGAATCGATCCAATTGATCGCCGGATCGACGGCTATTCATTCCGCGAATTCAAACGTGAACATCGGTGTTCAAGAGACAAAGTCTCTATGATCGATCGATGAAATCTCACTTATGAACACTCCGTGGACATGAAATCGTGTCTAGAAACGATTAAAAGTGAGAGATTCAAGAGAGGAAGGGTTTAGATGGGTCGATTAAGCGAATTCCTTCTCGAATGCTTTACAAAATCGAAGAACAACTTTTTTTATAGGCGAATTGGGCGTAACCGTCCGATCGCCTTGATTAACGGCTGTGATGAAACAGTTCATCACGAACCGTTACCGTTAAGTCCTGACCGTCCGATCATGATCGGAGGCATGAGATAAGGCCACGTGTGGAGGCGTTATAAAATGCACGAAACAACGTCTGTCGGATCTTCATCGAGCGTTCGAGATGCGTTTTGATGATTTGAGAAGTCCATCGACCGCTGACGAGACGAGACCGCGAGGTCGTCGATTTCACATGGTCTCATGTCAAAAATTAAGCCTAACTTACCAATTTGGGGAATTGACAGTGAATTGAAGGGTATAATGGTAAATAAGGGTCGAATCCACATGGAATTTAGGTATTTTCGAGATATCTTTTGGAATTTGGTCAAATTGGATGATGAATTGAGGTGAGAAATTAGGGAAAATGGTAGATTTAGAAAGATAACTTCAAAACGAATCCACGGAATCAACAACCATCGAATTTGGACTTTATTTTGCGGAGAAATCGAAAATTGAAGTGGAGAGAAAATTTCGGACGTTAAAAATCGTGATTTAAGCTAAAATTTGATGAAATTAATCTCTAAATCCTAATCTAAAAAGCAATTAAACATAATAGGAAGATAATCTAGGAAAAACCGCTTCCACTAAACCCGTTTAGCGATCAAATCGTCGCGATTAAACCGATTAATAGCGAAGAACACCAAGAACGTCACGACGAGCTTCAAGCTGCGATTTCTCCTTCGATTCTCCACCAAATCTTGATTTCAACCCCTCCGTGGATGCGGAAATGAAAGATGAAGAGGATGGAATCAAGAGAAATGAGTGGAATGGTGTCTAGACAGTTCAATTTGATTGAAATCCAACTCGAATACATACAACGACGAAGAACATTTCATTTTATAACAATTTTGGGCGTAACCGTCCGATCGTTTTGATCGACGGTTATGATGAAACGGTCCATCGTGGACTGTTTCAGTTAAGTCCCAGCCATCCGATCTCGATCGACGGCTCTGATCATCCGCGTGGGATTAGCGTTATAAAAACGCTTCGATTTGGCTCCTTGGATCGCGATCCGACGGTTGAGATGCGATCCGCGCCGATGAATCTCGTCCGTTATAATGCTTTAATTAACGCACGTGCATTGATGATCTCCAGTGGTCCGCGCGTCTATTTGATCGACGTGTGTCGATCGCTCGTTCACGAGATCTGGCGTTCCTCGTTAAGCCACGTCACCTGCATATTTAAGACAGTGTGGATTAGTCCCACACGGAAAATATTTTAAGAAACCGTCGGGTTTATAACACCTGACGGTTTATAGCGTTAATAACCTTTCCCATATAGGGAAGGCTGAAGACCTCTTTATATATATACTAAATAAATAGATATAATATATATAATGCGCCACGTAGGCGCTGCGCGGGTCTGCGTGGCTCTGCCACGTGGCCTTGCGTGCCACGTCGCACCCTCGTGGGACCCGCGCGCTTTTTGCACTTTTTTTATTCATTTTAATCTATTTAAATCGAAATTAAATCGGAAAAAAAATCAAAAAAATCCCTAAAATTGTAAAAATCATATCTTTTAAAATACAACTCCAAATTAATCCAAATTTCTTTCATTTGATCTGAAATTTAATTATCTATCATTCTAAAAAGTCAAATTATTTAAATAACAAGAGATTTAATTCTTATTTCAAAAATACATTCATTTCTTTAAGATTTTAACTTTAGAAAATTAAATGAATGTTTAGAAAAATGATTTCTCCTATTATTTAACTTTAAAAACCATTTATAATCTCAAGTAAAGATGGTTTATAAAATCTTTAATCTTTAATTCATCATAATTAACCCTAAATTAACGCATTTTGAGATTATAACATAAAATTACATAGAATGATAGAAATGCACCCAAAGTATGATAACATGCACATAAATGTAATGTTTTATGCCTTAATTTGCATTAATAATCATGTTTTATCATGTTAAGATTGCATGTTATCAACCGCGATCGATCTCGACCGTTATAACTCGGCTGACGAACGGTCGAGATTAATCGCCGGGCTTCACTTAAGTGGCTTTTAGAACACGTTCGCTGATCGAAGATCGGGTGGACCTCGTGTCCACCGCATCGACACACGATCTTCATCGCTCCTCCATCAGCCACGTAACCTGAAATAGAAATAACTATGTGGGACTTTAGTCCCACATGGAAAAGATTAGTGAAACCCGTCGGGTTTATAAGTCCCGACGGATTAGAGGGTTTGAATACCCTTTCGATCTACGGAAGGCTGAATACCCATTATATGTATAAACTATATAAATCATACCTATATGTATACGCCGCGTAGGCACCGCGTGGGCCCGCGTGGTGCTGTTACGTGGCCCCGAGTGCCACGTCGCATCCACGTGGGACCCGTGCGAAATATTAAATGCTTTTTGTAATTTTTTTAATTATTTTTAACGTTTTAAATCGAAAATAAAATCGGAAAAATCCAGAAAAATCCCTAAAAATTGCAAAAATCATAACTTTCAAAATACAACTCCAAATTAATCCAAATTTCTTTGATTTGATCTGAAATTTAATTATCTATCATTCTAAAGAGTCAAATTATTTAAATAACAAGATATTTAATTCTTATTTCAAAAATACATTCATTTCTTTAAGATTTGAAATTTAGAAAATTAAATGAATGTTCATAAACATGATTTCTCTCATTATTTAACTTTAAAAACTACTTATAATCTCAAGTAAAGATAGGTTATAAAATCTTTAATCTTTAATTCATCATAATTAACCCTAAATTAACGCATTTTGAGATTATAACATAAAATTGCATAGAATGATAGAAATGCACTCAAAGTATGATAACATGCATATAAATGGAATGTTTTATGCCTTATTTTGCATTAATAATCATGTTTTATCATGTTAAGATTGCATGTTATCAGTCAACCCTTCGATCAAAGTCAACCGTGTTCTCTGTGAATCGACCCGACCTTTACACTATACTTGATTTCATATTTTTGTATTTGTGAGTTCAGAATTATAAATTTTGTTTGACCGATGTTTGTGTGTTTTCAACGACCGCATAAATCATTTCGTCAAGGGGACTTATGGAAGTAGGGTTTGCAGAAGGATTATGGCAAAGTGGCAATGGTAGCCAAGACAAGAGCGATAAACCAATCAAGAATGTTGAACGTGATGAGGAAGAAGGGCACGAAAATCAAGCATGCTAGGGTTGTAGATGACATCTATGCTTGGAAAACAACATAGCCAAGGAGGGAGAAGGGGCACAATGGTGGCTGAGGTTTGCAAAGGGCACATGGGCAAAGGGTAATGGTGTCGACGGCCCAGGCATGACTTGTGCAAGGAGGTCATGATGTGAGTGATGTGGACAACCTAGGTGTCCACAAAATGTGCTCAAATCACATGAGGCTCAAGGGTGATGCCATTGAAAATTATAGATCACACCAGAGAGCAATATGATGGCATCACTATAACTATGGTCTAAAAATGATACCATCAAGCAAGTTAAACCAATCCATCACAGCTAGGGCTTGTAGGTGGACACTAGTGCAGCTTTGGTTAGTAGATGGCACTAGCGATTACATAAGACATAAGCGAGCAGGATAAGAAGAGCTAGAGTTTGCTGAGTGAAGTGTGATGAACAAGAGCCAATGAGTAAGGATAAACATGGCTGATGAGATTGTACTAAATCAGAAAGTAAAAAGAGGATGGCACGATATAAGTGGGTGTTGATTACATGTAATTTATAGTAGTAATTACATGATAATTGATACAAATTAAGATATAAAACATTTCATTCTTATACATATTATCATATTTTGAGTGCATAGCTATCATTCTATGCAATTTTAAGTTATATTCTCAAAATGTACTATTTTAGGGATAATTGCACATAATTAAAAAGAGATATTTGAGATTAGATTATTCTCATTTTATATTTGAGATTATAATTAAGTTTTAATTGTAAATAATATGAGAAAATATTTTTTGTATACACTCATTTATTTTTCTAGTTGGGGGTGCCGGGGGTCCATAGGACACATTCCTAAAAATTAGAAAAATTATAATTAAGAAAAATTTCAAAGAATTTTTTGGAATTTTTTGGAATTTTTTATTTTTAACAGAATAAACAAACATTTTATTTACCGTGAGCTGACGTGGCGTAGCGTTGCCACATGGCGATGCATATACATGCCACATGTCGGCGTATATGTATGTAAGTGTGTTCGCACATGTGCGAGTGTGGGACTATTTATGTTTGTTTTTAGTTACAAGTGATGTGGCGCAATGAGATGCGTCCGATCATGCAATTGAATCACGATCGTCGGATTTCACTTACTCGCGAGGGTACGTGGTTGCATCTGATTAGGCCACGATTCATTTTAAGAGGATTTAATCTCAGCCGCTCATTTGGGGAGTTATAATGGTCGAGATTAAATGCACCCCGATGGACACGTGGAGTCATCTCGATCACTCCATGAAGATCGATCGATGAACATCAAGCGACGCTTCTTCTTCACGTGTGATGAGACAAAATCTGGACGCTTCATCGTCGATCAAACAAACATGACTTAAAGATGAAGATTTTGCGCATTGGCATTTAATCTAAGCCATTCATCAAAGATGAAACGACACATCCAACAATCGCGCCCAAATTCTCTATAAATAGAATGTTCTTTGATGGATAAACACGTTCTTGGATGTTTCTAGAAATCGAATAGTACAGGCAACTCAGTCTTAGAATCACTTGATTTCTACTTCTTGTAGACTCATTTTTGCATCCGGGGAGTGATTGAAATCAAGAATTGGTGGAGAGAATCGAAAGAAATCACATCTTGAACGCCGAACTTCGTTTTCGAAATAGCGGAATGAAAATCCTTGAATCTGGCAATTAATTGGATCATTTCGAGTGCAACTTTGTGTTAGATTACGTATTTTCATCGGAATCTATCTTCCTTTAGCATTAGATTTTAATTTCAAATCGTAGATTAGATTAATTATAGTTTTAATTTCACTTTTTATTATGAATCACGATCAATTTTCTTTCTCGATTTCAATCTTCAATTTCTTCATGAATTCTAATCCAAATTCAGTGATTTTTGATTCTGTGAATTTGTATTCGAGTTATCTTTCTTAATATACTAAAATTCGTATTTTCTCGCCTCAATTCATTGTCCAATTTGATTGAATTTCAAAGATATCTAAAATTTTTGCTTATTTCTTTGTGGATTCGACCCTTATTCACCACTTTACTCTTTATTAAGTGATTTAATCTTTAAATTGGTGAGTTTGGAACTTTTTTGACACAAGATTGTGTGTATTCGACGATCACACAAATTTTTGTTGTCAATAGCATCATTTCAAGCGTTCGAAAGAAATTGAATGGTAATCGTTACACGACGATTGTCCTTCAAGTGATGATGCGACGTAATCTGGATGCTCCATCGAGGATCTGACGGTCATGACTTAACAATGGCAATTCATCTCCTCAGAATTAATCACGATCGTTGATTAAAGAGGAGAAGGCAATTTGACAGCCACCCCCAATTCACTCCCTATTTATAACCATGTTCTTAGATGGAAAATGTATTCTTGAGTGTTTCGATTAATCAATTCATTTGAACATCTCAATCCTTAAATCTATTATTTTCTTCCTCTTCTAGAATCCTTAAATCTCTTGAGAGAAAAGGAAGAATTTGTCACTTGAACTCCGGATTTTCATTTTTCAAAACACAGAATTAGAAGCCTTGATCCGGCGATATATTGGATCATTTTGAGCGCTATTTCGGGTTAGATTACACTTCCAAATTTTTTATTCTGTAGTATTAGATTTCAATTTCAAATAGTAGATTAGTCAAATTTTATGAATTTTTAGTGTTTTCTCTCCCTTCGCAATCAATCTTTCCTACCTCGAATATTAATCCAAATTCAGCAATTTTTTATTCTGTGGATTCGTCTTGGAGTCTTCTTTCCAAAAATATTAAAATTCCTAAATTCTTAACTCAATTCATTTTTCAACTTGATCAAATATCAAGAACATCTAAAAAATTCTCCTAAATCTTCATGGATTTGACCCTTATTAACCATTATATTAGTCAATTCGCCATTAAACCTTAAAATTGGTGAGTTTGGTATTTATTTTGACACGAATTTCTGTGTTTCCAATGACCGCGTAATTTTTTTTCGTCAAGTGTCGTCATATAAATTCTTAACCTCTTCCAAGGAAGCAGGAAGAGGAGGAGGATAGTGGCTATCAAGAAGATTCATTGCCGCTGCTTGGTGGAAACCCTATGGTTCTGATACCATGTAGAAAAGATATTTCATTGAATTACATTAGGGTAGGGGTTGGAGGCAGTCCTCATCATATAGAGAAGGAAAACCCTAGAAGAGACAAAAGACAAAAATGCCTTTTGGGCCATATACACTTAAAGGGGACGATGAAGGATAAATGGATCTTAAGGGTTTTGGTGATGAAATGATAACAGTGCTACTACATAAAAAGAAAAATAAGGTCTAAAACTATCCACATAGGGGATTACAAAAAATAAAAATATATGAATCCTCACACAAACCCATGTGCAGACACAATGGATAAAAAGAAATAATATGATGAGTATGGTTGATCTTGTAGCCATAAATGCGAGACACCACGGATAGATAGTGGGTGCTTTTTAGAAAAATCGTTCATTGAATTAACTTATATGATTGATAACATGCATATATAACTATAATTCTTATCATATTTAACTAATATTCATGCTTATCTTATGTAACTATGATGCATGTTATCATAGTTTTATGAATTTTCTCCATTGGTATGCCATTGTACTAAAGTCCATATTTTTGCATTATTTAGGGTGAATTATGTGTTTTATTGATTTTTTATCTTTTTCAAGGTTAAATAATTGGAAATTAACCACTTTCCTTGATTTTTATTGACTTTAGTAGATGATTAAAAGAATAAATTTCAAGAAAAGAATGATGGGATGAAGCAAAATAGATTTCTAAAGGATGGGTTTAAGATTATTTTGAATTCACCTTATTTTCTTGCTTGAATTTATATTTTAGGTGATATGATATTAAAGATGAAGAAATTTGTGATCCAATGGAGAAAATTTCTGTCAAAAAGGAATAATCGAAATGAAGATATGAATTTTTGAATTTTATAGAATTTTTTGGATTTTATTTTGATTTTTCAGGTATTTTTTGGATTTATTTCCTTATTAAAAAAATCGCAAAAAGGGTTTGATTAATCACGCGGGACCTGCGAAGCTGACGTGGCGTGGCGCGCACAGGTGACAGCGCCACGTGGAGACACGCAGGTGCCTATGTGGTGAGATCGTGACTGGGCTGGCATTTGATGGGCCCACGAGTCAGTGGGCCCAGGTAAGTTAGGGGGGTGTACTAGGCCCATATGGGGGACGCACCCCTTAAGTCAGATATACTTTATATACCTATTCACCTTACCTATTTTTCTCCGTGTGGGACTAACCGCCCTCTTAGATTTTTCAGGCGATGTGGCATTGCGTGGCGCGTTAGATAGATTCGCGCCAATCAATACGCGTTAATCTGGTGGATCTCGATCCACCAAATTAACATCAAAGCACGTGAGCATTTCATAACCGTCGATCGCTTAAGTGAGATCCTACGGCCGCGATTTAATCGCATCTTCGGAGACTCATGGAGTGACACGTGGCTTCATGTGGATTCTCCGATGAAGATCGGACGGGTGATAATCCTTGGATCGTAGGATCGTGGCCCATCAAAATCATGCAATCTCAGCCGTCCATAGTCTCTTCAGCGAATCAAACGGCCTGCGATTTTCGCGATAAAATCTCTATAAATAGATGTTCATCTCTCTTTTTAACTCAACTTTCGATTGAATTGTGAAGAGATTAAGCAATTTTGGACCAAAAATCTAAGTTCTTCGTGATCCCCCTATGTTCTAGACTCAATTGCGATCATATTGAGGCAGGATTAATCATGAATTATTGCAAGAATCGATTGAAATCTCCCCTTGAAAGCGGAACGCACGTCAAAGAACAAATCAGAGAAATACACTTCAATCAATGTGATTTGAAGCCCAATCTTTATGTCATTTAGGTTAGTAGTGTGATTCGATCATAATTCTTGCAATTTATGTAGTTTATATTAGAGTTAGATATGTAATTTCACTTAAGAAATGGAAATTTTCATCTTTTCGCCCAAATTTGAGTGCGGATTTTTACTAATTTTTAAACAAGGATTTCTCCCTGATCATAAGTCCAAATCATTCGATTTTTGTTTCATGGGATTCCTTATTTCATCAGCTTTCCGTAGATATCTAATTTGTAAAATTTCATCAACATTTGATACCTAAATTTGACATTTGACCAACGACTGTTCATTTTTAATCCGTATTTGGGCGTTGACTTGCTGGGGCAATTACTCTTAAAATACAAGGTGAAATTTGACAATTTTGATCTCTTTGGGATCCTGTGATTGTTATCTTTCTATTCATATTGAATTGCAAGATTTGGATATCATTTTTTTAGTCAATTTCTTGATTTTGACCGAGGTGTTCATTTTAGGATTTGTCTGATTATTGATTTTCAATAAATCATATTAAATCTAATTCTTCTCTAAAAATCATTTTATATCCAAATGTTCTATTTTCTCTGTATCTTCTAAATATATAATTTTCGTAATATTTTCTCACCTTTTTCTTCTGTGATTTTACAAAAAGTCAACATTGGGTCAAAGTAAATGCTTTGACCTTGACTTTTGACTTTTCTACGTTAAATCATTTTATAAAATTCTTAAAATATATTCTGTGATATATTCATATCATTTCTAGTAATTATACATTACTTTCATTTCTTAAAAACCCTAATTAAACCTAAGTTTGACCAAGTCAACTCTTCGATCAAAGTCAACAGTGTTCTCTGTGGATTGACCCAATCTTTACACTATACTTGATTTTATATCTTATATCATTGTGAGTTCGGAATTATAAATTTTATTTGACCGACAATTGTATGTTTTCAACGACCACATAAATAGTTACGTCAATGATTCATATAAATCCCTCGATGGAATTATATCTGACTGTCAATCATGTTGATTTATGTCACAGCTGTGTACGTGGTCCTTTGACTTAACACAACAAAGATTCATATGAATTTTATATGATATTATATTTAATTTTCAATCAAATTGATTTATATCACAATTGTGTACGTGTTCCTATAACGTGAAGTCCTCGAAGATGATTGTGCGATCAAGATAGGATTGTATACCCTCGATCGTTGAGGAGAGTGACTCAAGGAATGAAATGCAACGAAATCTTTGGCCAAGGTAGTAGAAATATCGGAGAAAGAGTTTTTGATAATTTCTTCCACACATTAGTACTAACTTGGGAAAACCAATTAGGGTTTGATAGTTAACTATACCCTAAGTCATTTATGGGTCACACATTGATGAAAGATTATACGTACATGATAGCCTATGATGGAAAGGTTTCATAAGGGAGTTCCTATACATTTCATATCTTCTATATTACGTGGTGTAGCTTAATGCCCAACAAGTTGGCAACTTGACTTGTCTATCAAGTTAAATTGACCCTTAATTAATTAATATATATGTTGATATACATAAATAATAAGTTAACCAATAAGAAGTTACAAGGTCTATAAAGTTATAAACTAATGAAATATATAGACCTAGAGGGTTACACACATAAAGTGTATGGATGTTAGTGGATATAGACATAATTATGGGGGTTTTGTGAAAAGTTCATCTATGCAATATCTATAAATAAGGAGAGAACAACAAAAATAGAAGGTTCTCATGCAAGCCTTGTGAGAATTCTATCATTTATTCTCACTTTTGTTTAGAGTGCGAGTTTTGACGTAAGCATTTCATCTTGAATTGTCATCGTCACAAATGGAGGAATTCAAAATCATAGATTGTTCTTGTATGCTATTAATTTTAATCATTACTACATTATGTTTCCCTTGATTATTTTCCACTAACATACTAATGCGTCCATGAAGAATTATTTTTTTCAGGAAGTTATTGCCTTAAGCAGTCATCATCTTCCCATACATCATTTTGTTGTTCTATGATGCATATCCTTTTACTTCCCAGTTATATAGTTTCATTCAAAGATGATTAAATAGATATATATATATATATATATATATATATATATATATATATATATATATATATATATATATATATATATATATAGTTTCATTCAAAGATGCATTATGAATGAGCTCATGTAATTTTTTATTACTAATGCCAATATATATATAGTTGCATTCACAAATGCATTATTAATGAGCTCAAGTAATTTTTATTACTATTGCCAGCATATATAGATATGTATATATGTATATAGATATAAATATAGGTTTGGTAATATTGTCCTTCCTATAGATATCTATTAGGGTATTATTGTAACTACATGTGTGTTTTCGTTTACTTAAAATTTTTAGGTTTTCATTTTCTAGGGTTAACGTTTTCTTTTGCGATATTTGAAGTTGAAATTTTGAGAAAAAGGAAATCCGTTGGAGATCAAAAAGGGGCAAAAGCGATTTTCGAGTGCCGGTGATCATGAAGACGACAATCTTGTGCTCCTTCTCTCCTTCCTCATGGCGACGGACCAAAAACGTCCCCTACAGACCTCTGACGCCATTATGAAGAAACTTCTTCAGCAATCATTTGATTACCGAAGCCTTCCCAGGTCACTTTCCTAATCTTAACGCTTGAGTTTATGCTATTCCCTCTCTTCTAATTCACAGACATCCTTAAAACTCTCAATTTTCTTGGCTTTCTATTTCATCGATTAATCGTTCTTCCTTAAACTCTAATCGTTCATTTCTCTATTTAATCGATAATTCCTAATCATCTTCATTTGATTACTTTCTCACTCTAAACTCTCTCAGTCAAACATTCTATCGCTCAATTGTTTTCTCTTTCTCTGCCTAAGTTCAATTTCACTAGTTGGTAATGCCTAATCATCTGCATTCGATTACTTTATCATTCTAAATCTCAAATCTCTATGTGATTTGTTTTTATTATATGACTTGTTAATTTATTGAGTGTTTCCCTAATCTTAAGTGTTTTTTGAGAACTATCTGATTAACAAAACATCTATTGATTTCTAATTTCACTAGATATAAATTATTCTATCTATCCAGTCACATATAATTCGGTTTTCAGTCTAAAGCTCTTGTTGTCTACAAGAATCATTATATATCACGTATAGTCGTTTAATCTATCGTCATTTGATATAAACACATATTACTTAAATTTATATATACTTGACTGGCGTTTCTTTTATGTTCTTAAGCATTATTCCATCAGCTATGTTAAAGCTAATCTTCTGCATTCCTCTGTGATTAAATTAGTCTTATCTATAGTTAGTTTACATTATAAATAGTTGTTGTTTTAGCCTTCTTCTTTGTTATCTAAATAGGCAGCTGCAATAAGTTAATTCTACTGATTTACATAAATTGTTATCTTGTTTAATAGACTATTGTCACAGTCAACGTGATATTGACAGAGGTGTAGTAAGTCATATTTGCCACCTTCAGTTCATTTATCAGTCAGCTTATATAATTGTGGTTACTTTAATATCTTATGTACGAGACATGGAGTCAAGGCTAAGTGGTATGTGATCTACCTCATTGAAATTTTTCATTGAATAGACTTAGTATTTTGGATTAAGGTTAATTCTGGTTGCAGTGAAGTTAGTTTTAGATTGGTGAGTCTCAGTTATAAATATAGTGCAGTTTTCAGCAATTTCCTTCAATTATATCATATCAAAACCGATTGAACATGGATTACATATAACTCGTATATGTTGTTCTATTTTCATTGTTTGCAGTGAACTCATTTTCTGATTAATTAGTCCCCAATGAGATTTTTTTATTTCATTGAATCATACCGTATAATAGCATAGTTAAATTCAAGTTAAATTTAATTATATCAAGTGTGTTTTCTGCAGATGTTGTACTAAGTGCACCTTAGCTAGGTTGGATATTTAGTTACTGTGTTGAAAAATTAGATAGCCAGTTGACTGTAGAAGACTGATTTTTACGATTCAAGTTTATCCTCAAAATTCAACTCAGACAGATAGAGTCAACCCGCTCAATCATAAGTCAACTCAGAGAGATAGAGTCAACCCTGAATAGTTAGAGTCAACTCTAGTAAGTCAAAGTCAACCCTCCTAGGTCAACATTCAACTGTATTACTTAAAAGTCAACGTTGATCAAATAGGGTCAACTCATTCCTTTAGAAGTTAACCCTCACAGTCCAAGTCAACCTTGATTAGTCAAGTCAACCATTCTCAATCAAAGTCAACCTTAGGTCAAAAGTCAACCCTAAGTCAAAAATCAACCCTAATAAGAAAATCAACTCCAAAAGTTATTGTCTTGTGTGTCTCACTTATTCATGATTTTAGTCTCACTTATTTGCTATCATCATCTCATATAGCTGTTAGCATTTAGACAAACAGAGTCTTGCATTTACACATACGGAGGTCGGGGAGTGTCTCATTCATTGAGACGAGAAGGAGTCAAGCCTTTGTAGCAGGAAGACCAAGTGGAGCCTGAAGATGAGGTCCCACTTTACTGGTGGTCGCTGGTACTATCGGAAGAGGCACGACAAGGCGTGATGGGACAAGGGATCGTGTGGAGATCGGCCTGAGGGAGTAAGGGTGTCCAAGAGCCGAGGGGGTCGAGGCCTAAAGGTTAGTGCCATAGCGTCAGGTAAAGGTGAATGTTAGGGTTGCCATTGGGGGCAAGCCTAAATCCTTGTATTGAACATTGTCATTTATCCATTTGAAGGGAAGAGAGGATTAGGTTTCTTTTGGTGAGGATTGAGGCTTCGAGTATACAGTACTCGGGACTGGATTAAGGGACGTTAGGTTCCCCAACCAGTATAATAATATTTGGTGCCTCATGAGAACGAGAACAGAGGGCTTAACCATCGAATCTTAGATAAAGAAAAGTAGAGATTAAAAATGAAATAACACATAAACCTAATTCACCCCCCCCCTCTTAGGTTAAACCATCACCCTATTGGGACTTTCATTTTTCTCTTGGTGAAAATGATTTGAAGAGGATATCCAACCTCCTAAAAAGATTTAATGGGTTTGCCAACCTCCTCAAAAGGTTGAGGACTCATTTTATTCATCTTCTTCTTAATTATATGTATCCATGCTCTCATTTCATTTCATCTATATCCTTGCACCAATCTAAACTCAAGAATATTTATGAAATTTACCATTTAACTTCTTGGAAATAGAGTTAACTTGGCTCCTAAAAAGTTGGAGGGCTCATTTTCTTTTATCCCTCATTGTAATCTACATCCATGATCTTCAATATGTTTATTTGTGTCCTTGCATTTCACCTCTTAGAATTTAAGTGGCGTTAGTCTCATACTAAAGAAAAATATTTAAAATGATGCATTGTAGGACATGGTCATCTTTATACCATATTTTTTCCTATGGAAACAGATTTTCTCGTTAGAGTCTTAATTAGTACCTAAACATATTATATCATTTTAGAGTTATCAACAAGCTCTCCAAAAGTTTAGACATTTGCATGCCAACAAAGACCCTAATGACTGCATCCTTCAATGAATTTTTATCTACTTCAGTAGATTTATTCATTAAAGATGTAGTTGTAAATGGACAAAGTTGTCACCATTGATGGAAATGGTATCATTGCAAATGATATACACAATCAACAAGCAAGATATGTGTTACATTTTTTTCTTCACTATTTATGTCTTCATTTGTCAAATTTAAACATAGTTGAATCCTTCATGCAACAAAAAAAATGTATGAAGAAGTTTTTAGAGTCTCAAAGACCTTTCTCTAATCTAAAACATGCCATGTTTTAGCTTTTTGTTATTTTTATAACAAAAGACCAAATAAAATATTTAAATTTTGAATTATTAACCTGGTAACCATGAAGTTGAACCTCATAGCCTCAATAGGAGAATGTATTTGACCAACTTCTATGGCGTTGGGAGGTGATAGGAGCCATTACCTCCTTCACATGGCTATTTGTGGTTTACCAATGCCAGTAGTTAAGTGGATTGAGGTAAAATCTGAAAATCTCTCCCTTTCATATTTCTAAAACTTAATTATTGCGTTCCAAGAGAGAAAAATTTACAGCAATCTCATTTGATTTTAATATTTCTCTTGAATAAAACTTGGAAAATGTAATGCCTGAGGTAATGCGCTATGCTATTTGATTGATTCAATACATTATAACCCTATTTAGTGAAAAATTTTTATAATGTTTCAAAATTTTTGTAAAGAATGTAGTTATTATCAATTTTTTTGCAGTTGATGCAACACTATTTTTTGTTTACAAGTGCTGAAATCAATGAGAAAATTTGTAGTTAACCATTCTAGTCACATTACAATTATTATAATTGATAGGAGTATTCTTGTCTTCTAAATGCGATAGATGACTATATAAAGTATGAGACTCCTTAATACCAATCTTTGCATTGCTACCTTTTTCATTTTTCACTTGGTATTAGATTCTATGTTAAGACTGTCATTTCCTCTCATTTGGTGTCCTCTTATAATCATAATCACAAAATTTCTTATCATTTTTCAACACTTTTTCATTGAATTCATTACATTTTCCTATTTTGACAACTTTCATTTTTATCACTCCAAGGCAAGTAGGAGAAACTGGTACTTTGTTATTCCCTTGAGCTTTGATATCTAAAAGTATCAATGTTTCTATATTTTTTCACTCCAAGGGCTGTAAGAGAAACTGGTCCATTCATGAACCATTTGAGGAAAAGCGGAACATAAATAGAAAACTTGAAGATCACAAATGGACCAAAATTGAGTGAACATCAAAGGCTTTGACATAAGTCACAAGACTTGTGCTCCATGATAGGGTTTCACAAGTATTCACATGTTTCGGTAATTGCAAAGGAGACACTCGCTCCCCCCCAAGTTGCAAAACGACCACTTCCTTAGAGTATCCTCTCTCAATTTTTTGAGGACAATGGCTTTTAAGAGTTGGAAAGTTCAACCATGAACATTATCACTTCTCATTCCAATGATGGTGGGTTCAAAAGAAAATTGATGTTTCTAATCTCTAGGACCCATTGAAGGCATTGATTTTCAAATAACTACTCACTTGTATATGCCTAAAGTATTTAAACTAACATCTTGTATTTATTTCCAATGATTTATACTATTCTAGATAATGGACTTTATTGTTTGCTATCAAGTTAAGTATATTTATTTATTTATTCATGCACTAAAGTCAATGTGCATCAGATAGTCTTATTTTCTTATTTATCAAGTCATAATAACTTGATATGAAAAAGGGGCTGGTGTACATGGTATTAGCTCAACCTGGTTATTTAGCAAGTATTGCAAATGATGAGCATGAAGAAATGAACTTAGGGGGAAGGCAAAGGGTTCCTATGAATAATATCCCTCCTTTAGGATTTTTCATGTTGAGTGGCCCTAACCAAATCAAGAAGGCGAGGAGGAAGAGGATATCCAAAGAAGTGCTAAAGCATTCATCAAGATTTCTTTTTATTGCATCTTCATCAAAAACTTTTGACATGGTATTAAAACTTGGTTATGGAATTTGATGAGATGTGCCTACTTACAAAAATATTTAAATATAACATGATTCAAACAATCTTTATGTTGGTTAGTTATTACCTAGATTTAGGGATCTCCAAAACCGAACTGGAAATCGAAAAACCGAACCGAACTGACACCGGCCAAAAAATATTCAAACCGAAGGCTTTGGTTCGGTTTTGGTTTTCGCTTCTGGTGTCACCAAAATGATTTCTCTTTTGTGATATAATTTCCCTGCTCGCGATAGAATTTCTTCCCCATGTGAGGGAGAGAGAGGAGATAGAGGCGAGATAGAGAGAGGGAGAGAGAGGGGGGAGGGCTAGAGACAGAATTTAATGGCAGAAGGTAACGCAGCGGGGAGAGAGGGAGGGAGAGAGAGAGTAAGGGAGGGGGAGAGAGAGAGAGAGGGAGGTAGGGAGGGCACGAGAGAGAGAGGGAGGTAGGGAGGGCGCGAGAGAGAGGGAGGGAGGGAGAGAGAGAGAGAGAGAGAGAGAGAGAGAGAGAGAGAGAGAGAGACAGAGAGAGAGACGAGAGAGAGACAGAGAGAGAGAGAGGGCGGGAGAGAGAGGGAGGGAGGGCGGGAGAGAGGGAGGGAGGGTGGGGCGGGAGAGAGAGAGAGAGAGAGAGAGAGAGAGAGAGAGAGAGAGAGAGAGAGAGAGAGAGAGAGAGAGAGAGAGAGAGAGAGAGAGAGAGAGAGAGAGAGGGAGGGAGGGAGGGGCGGGAGGGTGGGAGAGGAAGGGAGGGAGGATGGGATAGAGGGAGGGAGGGAGAGAGAGGGGAGAGAGGGGAGAGAGAGAGTGAGGGAGAGGGGGAGAGAGAGAGGGCGAAGAGAGAAAGATAGAGAGATAGAAATTATTTTGATATTTAAATTTTTGATAAATTATTAAATAAAACTATATTGTTTTATACTATTTTTTAAAAGATTTTTAATACTTAAAATTTATTTATTTAGGACTTTTATCTTAAATTCTTGATGTATTATTTATTTGATATTGAGAAGTGTTAATCTATTATCTTTTGTTTGTGAAACATATATTTCTATATTTGCGAATTATGGAGTCATAAAAACCTTATAATTTTTTTTTCAGTTAAAATGATAAATCACTGAAAGTATAGGTTTAACTCGACACCGAAAAATACTGTCACCGATACCAAACTAAAGTTAGGTATAAGTTTAGGTTCTCAAAAAAAATGATACCGACACCGGAACTGGAGAACCCTACCTAGATTCATTAAGATAATGGACTTTCCAAGACTTAAAATCTTTGAAAAGAATTATCTTACTTGACTTAATAAATCAGGAAATTTCTTAAAATTTTGAAGAGACATATACGTCTCATATTCTTCATTTTTTGGTGAAATCGTTCAAGATTCACCAAAAGCTTGCACTAAGAGCAAGTGGCTCAATTATAGAAATCACATCATACGATTCTAATGGGGTCAACCAATTGAGTAAGATTGCTAAAACGATCATATTTACTTGTCATAACATCTTTTAATGGACTAGCTACATTGAATGAATATTAAAACCTCATAAATTGATGCATCATCTTCAAGAAAAGTACATGGAGCCACGTGTTAAAAATATTTTCAATGGTTTAATGACAAGGCCATATTATTCAACTGACTGTTATATATTGTGAAGCCTTAACACTGCAAAGTATTTCAAATATGTAAAAAATTGTAAGGCTATGTGGGTTAAAGTCGATGAGAAATTTCAAATAACGAAGATGATTCAAGGATATATATCAACTAGTTGATGCCACAGGCAGAACTAATCAAGGACAATGTATTTTCCAAAAATATGCAAAAATATAGTGAAATTATAGAGGGAAAAGCTAACTCTCTACTATGAGGAATATATAATCTAGGAGAAAGTGTTCTTCTTTCTTATTGGTGTAAGTCATGGATTTGAAGTATATAGAACACATATAATCAATAGAGAGAAGAAACTATACCTGGAGATAGTATTTTTCTTACATTGTCTCAGAAGAAAATTGAATTAGTGTGACCAACGACGTAACAAAATGAAAACCAAGATGCTGATTCTGCCTTTATTGTTCAAAACGAAGGATCTACTCTCAACACTCATTCTCATATATTTCATAATATTAAAAGAAAGGGAAATTTTTGAAAGGGGAAAAATGAAAGAAATTATTGGTGTGATCATTTCAAGAAAAAGGGGAATACACGAGATAGATGTTGGAAATTGCATGTTAAACCTTCAAATATAAGTCATTGACATCTTGAAATAGGAAATAACAAACAACTCATGGTACCTCAATCATATTTAAGGGAATAGGGAAGGATAAATTAAAGCCAATTGGAATACTTTGAAAATTTACTTCATATACTAAAATTATGCCTTACCCTTGTTTCAATTCAATGATAAGACAAGACCTACTTGCATTAAAATGGGTAATACCAATCTTCTCTATGAGATAAAATGGATTTATAAAATCTTTTTTTAGGAATTTCCAAAATCTCTTTTCCATTTCTAATTACCAAGTTCATATCTTGATGTTTTATCTTTTCTACAATAATTCAATATCATGATAGTAAAATAAGATTCTAAAAGAATTTGTTAAGACAATTCAAATAGGTTGGGAATAAAAAGTAAGAGATCAAATCAGAGTGAAATATCAGGTAGTTCCACAGCCTCAAAGTTGAACATCCATCTATAGACTTTTAAAATCAATAAAGATAGATGCACTTTTCTTTAAAAATTTCTAAAGATCACTATCATTTTTATGATGATAATTCCTATTTAATGCGCAAGGTGTCAAAATTGAGGATTGTACTAGCTAAAGTTAGCAAAGGACTATACCTACCACCTTAGATTGGGGATGGCAAACAAATATGAGTGTCATTCCAGTCTTAGATAGTGAAAAAATAATGTGTTTGCATTAATGTTTGGGATATCCTTCTGTCCTTGTGATATGATGAACTTGATTTGGGGGTATTTTTAGTCGTTGTTTTAAATCAATTTCATGCAACAACATTTAAAATTCATCACTTTCTATAATGGTAAAGTAAGGGTCGAATCCTCAAGGAGCCTAGGTAATGAGATTAGTGCTTTTAGGGAGAAAAGATACAAATATAGGGAAAAATAACAGTAGAAGGGATTTTTGGAGAAATATAGAAGGACAAAGAAATGGAATATGGTATGAACGAAATTATAAATATATATATTAATATTCTATGATAAATAATGATGAAAATATTGAGAATGGAATGATGGAATAGAGAAATGAGAATGATAGAATGGAAGATGATGGAAGAATGGTGAAAAATCGGGAAACCGGGTAATGATGAGAGATTGTTTGAAGAGAAGAGAACAAATCTAAAATATAAAAAAGGAAATAGATTCTACACTATCCATGGAAGGGATTACAAGAGAAAATCAGATCCAAATCCTCACACAAACCCCGTTTTTTATGCCAGTCCTAGGTAGGGTGATGCTTGACTCGTTACGATTTCGATCCTCCATTTGATCTTGCCTCCACAACAAACTTAAAAAACAAACAATGCCAAGATTGGGCCTAAGCCTCTCCTTTTCCTTCTGGTAGCCTGATGCTAAGAGAGAGCCAAAAAGCAACAAAAAAAGGAAGAAGAAAATTCTGTTATAATTTTAGGTTAAGAGGCTCCTTTGAATCAATGGTGGAGATTAAGTCTTTTTGGGTGCAACCAAATGAATGGTTGATATTGAATCCATAAGCCATGAAATTTGTATCCTCCTAAAGAGGTAGGAGAGCCCCTTTTAAGGAGGTGGGCCCCACAACTACTTCCTTAGGGAGTGGGTTGACCACTCTCTAAGAGATGGTAACCTTACCACTTCCCTGACCAGGTGGGCTTACCTCTTTCTCTTCCTAAAACTATGGCTCCTTCCTCCTAAAAAGGTGGAGCACCCATTTTCTGCTTCTTCTCCTAGATAATTTTCATCCATGCTCCCATTAACCTTCACCTAAGTCCTTGCATCCACGTAAATCATAAAAATGTGAGAATTCAACCATTTGACTTCCAAGAAGTCAAGTGGGGTTAGTCTCATAATACAGTCAAAATATAAGAAATGATGCATGATAGGACTTAGTCATATTTTCATCACATTCAGCCATATAAAAATAGATATTCTCATTCATGTAGTCTTTTCAACACTTAAACATGATAAATGATGCATGAATGTGACTTATATTTTAGAGTTATCATGATACATAAATGATTCCTAGATCAAAAAAAGAGAAATTTGAAAGATTTCCAAGTGTGAAATTTGTGAATTAACAAAGCACAAGAGAGTTACTTATCTGCCCTTAACTGATACCCCGTCCAATCCTCTAAGATTAATACATTGTGATTTGTGGGACCTTCATCCATCAATAGTAAAGTGTTCAAAAGTGGTTTATGATCTTTGTAGACAATTTTTCGTGGTTTACATGGGTATACCTTTTAAATAATAATTTGAAGTTTTAAATACAATCCAAATTTGTAAAAAAATTATTCCATTATTTTATCACAAAAGAGGATATTTTTCATTAAACATCATACACCTATATTGGCAAACGGTGCAGTTTTTGACATAATAATAAGATACATTATGGAGAATGCTGACGAGACGAGACCGCGAGGTCATCGATTTCACGCGGTATCGCATCAAAAATAATACGGAACTTACCAATTTGATGAAAATGTATCGAATTCAAAGGTATAATGGTAAATATGGGTCGAATCCACAGGGAATTAAGAAATTTCTTGATGTAATCTTCAAATTTGATCAAATCGGACGGGAAATCGATGGAAGAAATTGAGGAAAATGGTATTTTAAGAAAGTAGACTTCAAATCGATTCCACTGAATCAAAAATCGTCCAATTTGGACTTGATTTCGCGGAGAAATTAAATTTCGAAGTGGAGAGAAATTTCGGACCGAAGAAATCGTGATTTTAGCTAAATTTCGATAAAATTAACATCTAAATCCTAATCTAAACACAAATTAAACATGATAGGGAGATAATTAAGGCAAAACCGCTTCCACTAAGCCTAATTACTGATCGAAACGAGGTGATTAAGCCGATTAATCACCGAAATCGTGAAGAACGCGAACGTGAACTTCAAGCGTCGATTTCCCCCTCAATTTTCCACCAAATCTCGACTTATACCCCTCCGTGGACGCGGAATTGAAAGAGGAAGAGGAAGAACTCAAGAGAAACAAGAGAGAGAGGTGTCTTGATAGTCAATTAGATTGAATCTCAAACTCGGATGCTTACATTCGTGAAGAATAGGGCTTTTTATAGGGCGAAAATTTGTAACCGTCCGATCGTTTCGATCGACGGTTACGATGAAACGGTCCATCATGGACCGTTTCGATTAAGTCGTGACCGTCGGATCGTGATGGACGGCCACGATTTAATCCAATGAAACGCTTTATAAGAAACGCTCCAATCGCGCCCCTTTATTCTGGATCCGACGGTCGAGATACATCGCACGCGATTAAATCTCGGCCGTTATAATCCATTAAATTCAGCACGTGTTTGATTGATCTCCGATGCACCCCGCCTCCACGCGATCGACGCGTGCGATGCTGCCACGTCGCCGACGATCCAACTGTTATAACTCTTTGAATCGCGCACGTGCTTTGATCATATCAGGTGGTCCGCGCTCCACGCGATCGACGCCTGTCGATCGTCCAATCGCCCGATCCGACGCTCTGCGTACGTCCACGTCACCTGCATTAAGAGAGAAGCGTGTGGATTAGTCCCACACGGGGATTATTATAAGAAACCGTCGGGTTTAAAAGACCCGACGGTTTAAGGGGTTAATACCCTTCCCATCTAGGGAAGGCTGAAGACCCCTTTTATTATATATGTAATAATAATAATATAAATATAAAAACGCGCCACGTAGGCGCGCTGCGCGGGTCCGCGTGGCTCCGCCACGTGGCCTTGCGTGCCACGTCGCACCCACGTGGGACCCGCGCGCTTTTTGCCATTTTAAATATTTTTTTTTTTTTAAATAGAAATTAAATCGAAAAAATTAGGAAAAATCTAGAAAAATCCCTAAAAATTGTAAAAATCATATCTTTTAAAATACAACTCCAAATTAATCCAAATTTCTTTCATTTGATCCAAAATTTAATTATCTATTATTCTAAAAGGTCAAATTAAATAAATAATAAGAGTTAAAATTATTATTTCAAAAATACATTCATTTATTAAGATTTTAAACTTTAGAAAATAAAAATGAATGTTTATAAAAAAATTGTTTCTCTTATTATTTTAACTTTAAAAAAACAGTTATAATCTCAAGAAAAAAATATGGGTTATCAAATTATTAAACTCTAATTTATAAAAAAATTAACCCTAAATTAAAGTATTTTGAGATTATAATGACTTTTTAAGAGAATAATAGAAAAATACATATAAGTACGATAACATGCATGAAAATGAAATCATTTATACTTAAATATGCATCAAAAATCATGTTTTATGATGTAAATATAGCATGTTATCAAATGCCATGGATCTTTAGAGTCCGGCCTAAGCACTTTTCGCATGTAAGACTCAAATACTCCCTTCTAGCTTAGATATTTGGTTGTATATTTAATGAGCATAAACCATAGTCAAACAAGATAAGTTGGAAGCCCGAGCTATAAAAATGCATGTTCATTGGATTATGTAATACCCAAAGGGTACGATTGTTATTCACCAAATTGTAGGGAAAATTCTCATATCTAAGTATGTGATCGTCACCCTAAGACTATTAATGAAACGTCTTCTGAAGTAGTCAAGAAAAATATTCCTTTGACCATTGACAAACTTCCACAATCAAAGGAAGCCAAAGACAATAGCGATGTCAATTATTCAAAAGACACTCAAGAGTCACACATACATGAAGTAGATAATAGTCAACCTAAGGATGAGGGAGAAACTATGGCTGATGCAATGCAAAGGAAGCTATGGCTGATAAGGATTGGAAAAAAATCTATGGATAATGAAATATTTTTTTAGAAAAATAAAAAATTTGATTATTTTTTATTTACCAATAAATAAATAAAAATTGTTAGATGCAAATGGGTTTGTTGACGATGAGGAGAAACCCTAGAATTGCATAAACAAAAGCGAGTACATAAGTCCTTATATAGAGAGTGAAGAGGAAGTGCCCTAAATGGGCTGGGAGCCCGATATCACGATATGACACTCCCCCTCAAGCTGGAGCATAGAAATAAAACATGCATAACTTAGTACATGTGGCATCATAGGAGATCTTAGCTAGGCTTTTCCTATAGATGTCTGCAAGCTGATGAGATGATGCCGCATGAGGGGTGGAGATTACTCCGGACATAACCTTATCCCAAATGTAGTGACAATCAATCTCAATGTGCTTTGTACGCTCATGAAAAGTGGAATTGCGAGCGATGAAGATAGCGGCTTGATTATCATAATGCATGGTGATATCATGCAAATTATACATGAAAATATATGATTTGTAATACAAATTAAGGCATAAAACATTCCATCCTAATGCATGTTATCTTATTTTAGGGTGTTTATATATCATTCTATGAAAATAAGTTATAATCTCAAAATTTACTAATTTAGGGATAATTATGATAAATTAAAGAGAAATATTATAAGATTACATTATCCCTATTTTTATTTCAGATTATAATTAGGTTTAATGCTAAATAATAAGAGAAATCACTTTTTATACACTCATTTATTTTTTTAAGTTTTAAAAGAAATGAGTGTATCTTTTTAAATAAAAATTTATTCTCTTGTTATTTAGTGAATTTGACTGTTTAGAATGATAGATAACTTAATTTCTAATCCAATGAAATAAATTTGGATTACTTTAGAGTTGTATTTTAAAATATATGAAATTTCTAATTTTTAGGGATTTTTAAAATAAAATTCTGGAATTTTTATGAATTTAATTCGATTTATTTTGAATTCAAATGAATAAAAAATAATTTTCATTACCGTGTGATGATGTGACAACTGATGTGGCGTGGACGAAAAGACAGCACCACATGGCGACGTATGAGAATGCCACGTGTCATTCACGTGTACATGTGTGTGTGTGTGTGAGTGTGCATGTGTGAGAATGTGCGCACATATGTGGGCGTGTGTGAATGGGATTAATGAGAAAGCACCCAATTAAGGATTTTCGCTATCTCATTAATTGCATACTACTTATATACCTATTGCATTTCTTTGATTTTTGTCATGTGGGACCATTTTTATGTTTTAATGTGCACATGTGACGTGGCATTGTGTAGAGTGTCTGATTAGCGTGTTAAAAGAAGATCTTCAATCTTTACTTAAGCCGGGGGTATGTGGCGAATTTTTGTTCGTCGGTGAATCATTTTAAAATGATTTAATCTAATCTTAGCCGTTCATCAATGGAGTTATAACGACTAAGATGAAAACCAATGAAAACGTATCCAGAGCATTAGATCAAGATCAGACGGATGGCGTTTCATGCGTTTTCTCTACACACGCGACATGGCAAGATCTCGTCGGTCCATCTCCAATCCAATAGATGCAATTGAAGCATAACAATTCGCATATATGTATTTCATCATAGCCGTTGATCGAAGATTAAAAGCTCCATCTGATAGTTATGCCCAATTTGCCCTATAAATTGAGATGTTTTTCAACAATGTAAATCATTCTTACCTTCTTCGAGCAATTGAATTGTCTAGACACCACCATCCTTGAATTTCTTGATTCCAATCACTTCTACATCAATTTTTGCGTCCACGGAGTGTTTGAAAGCGAGATTTTGTTGAGAGAATAGGGAGAAATCAATTCTTTAATGCCAACGATTGTCTTCAAATTCGCGGAATGAATAGCCTTGGATCCGGCGAGAAATTGAATCAATTTGGGCATTATCTTTGGTTAGAAATCATGTTTTTATCTAAATTCTTCTTCTTATAATATTATATTTCAATTTTAAATCATAGATTTAGTTAATTTCAATTTTAATTTTCGTTTTTCATGATTTTCTCGTTCGGAAAATTTCTCTCTGATTCACTTGTCGATTTCTTCGCGAATCTTAATCCAAATTCAGTGATTTTTGATTCCGTGGATTTGCCTTCGAGTTCTGTTTTCAATTATATTAAGACCCCTAATTTCTTACCTCATTTCATCGTCTGATTTGATCGAATTTCAAAGACTACCTCAAAAATACTTTAATTCTATGTGGATTCGACCCTTATTCATCACTATGTTATCTAATTCGTAATTATTTCTCTAAATTGTGAGTTTGGCAATTGTTTTGACACAATTTTGGGTGTATTCAGTGACTACACAAAATAGTTTCGTCACATGGGTATTGGAAAGGGAGAAGAGATGTCGAGATCTTCGAGAAATGATCAAAGCTATACCATCGTTCGTGCAGTCTCAACCATAGCTTGATACACAGACTTTTGCACTAGAGCATGATACCACCTTTTGTTTCGGCAATCGCCAAGTGACGAGGTTACCTCCAATATATGTGAAACAGTCGGTAGTAGATTTACCATCTCCCTTGTCACATGCATACCCAACATCAGAGTAGGCTTCAATACGGAGATGACCATGTCATCGATAGATGAGCTCTCTTCCTGGGGATCACTTGATGTATGCTAGAACTCGAAGGGCTTCTTCCCAATGGACTCATCAAGATTCCTGTATGAACTGACTAAGAACACTAAGCGCATACACAATGGCAGGACGAGCGACAGTGAGATATATCAGCTTGCCCCCACATTCTTTGATAACAATTAGCATCCTCAAGGAGTGGAGACCAAGTATCCCAAAACTACGGGCGAGCTTCCATAGGTAAAGTCTCTGGCTTTCACAAGAAGTCATGTCTCCTCAAACATGTCAAGGGCATACTTCTGTTGAGTTAAAGCTAGCATCCCGTCCTGATGCGCAAGCTTAATGCGAAGAAAGAATCTTGGACTCCCTAAGTCACAAATATGAAGGTGCAGCTACAAATAAATCTTAATTGCGTGCATACTAGTTTCATCACTACTAGTCAAAAGAATATCATCCACATAGACTAAAAGAATGACAAGACCACCCTGAGTCTTCTTAATGAGCACTGTAGGATCAGTGGCCCACGATGTGAAGCCAAAGGTAGAGAGAAGACCACTAAGCTTTGCAAACCAAACATGTGGACTTTGCTTGAGCCCTTAAATAGCTCCTCATAGGAAGCACACCTTAGATGACTCCCCCTGAACAACATACTCGAGAGGTTGTTCCATAAAGACTTGCTCCTCAATATCACCATAAAGAAAGGCATTAGAAACATCTAATTGGTGGAGCGACCAAGATTGATTGATGGCAAGAGAGAGGAGCACGCTAATAGATTAGAGACGAACGATAGGAGATGACATTTGATTATAGTCAATGCCATACGCCTGGGTGAAACCACTAGTAACTTGACGAGCGTTGTGATGTGCAATGGTACCATCATGATGATATTTGAGGGTAAAGACCCACTTGCACGTGAAAATGTTGGCATCAATTAGACAGGGAACCAAGGTCCAAATCTTCCTAGAAACTAAGGCCTCCACCTCCGAGTGTATCACCTCTTTCCACGCAAGTACCTGTGTCGCCTCAACATGTAATTGTGGAATCGACTCGGAGGCTACCAAAAGGGAAAAGACACGAAAAGAGGGAGAGAGGCAATCATGAGAACAAAGTAAGTAATGGGATGTCAAGTACAAGCACGTGTACCCTTGTGAAGGGCAATGGGAAGGTGAAGATCATCGAGAAGGGCTTGAGGAGCAACTTCTGGGGATGGCGAGCTCACAGTGGAGGGGGACAATAGATCTGTATCCGGAGCAGAGGAAATAGGTGGAGCCTGCTGGGATCTGAGGCTCGAAAAGCTTTCCAAATCTTTGTCCAAGATAATGATTGCAGCAGAAGGTGTTGAATCAAAACATTCAACATCGTGGAAGCACCAAGAATAGATGATCTCATCATCCATTCTAGGTGATCCTATCATCTAGTATAGAATAAAATTCATACTTACTTGGATCATTTGAAAGAGTTCTTCAACCGTTCAAGCACCCGGCCTCTAGCGGTATCCACACAGTCTCCAGACGATCGGATCTCCTCTTGAACACTCGTCACCACGAGAGGAAGAGAAGAGGGAGGAGAAGTTCCACTAGGCTTGCATGGGCACCTCTATTATGGTCGTTCTCCCCCTATTTATAGACTTCGGGAATATGAACTTTTCACAAAAACCCTTATTATTATGTCTATATCCACCGACGTCCATTGACCTTATGTGTGTGACCCTCTAGGTCCATATATCTCGCCAGTTAATGACTCTATCAACCCAATAACACTTATTGGTCCTTCTTATCAATTAACTATATCAACACATAGATTAATTGAATAAGGATCGATTTAACCCAATCGACAGGTTGAGTCGCCAGCCCGGTGGGTGCCAAGCTACACCACGTGCTCTAGGAGATATGGAGTATATTAGAACTCTTTCATGGAACCCTGCCGTCATTGGTTACCGTGTACGTATAATCCTTCATCCACACGAGACTCATGAATGACTTAGGGTATGGTTAATTGTCAAACCCCTAATCCGTCACTCAATTTAGTACTGATGCGAGTAGGAAATCATTGAGAACAACTTCTCTAATATTTCCGCTACCTTGGCCAAGGATTTAACCGCATCTCATTCCTTGAGTCGATCTCCTCATATACCGAGGGTGAATGATCCCATCTTGACCACACAATCATCTTCGTGGACTTCATGTCGTATCCAATATATGACGTTTTAGATATCCCGTGACTAGGGATTCGTAAGTCATAATCAAAACACGATCATCCATCCACAAGATGTCTTTGGTGTCTCAAGTCAAAGGACCACATACACAATCATGACATGAATCAACCTGATTGACAATTAGGTATATTACCATTCAGGGGATTCATACGTATCAATTCGAGTGAACTCTTTCTCCAAAGAGCACCCACTATCTATCCTTAGTGTCTCCACACCGATGGCTATAGGATCGGCCATACTCATCATATGAGATGGATCAGATAGTGCTATTCTTTCCAGATAATTCGATGTCCTTCTCGAATATCCCACGAATAGGAATGTTTAGAACATATGTTTAAAGACTAGCGATCACTATATTATGATCTCATCATAATTCACTTAGTCATTGCACATGCTCATGGACTTCATTGCAAGCATCACACAAGAATGACAATGAATAAATTTCATTTCAATGAACATAAACAAGATTGATGAAAGTGTGATTGGCTTATAGGCCACATAATATCCATCAGAGCCGAGGAGACACAAGGAAAAGGAGAGGAGAGAGAGGAGGTGGAGGAGAGGGAACCAAATGGAGGGGATCAAGAAAGACCATGAGAGGAGAGAAGCCAGGCAGAGGAGAAAGTGAGTGAGAGGAGAAAAAATAAGAGTCCTCATGGAAGGTGACATCGACAGAAATCATATAATGATGGGTGTCAGGGTGTAAGGAAAGTATACTCGGTAGCCTTTTGTGTTCTAGAGTAGCCAAAAAATACACCCTTGAGAGCGTGAGGGGCGAGCTTTGACAAGGAAAGAAGAGTGATCCTAGACAAAGGTCATACATCCAAAGACTCGAGGAGGAAGAGAGAAAAGAAGCGAGGTGGGTAGGAGGTGGTGATAGGGAATAGCAGCACCAAGGGGAGCAGAGGGGAGTCAACTTTGGAGAGATGTGACAGTTACGAGGGCACCAGACCAAAGGTAAGCTGAGACATACATCTCAATCAATAGTGTGCGAGTGATATCAAGGAGCTATCGGTGTTTCCGCTAAGTGACACAATTTTGCTACGAGGTGTGAGGACAAGTGGTCTGATGGATAATACCATGATCAACACAAAAGATACGAAGTAAGGTTTGGACAAACTCAAGAGCATTATTGATATGAAGAATCTTAGGCGTAGTGGAATATTGAGCAACAACTTCCATGATAAACTGTGTGACTATAGTGATAACCTCATAGTAGTCGCAGAGAAGGTGGACCAAACTCACACGAGGAGAGTTCATCAGAAACTAGCTCATAGATGTCTCGCTCATTCTCACGGCCAAAACTAAGCCTCTGTCCAGTGTGCAGATCCTGGAAAATGTAATGAAAAGGAAAGAAGGTAACTGTACAAGGAAGACCACGAGTAATGGCACTAATGGAGAGAAGGTTCACAGGGAACCCGGGAACATAGAGGATTTATTGAAGATAAAGGGAATTAATGACACGAGTAATACCACGGCCTTGAAGCGGACAAGGTCAGCCATTGGCAATGGTAATAGGGGGATGAGAGGGGGTAGGGTGATATGACGATAGGAGCAAGGAAGTTCCGGTCATATGAGAGGAAGCCCTTGAATCGATAATCCATGATGGGTGAAGAGGAAGCAAGGTGAGCATATGTACCTAAGGTGGAGGGAGCCGGAAGCGAAGCGAGGCTAGCTAAGGAAGAGGTGTCGATACTCCCAAAGCACCGAAGCGCATCATACTTAGTTGACCTCAAGGTCACATGATAGTATGGAGTAGGAGTACCGGACAAAGTTGGAGAAAGGGTAGCCGGAGGAGTCACAATTGCTTGGGCAGTAGGAGGCTTGCCAAATTGCTTCCATAATTTTCTGGCAAGATGATTTTTCTTGCCAAAATAAGGACATGGTGGAAATGAGTTTCGGCCATGCTCACGAGGAGACGACCGCCATCAAAGCATGAGGGAGACCATCATGCGAGCCCGAGGAGCCGAGATCGCCAAAGCTGAAGGAGTCATATCGCTTGGAGCACAAGAGGGAGGGAAGGAAGGCGTACCAGTCGTGACACAAAGAGGCGCAGAGAAAATAATGATGAGGCTAGGTACACGATCAATAGAGAGAAGAGAGCCCCAAATCTGGGATGTGATGGAGGGACGAAAGCATGTTCAAGTAGATGCCAGCATAAAGCTCCTCTTGATAACGCTTCAATGTCATGGGGTCTGTGGTGGGTGGCTAACAAAGATTGACCTCTTGAATTAAGGCCTTCAAGCGAGCAAAGTGAGCCTGAAGAGAGAGATCGCCCATGCTTGTAAGTAAGAAGGGACTCGAAGATCTCGGCCACACAACTGATGTTTTGTTTGGTTGGCATACATAATCTCAAGAGTTTGCCAGAGGGAGCGTGTCGGCTTAATGCGCACGAGAGACTCAGCGATACTTTGCTCAATGTTATAAAGCATCTAAGTGATGATACTTGAGTTTGATTGTGACCAAGAAGTATATGATGGATCACAAAATAGGGGAGGGTCGTCTGTGAGACTCAAGGAAGAGCTCAAAACTAGAAGCCCATGCTGCATAATTATGTCCCATAAAATTATAAGCTGGCCAAGTAAGTTGTGATGTGATCAAAAGATGAGGCGTGGAAGTTGACAAAGTAGGAAGTAATATAGGTGGAAGAATCAATGGAGTGTCAACCTGAGGTGCCCAGATGGATGGTAATGAAGTATCAGAACCCAAAGCCAAAGACGGGTGGAGAGAACGTAGAATCCACAGGGGATGTCATAGATTGTTGGTAGAGTCCTGATAATATTTCTTGGGATGAAGGATGTAGGTGTCACCAAGTGCGCAATCTGAGGCAAAGCAATGGACGATGTGCAGCGACAGGAAGCCACAGAGCACTGTCAAATTGGAGCAGCATGCAGAGCGAAGCGACAGACACTACGAAGCGAAGCTCGGCACGGAGAGGAGAACGCTACGCAATGGCGCACGTCGCAAAGCATCGGACGGAGAGGAGCGACAGACGATGCCCGCTCGGTCAATGACAGAGAAGCTTGACTGCAACAATGGCCAAAGACAATGATCGAGAAGAGAGTGCACTGGAATGGGAGGAGGCGGCACACCGAGAATGACGATGGCAATGCCGGATGAAGACGACAACGGTGAGAGAAGTTGTGGCTCTAAGTCCATGTTGATTATGAGAAGGAGAGACCCAAGAATTGCATAACCAAAGGAGAGTACATAGGTCTTAATATAGAGAGTGAAGAGGAGGTGCCCTAAATGGGCCAGGAGCCCGATATCACTATCGGACAGGGTTCATGCAATCAATTATAAACCTAATGGAGAAATACATAGCTTAGTGGCCAAGCTACGTAAAAGCCATATTTGCATGGATATCTAAATAAGGAAATGTATATGAACCTCCTACCAAGATATGAATCTAGGTATAGATCTGAAAATGTATGTAAGTCGGAAAAAACTATAAATGGCTTAAAAACAATCACCGTGAGAATGGTTTTCCAAATTTTATAAGTCAATGATAAAGTTAGGGTTTGTGATATTATTTTTTCAACACTCAAATTCAAGGGGATTTGTTACCTTATTCGTGTATGAGATGAAACTATGGTTAATGGGGGCGATCGATCGGAAATTAAAACACTAAATAGGAAATTATCATGTTAATTTGATATAGAATTCATGGGTCGTTGGTTGGATGTTTGATCTACTTGGAGTGTTAAGGCAATTTGTGCATTCATCTCACATACATCATATGCAACTAGCAAATAGAGTCCTCATTTTGCATCAAGCAGACAGTTGAACTAGAATTTGCTCTGAGAAAGATTATGATTTAAGACTTAAATATTTACTACTTATGATTCTACAAGTTTAGTAGATTGCAGGTCAACTTCAGGAATCTGTACCTTTCAAGGAGAAAATTTAATTACACGGATAAGTGGGAAACTAGTAGTTTACAGATCATCTCCAAAAGCAACATTTAGAGCATTGTCACAATGAATAAATGAAGTAATAAGAATCAAACATGCTTGGTGTCTACTGTGATAATAAATGGCTGAGTACACCATTTTTCAAGGAATTGTTAAGCAAGCTTGTTATGAAAAACTTCATCACCAAGCTTGAGGGGGAGTGTCAAGATATTTTATGTCTTAGTTTATGCACCAGTCAGTCTTATTTTTCTTCTTTATTTGAGTCACAATTGCTCTATAATTGGTACTCCTGGTGGTGGCCATGTATAGAAGAACTTATAGGGGGGGAGGCGAGGGGTCGCTCCGGATAATATCCCCCCCCCTTTGAGATTGTCCCTGTTTGAAGCCCTAACTGAATCAAAAAGGCAAGGAAAGGCTCAAGTACTTTCAAGATAAACAAAACATTCACTCTTCCGCGTGTCCAAATAATCTGATGCCTAAACATTCACTCTTCCGCGTGTCCAAATATTCTCTTCCTCGCATCATTCGCCTGAAAAATTAATTTTCATATCAGATAAATAACCACATGAGAGTCCGGCACACCCAGGAAAGTGCTTCCATCCAATGATGAGATGGTATAGAGAGATCAAAGACAAGAAATGAGTCACATATATTAGTAGAGAGAGAAGACATAGGGAAACAGAGAGGCACCCATATATATAGAGAGAGATAGAGAGAGTAAAATAATAGATATAAGTAAGAAAAACCAAGAGAGAGAGTAGAATATGTTTACAAAGAGAGAAGACATAGGGAAAGAGAGACAAACATATATAGAACGAGAGAGTAGAATAATAGATAGAAGTAAAGAAAAACAGAGAGAGAGAGAGAGAGAGAGTAGAATGTATTTACAAAGAGAGAAGCACAAAGAAAGAGAAACAGATAGATTGCAAGAGAGTAAAATAATAGACAGAAGTAAAGAAAAACAAAGAGAGACAGAGTGTGTGCAAAGGGACACAAGTATCTTTGCAAAGGGAAAAACGGGGAAAGAAAGAAAGAACGAGAGTAAACTAATAGACAAAAACACACACACACACACACAGATAGAGCGTAAAAATAGAAAGAAAAACACAGAGAGAGAGAGGGAGAGAGAGAGAGAACCTGCTTTTGCCAGTCAGTGAAGCCAGTGAGAATGAAGAGGAGGATTGTCTGCATGGTTGATCCACACAGAATCCCTATCCAGAGTCCTCTTCCACGGAAGCCCATATGAAATCCAAGTAACAAGGCGATGGGAATTCCGAACAGATAAAATGATCCTAAGTTCACTGCTGCTCCCAGGTGCTGCCATCCACATCCCCTTGCCACTCCTGTCAATAATGTTGTTGTTGTTGTTGATGATGATGATAAATGATGACAATGAATTATTGACGACGATGACAATGATGTTGTTGATGATGATAATATGTGATTATGGTGATGGCGATGCGGATAAAATGGATGACGATGCAGTGATGAGGATGTTATTGTCAATGATGATGGCAAATGATGATCGATTGTCAACCACGAACAACCTGATGAAATTTCAAAACGAAATTCTGATGACCAAGAAAGCTTTCACGCGATGTGAACTCACCCATCTTGTCAAGGAACCTCAGATGCACGAGTTTTTCTATGATTTGACAAGAGGAAGAGACTAGAGTGCATTGCTGATTGCATTGGTAAGTCAATCAATGATGATAAAATGATGATGGTCATGGAAATGCTGATAAATGGATGATGCTATGGTGATGATGATAAATGATGACAAAAATCCTGTTATTGATGATGGTGATGATAAAGATGATTTTGACCTTAATGATGGTGACGATTATAATATGATGATGACAATGATGTTGTTAAGGATGAGAATGAGATGAAAATGGCGATGCTGATATTGTGAGTGATTATATGTAGGAGATATTATAGATGATTATGATTAAGGTGATGTTGATAGTGATGGCTCTAATGTTTACTATGATGATCAACAGTAATGTCTACGATGACAATGATAAATGATGATGATGATGGATGATGCAGAACACAGAACAACTGATGTGGTTCTAACATTTTTTATTTAAATTAGACCATACGGTCTACATTATGGCCCTAAGAACGTAAAAAAGTAATTATAATTTCTTTGCATTGGAAAAAAAGAGGAAAAACAGGGGGCTGATTGACTACGCACGATGTTTGTGTGAGCATAATCTCAATTTACAAGAATTCATTTAGAGAGAAGATAAAGTGGAGTATGGAGTAGAGGCAAAGACAAATAAAATGCAAGAGAGGAGATGAAATCAAGAGAGTGAGAAAGATAGTTTCAGAAAGTAGGTAAATTCGAGAAATATTATTAAATGCAGACATAAATATACAGACAGGAAGGGAGAGAAAGATAAGCTGACTGTTGAGAGAGAATATAGAGTGGGGGGCAAAAAATTACACTGGAAGGTGAGAGAGAATAGAGAGTATATAGAGTGAGGGGGGCGAGAGAGAGAGAGAGATATATAGAGGGATAGAGAGAGAGAGAGAGTAAGAACTTAGCGAGGAGAGTGGGCAGAAGAACATGTGGAGGGCATAGAGAAAGAGAGAGGGCATATATGCAGAGAGAGAAAAGTATGCTTGCAAGTGAGAACGTGGAATATATAGAGTTGATAAAGTGAAACTCTCCAGTAGGATACTAGGATTGAGAGAAAGTGAATAAAGAGCAGAGAGAGAAATATATGCTGGAGGATGAGAAAGAGACTTTAAATTTGACAGAGAAAGAGAATAAAGAGTAGAGAGAAAAATACCCTCGAAGATAAGAAAGAGACTTTTGTATTTGACAGAGAGAAAGATAACATTGAGAATAGACTGAGAGAATATTGAATGGAGAGAAGAAGACTCATTGGAGAGAGTGTCTGATATATAGATTGAAAGACAATCAAACACACACACCAAAGGTATTATTGAACATTACCGGAGATGACGCCTTGGAGGGCATCGGCCAGGATTGACAGAGAAACCAAAGGTGCCATCTTTAGGGCGTAGTGCACAACCTCGTCAACATTGCTGTATGCATAACCCCAACTTCTCCTCAAGCCAAATAGGCCCAGGCTCAGCACTGTTCCTTCCAATCCTGCAATCATCAATGCCACATAGACTGATGATCGTGCTCTTTCTGGATTCCCTGCGCCCAACTCATTTGAAACCCTCGTGCTGCACACATCCATCATTATCATTGTCATCATAAAATCAAAAACATCACCATCATTAACATCACAAACATTATAATAGTTATCCATCATCATCGAAATCATAAATATTATATCATCATCACATTATTGTCATCATGAACATTATTGTCACCATCCATAATCATATATAGCATCATATTTATTATCCTCATCCATCATCAGAAACACCATCATCATCACATATTTTATTCATTAATGTTAGCATCATCAGCATTATTATAATTATCATTATTATCACAAGCATTTTCATCATCATTCATCATAAATAGCATTATTATAATTTTATCATCATCACAAGATCTACATCATGAACCATTTTTTCATCATCATCATCATTATCATCATGAGAAAATATAGATCAGTCATAAAAATCGGGATATTTTATTACCTCACGGCAGCACCAATTCCATAAGGGATGGCATACAGTGTCGATATGGTGCTCAGGCTGTTTCACGGGAGAGAAATAAAAGTTAAAAATGATCATCATTGTCACAGTAACTAGAACAAGTATTTGGCAAGAAGATCTTCAAGAGAAAAAGAGAAAGACAAAACAAGGAAAGAAAATGTAACAATAATTGGAGGTACTATGTCATGAGAAAAAATCCGTTGGATAAAAATTTCTCCCAATTTAGGATGGATGGATCAGACATTGATTCCAAAATTTCTTTTCAAAAAAATATAAATGATAACCTATTACCATATTGAGAGTACAGAAGTCTCCAGCTGAGGATTCGGAAGAAGCCCAGACATTAGAATAAGCAGCTCAAATGACCACCATTCGAGACTGCAATAAAAAAAATACAAGGAAAAGTAAACGACCAAATAAAAGAATACTCACTAAATGAAGGTTTCCAAATGAATACAACATATAAAAATTAGCAGTTCTTTTACAACCTACTAATGCAAGCAACCTTCTTTTTGGTAGACCACTAAAAACAAATCCACTTTTTCCTAACGGAACAAAGCACTTCTTTTATGAGGTCAATATCAGCATATCACCATCATCATCGAGATAAGAAAATTACCATATCATGAGGGCAGAAGGGAGAGCAAGGCGAAGAAATTCTCGCACATTCCAAACAGCATCACTCGTTAACTTTGCACGTGTGGCTTTGCATGCTGGCGAAAAATAAACATAAAAACCAAGCACAAAGACATTGACCCAATACGCCATTCCAACAGCCAATGCTGCCCCAATATTTCCCAAATTGGTCTTGAACACCAGAACCCAACAAAGAGGCGCATGCAAGCATAGACCCGCTAAAGTGGCCCCCAGCATGGGCATGATCAAGCTCTGAGCTTGCAGGAATCTCATCAACGGCTGACTGATTGTAAACGCAATCAATGAAGGGATCAACCATATAGCATATCTCCCTGCTTCATGGGCGATTGCTGGGTCTTGCCCAATGAGGCAAAGGAATTTCTCTACTGAAGCCCAGAGCAGTGAGACTGGGACAGCGACAACGAGTAGAGTAAGTATTGCTGTTTGAGTGTGGGTGCCAAGTTTGTGGAATTGCTCTGCTCCAAATGCTTGACCACATAATGTGTCTAGACCGCTTGCCATCCCCATCTGAAAAGAATTTAGACAATGATTGTGAATGATATCATGAATATATCAAACTATTCAGACTAGTTATATGGATAAGCATTGACTTACAATATAGTATCTATATATCATGATATTGAGATGGTCATATAATTGACATCGTTGTAAATGTTAAACCAGAGGAATAATAATAAAATGATGCAATATGGGTATAGTTGTAAGAGATAAAGCAGAACAAAACATTCGAAAAAATATATATTTTCAGAAAGATTGGTCAACGGTGAGGACTGACTTACCAGAAGGCTGAAGGAATTACTTACAGAAAGATAACGATTATATATCATGGTTATGAGATCGTCAGACAAATGACCTGGGTATAGTTGTAAATGTTAAATCAGAACTATAATAAAGAGATGACTCAACATGGATTAACTGAATGGATATCAACATAGTGATGCTAAGATGCGAAAAAAAGTCTTTCTTTGGAGCAAGCGTTAGCCTACAAGACGCCCATTTGGGAGGAGTAATGAGAGATAAACCAGAACAAAAAAATTGAAAAAAAACAAATTTTAGAAGGATGGGTCAGCAGAATTCTTGATAACCGATTCAGAATTCAGAAAGATGGGTCGACGTAGTAATAATGTAGGAATACAGATTCTGAATAACTTCTAAAGTGGGGGCAAAAAGACTTTTGTTGTAGGATGGGCCTACTAAGTACCCATATTGGTATATCTGAAAGAGATAAACTAGAACAGAGCATTTGAAAATGGAAAAAAATGAAAAAAGGATTTTGAAAAAATATCTTCAAACAAAGAAAAAATATTTTCAGAAAGATGGGTCAACGGTGAACATTGACTTTACCAGAAGGCTGAACCCTGTGACGCTGGTGAAGGAACTGGCGATGGCTGTCCCGGCGAGAGGAAGCTCCCCAAGATGTCCGACCATCATCATGGAAATCACCTGAAGCAAAAACTGGGAGAGAGAAACTGCCACCATGGGCGCCGCCAACTCGCCCAACCTCCATACTTCCTCCAGCACGCGGGTCTCACGGCGCGACGGCGCACGCTGGAGCAGAGCTTCCTCCATCTCTCTCCTCTCTTCTTTTCCAGAAAAATCGAAGTTCACTGTGAAGAAGAAGATGATAATCTATGTTTTTCCAAGTCTCATCCATGACGTCGAGTTGGAGAGAAATGCTCGTCCAATCAGAAACGGACAAATTAGATGTTTGGAAGAATGCCCGCCACAAAAGATAAAAAAAGGGCCATCTGGAAGCGGTCACAGGAAGTTGTCTCTTTGTTACCTGAATTGCCGGCTGGAAGAGAATGGATCTAGCGAAAAAGATTATGAGTGGGTCCCACTCTTCTTCTCCCAGATCGTTGCGGACCGCTTCCGCGGGAAGAATCGGTCGCTTTCAGTAATGGTCTTCATTTCTTGGAGGACACGAGAGTTGTATAAAATTGTAGATCTTCGGGTGGGTCCCACTTTTGTACGGGGGAGATTTTTCCGGGGATACTTCACATGCAGAAGAATCGGCGGCTTAAACAGTGGCGTCGATTTCTCTGAAGGACGGGAGAAATTTGTGAAATTTGTGATTTCTCCGAAACACTTCAATTTTGGGCTCAAAGGGAAATTTTAAAATTTCAAAAATTAAAAGAAAAAGAGAAAGAATAGCTTGGTCTGAAAATGTCTGAAATGTCCCACGGAAATTCAAATTTAAATTTAAAATTTAAAAATCTCCCATGGAAATTCAAATTTAAAAATGTCTGAAAATTAATTCACGTAGTGATATACATACATACATCCATACATAGATATATATAGAGATATGAATAATATATTCTTATGTCGAAGTAGTAAATAGGAAAGTATTTTGATATATTTTTATTGAATTGCTTTATCCTCTCTAAAAAAATACAATTTTCATATTTGATCAGGTTTCTTCAGTTCATCTTTGCAATTAAATATTAAAGATTTGGGATCTATGTTCTTTATAAGAATTTCTCTTCTCTAAAAGAAGGATATACCGATAACACTATCATATATTCTAACATTTGACTTGGAAGTTGTCCTAGATCAAGGTTTTGAATGGAAGAGTTCTCCAATAATATCTCTTTTGTTTGCCAAAAGTGATATCTGTTGGAACTTGAATATGCATCATGATTCATCAGAATAATCAGATTCATAACACGGAATTAAACTCATACCTGGATTCACCGGATTGATCTTCATCGAAGTAGATTACTGAATCGGAGAATAGTCTTCTTGAATATCCCTGATGTAACCTCCTAATCTCTAGAGGAAATGGGATTCTCTCTTGAGGGTTATGAGCATTAGTGTTATCCAAGTGGACTATGGCCTCCTATTTATAGAGATAGAGGAAATCTTAAGCCTCTAATCAGTCATTAGTCAGCCCATTAATGACTAATGACTGATTTACTGCCTCTACATATAATTAACCTCCACACACATAAATGAATGTCGTAATCCCCAGATTAAGCATAATTGAATCACTTAATGGGATTATAATGATAGGTAATCCACAATAATACATAACTATGTCCACTTAATGAGATTAGATCTAACAATATCTTCATATCTCTCTCTCCCATTAATTTTTCTAGGGATTCAAGAAATTGGACCTTTCTCTCTATCTCTTTGGCAAGAAAATCCATAAATTTCCCTATGTCTCTCTCTGCGGCCATCATCTCTTGTTTCAAGAATAGGAGGTGAATCTCTGTTTAAGAGCATGTGCCTTCACTTACCATCTCCATTTCCATCTACAATGAATGAATTTTCAGTGGAATGATTGCTTGGGAAAGGACTTGGAGTTGAAACAAGCACCAATAAGAATTGCTAAATGATCATTTTTTCTTGGAATATTTAGACATGATGGGTACTTATTGGATAATCCAAATCTTATTGGGTCTAAAAAGATATTATTTTCTGATTGTCTTGTTGAGTACATGAACCAGCTATTCAACTGTGCCATGCTTGTGGAGTAAGCGGGAGGCTTTGAGTCAAAAGATTATTGGGTAGATGGCAGAAGATGGTGGTGAGATTCTTCTCTTAAACATTCTCTAATCCTTTAACTCATATAGATGTTGAAGTTTGATGCGATTCCCACATAATCACTAAAAGACAAAAGAAAATTTCTTTTTACCATTTTCGCCGACTTACCTCCACCGCCTCTTTCAACCGACTTACCTTTTTCTTGTTGACTAAGCTTTATTCCGATTGGTTAATCCTATGAGTGTGTAAGCCTATAAATAGAGGACTTGTAATAAAAATTTCTCTAGAGAGGTATAGAAATTTGTTTTCCTCATTTTCAGTGAGAGTCTTCCTCTTTTCTTCCTCTCTCATTCACTCTCACATTTCAGCCTATGTGTGTGATCTTCAGTTTCTTGTAAGCAATCTCTTAATAATCTTACGAGTTCATTTGGTCCTTCAAGTCCTACAAGTGGTATCAGAGCTTGGTTCAAGAGGTTTTTTTTTTATTTTACTGTGGAATTTTTTTGGTGAAGTCAAAGTCATATTTTCTCCAAGGACTTGTAAGTTTTTATTTGAAGTTTATTTATTTTAATGACAACTATTTTTTAGGTGTCAAGAAGTATGTTGAATGATAAGAAATTACTGATTGATTATTAGGCAAAAGCTATGGCTGTTGTTGTTCATATACTAAATATTTCTCCTACAAAGGCTGCGAGGATCATTACCCCTTATGAAGCATGGTTTCACAGAAAACCTAATGTCAGCCATTTAAAGGTGTTTGGATGCGTAGCATATGCATTGATTAATGAAAATGTATTTGTATAAGAAGAGCGAGAAGTGTATTTTTATTGGTTGTAACAATGAAAGCAAAGGATATCAATTATATAATTCAGAGACCAAGAAGTTGATAATTAGATGAGATGTTTTTTTATTAGTCAAGCTATTGGAATTGGGAAGAGAAGCCTATGAATGAGAAGGTTAAAAATACTAGTCAAGGAGTTAATTTTGATCTATTATTATCCAAAGAGACCTCTTCTCACGATGATTCACCACCACCATGACAGGTACATTTGCCTTAATGTTTATTGCAAGATGTTTATGATTCATGTACATTTTCCTTAATGACCACAGAACCATTGAATTCTGAAGAAGCACAACATAAAGAATAAGGGATATATGCAATGAAAGAAGATGTCGATGCCATTGAAAGAAATGAAACATGGGAATTGGTTGATTTACAAATATCTTGTGATGCATTTGGAGTTAAGTGGATTTATAGGTTGAAGTATAATCATGATGGGAGTGTTAAAAAAACACAAAGCAAGATTGGTAGCAAAAGGATATGCTCAACACTATGTTGTTCATTATTTTTAGACATTTTCTCCTGTAGCAAGGTTTGAAACTATACGAATGTTGTTATCTAAAGCTGTTCAAATGGAGTGGAAGGTTTATCAATATGATGTTAAGTTACCTTTTTTAACTGTTTATTTAGATGAAGATGTCTATGTTGAGCAATCTGATGGTTTTTTCATCCAAGGTAATGAAAAAAAAGTGTAAAAATTGAAAAAAAAGCCTTATATGGGTTGAAACAAGCATTGAGAGCATGGTATGAGAAATTATATTCGTATATTTGTGCAAAATATGTTTCAAAGAAGTGAGAATGAGCCAACTCTTCAAATTAAGAAAACAGGATAATGATATTCTCATTATTTGTATTTATGTGGATGATATAATTTATATGGGTTCATCTCAATACCTCATCAATGAGTTCAGATTATCAATGGTGTTAGAACTTGATATGACAGATTTGGGTATACTCCATTACTTTCTTGGTCTTGAAGTTTACTAAGGTAATCATGGTTCTTTATTTCTCTAAAGAAATCTATGTTGGACATGCTCAAGAAGTTCAGCATGTTGACTTGTAAGACAGTTTCTACACCCATAACACACAAGTGAAAAATCTACGTATTAACAATGGGACATCAAAGATAGATGAATGATTCTTTAGAAGATTAGTTTGAAGTTTAATGTATTTGAAAGATACAAGACCATCCATTATGTTTTCTGTTAGTATGATATCAGGATTTATGCATTGTCCTTCATCACATCATCTTGGAGCTGCAAAGAGAATACTTAAGTATATTTGTGGAACTATAGATCTTGGAATACATTATCACAAGGTTCAAAATTTTAACTTAGTTGGATATTCAGATAGTATTTGGGCTGGATCATGTGATGGTAGAAAGAGCACAAGTGGATATGTGTTTAATTTTGGGTCAAGTGCGCTAGCTTGGACTTCGAAGAAGCAAGAGATGACAACTTTATCATCTTCAGAAGCATAATATATTTCAGCATCATGTGCAGCACAAGCTACTTGGATGAGAAGAATTATGAAAGAATTGAGTTTTATACCACCAAGCCCGACAATGATCTTTCGCGATAATGAATCAAATATACCAATGCCCAAGAATCTAGTGTTTCATAAAAGAACAAAGCACATTGAACTCTGTTATCGTTTTATTATAGATTAAGTAATTTCAGGTACTGTTACAGTGAAGTTTTGCTCATCAAACTTCAACAATCCCCCTTGGTGCAAAGCTGCTGGCATCAGGTTGCTGATGGACTTACGAAAGCTTTGAATTATGCATCTTTTATGAAGTTTCGAGGAGATCTTGGTGCGAGCAGCTTTGCACCAAGGGGGAGTGTTGAAGTTTGGTGCGACTGCCACATAACCACACTAAAAGATAAAAGAAAATTTATTTTTACCTTTTTCACCAATTTAAGTCTACTGCCTCTTTCAACCGACTTACCTTTTTCTTGTTGACTAAGCTTTATTCTTATTGGTTAATCCTATGAGTGTGTAAGCTTATAAATAGAGGAGTTGTAATAGGAAAAAAAATTGTAAAGAGATATAGAAATTTGTTTTCCTCATACTGAGTGAGAGTCTTCCTCTTTTCTTCCTCTCTCTTTCACTCTCATATTTCAGCCTATGTATATGATCTTTAGTTGCTGGTAGGGTTTGACCGTTCAAGTACCGGTATCGAATACCAATATTTGTTACGGTAATGGTATCGGGTACCGTTAGGGTCCTAAACGGTACCCGATACCTACAGTATCTGAAACCGATATCCACATATCGGATATCGGTTTCTGGATGTCGGTATCGGGTTCCGATATCGATATGCAATACTGACATCCGTTAACGGTCAAAGGGTTGGATGGCGATATCGGATATCGATATCTGATATCGGTTTAAAGCTAAAATACCTAATTCAAATTTCCTAAATGCTAATATTGTATTCCTCACCTTTGCATTCCAAACTTCTAGATTTCCTCACTCCTCAGTCCTCACTTCTGCATTCCAGATTTCCTCACTCCTCAGTCCTCACTTCTGCATTCCAGATTTCCAGATTAGTCCACACTTCTACAGTCCTGCACTTCCGCACTTCCGAACTTCCGCAGTCTAGGTTAGTCCGCACTTCTCTATCTTGCCTCCATGTGGAGAATATTGAGAACTGAGAAGTCCTTTTGATTGAACGGGAGTGTAATGCTATTACAATGTTTTTTTCATTTTCTTATTTTCGTGTCTTTCTTGTCAGGTTTATAAATTAATTATGTATAATCTAATCTCTTCTCTCGAATTTTGCTTTATCTGTTTTCTATCGGTGGTTAAGAATGCCTGAATTGGTAATGATATGGAATCCTAGTAAGAGGAAGTTACCTCTCATTCCATCTTCTCCCTCATCTTCTCTGTCATATTTATTTCCTATCATTGAAAAATCTTGTTTACCTGCTTCTCATCCAAAAATTTGATATTTATGTTTGCTTGATGGTCTAGCCCTTAGATGGAAACTTATATCTTGGGCTTTAAGCCTCCATGATCTTTGAGATTTGTGTCAGTGTTTTCGTTTACTCAAATGGGCAGACAAATGGACTGAGTGAGATGGGATCATGATACACAGAGAGATTGGGGTTAAAGAAAAAAGAATGAGGTTTATGTGCGCAAATGTGTGTGCTCATGGGCATGATGTATTTTAGGATCTAATGGACAGACCGATGGGTTGAGATGAAAGATAAATACTTGAAAAAAATTTATAGAGTGTGGCAAGTGATAGAGAATGTATGTGTGCGAGAGATTGTGTGAGAAGGGCCCCTTATAAGAATCATGGGTCATAGTCGAGATCAGCTCTCAACCTGATATCTACTCTTTTACCTAGCTTTGGTCATGACTAGGTGATAACATGCTAATTAGACATGATAATACATGCTTATTGATAACATGCTAAATTTACATCAGAAAACATGATTTTTCATGCATATTAAAGCATAAATGATTTCATTTACATGCATGTTATCATATTTATATGTATTTTTCTATTATTCTCTTAAAAAGTCATTATAATCTCAAAATACTTTAATTTAGGGTTAATTTTTATAAATTAGAGTTTAATATTTTGATAACCCATATTTTTCTTGACATTATAACTCTTTTTAAAGTTAAAATAATAAGAGAAACAATTTTTATAAACATTCATTTTATTTTCTAAAGTTTAAAATCTTAATAAATGAATGTATTTTTGAAATAATAATTTTAACTCTTATTATTTATTAAATCTGACCTTTTAGAATAATAGATAATTAAATTTTGGATCAAATGAAAGAAATTTGGATTAATTTGGAGTTATATATTAAAAGATATGATTTTTGGCATTTAGGGAATTTTTCCAGATTTTTAAACCGTTTTTCTTATTTTATTTTCGATTTTAAAACCATTTTTAAATAAATAAAAACTAAAAAAATGGTTTTTCGTGCGGGCCCCACGTGGATGCGACGTGGCACGCAAGGCCACGTGGCAGCGCCACGTGGACCCGCGCAGCGCCTACGTGGCACGATATACATATATACATTTATTTACTATAGTTAATAAAAGGGGTCTTTAGCCTGCCCTATATGGGGAGGGTTATTACCCCTATAAACCGTCGGGTCTTATAAACCCGACGGTTTCCTAAGTTGTTTTCCGTGTGGGACTAATCCACACGAGACTTATCTGATGCAGGTGACGTGGCTGCTCGCGAAGCGTCGGATCGTCGGCGTTTTGAAATCCACGCGTCGATCGCGTGGAGCGCGGATCACCAATCAAGATTAAGCGCACGTGCCTTTATTAAAGGCATTATAACGGTCGCGATTAAAGAGTGGCGGGGAGAATCACGACCGTCCGATCGCGATCCAAGGAGCAAAATCGGAGCGTTTTTATAATGCATATCACGCGATGAATCTGGACCCTCCATCTCAGATCCGACGGATGCGACATTTCTGAAAACGGTCCATCGTGGACCATTTATCGTAACCGTCGATCGTTTCGATCAGACGGTTATGATCAAAAGCCCTATATAAAGAGATGTTCTTCATCGTTTGTAAGCATCCGAGTTGAAATCAATCCAAATTGATCTGTCTAGACACCATTCTTCTCGAATCTCTCGATTCCATCGTGTTCCTCTTCCATTTCCGCACTCACGGAGCCTTTGAAATCGGGATTTGGCGGCGTAACTTGGAAGAAATTGCAGCTTGAATCTTATCTTCGCGTTCTTCATTTTTTTGGTGATTAATCGGTTTAATTACGTCGTTTGAAGTGCTAATTGGGATTAGTGGAGGCGGTTTTACCTAATTTACCTTCCTATAGTGTTTAATTTCTTTTTAGATTAAGATTAGATTCTAATTTCATCGAATTTTAGCTTAAAATCGTGAATTTTCACGGCTGACATTTCTCTCCACTTCAACTTTCGATTTCTCCACGAAATCAAGATCATTTTCGATGATTTTTGATTCCGTGGATTCGTTTGGAAGTTATCTTTCATAAAATACCATTTTCCCCAATTTCTTCCATCAATTTCTCGTCCGATTTGATCAAATTTGAAGATTACGTCAAGAAATTGCTTAATTCCCTATAGATTCGACTCATATTTACCATTATACCCTTGAATTCGTGATTAATTCTTAAAATTGGTAAGTTTGGAATTATTTTTGACGCGATACCGCGTGAAATCGATGACCTCGCAGTTTCGTCTCGTCACTTATTAATGCACATTAAGCCATAAAAGATTTCATTTCTATGCATATTATCATATTTATGCGTATTTATCTATCATTCTATGAAAAAGTCATTATAATCTCAAAATACTTTCAATTTAGGGTTAATTATCATGAATTATAGATAAATAATTTCATAACCCAACTTTTCTTGAGATTATAATTAGTTTTTAATGTTAAATAATCAGAGAAATCATTTTATAAACATTCATTTAATTTTATAAGTTTTAAAAATCTTAAAGAAATGAATGTATTTTTGAAATAGAAATTAAACCTCTTGATATTTATTAAGTTTGAATTTTTACAATGATAGATAATTTAATTTCTGATCAAATGAAAGAAATTTGGATTAATTTGGAGTCATATTTTGAAAGTTATGAATTTTCTAATTTTTAGGGATTTTTTCGGACTTTTTCTGAATTTTTAATGAATTTCTAAGGATTTTCTAGAATTAAAAATCAATTTTTCAGATATTTTAAGTGCGCAAGTGACATGGCACAATCTGGAGCGTCTGATCGCGTCGCGATCAACACTCAAAGCGGGAGGCAACGTGGCAGCATGAGAAGCATCTGATCGTGCGACGAATAATGGCGGTTGATGATCACTTAAAGGGGGGGTGGGGGGGACAGTGGCGCATCCTGATTAGTCGGAAAGATCATTTTCTAAAATGATTTAATATCAGCCGTTGATCAAAGGTGTTATAACGGCTGAGATTAGAACCAATGGGGCGCATCTGAATCGTCCGATCGCGATCCAACGGCGAGGATTTGATGTGTTTTTATAACGTACACAACGTGGCATCATCACAGCGGTCCATCTGTGATCCAATGGCCACGACTTAATCACAACGATTTGCATCTGTGACGCTTCATCTGAGCCCTTGATCGAAGATGAATCGTTGATCGGACGGTTACGCCCAAACTTAGCCTATAAATTGAGCTGTTCTTCGACGATGTAAGACATTCGAGAGCAATTCGAGGAAATCAAACTGTTTAGACACCCAAATCTCTTGAATCTCTTGTTCTTAATTTGCTTCTAGACTCATTTTCGTGTCCACGAGTGCTTGCGATCACGATTTTGATAATCGATGAGGAAGAAATTGAAGCTTAAACTCCACGATCATGATTTTCTGAATTTTGATGAATAGCCTTGATTCCGGCAATTAATTGGATCAATTTGATCATAATTGTGGGTTAGTTATCGTGTTTCATCCTAATCTATCTTTGTATAGCTTTTAATTTCAATTTAGAATCGTAATTTGAAGTAATTTTATTTTTATTTTCATTTTTTCTCTCTTTACATTTTCAGAAAAATCTCCTCTGTTCATTTGATGATTTCTCCGCGAAATTAGATCCAAATTGAGTGATTTTTGATTCCGTGGATTCGTCTTCGAGTCCTCTTTTATAAAATATTATATTTCTCAATTTCTATCACCAATTTTTCATCTGATTTGATCAAATTCGAAGAGATCATCAAGAATTTCCCTAATTTCGTGTGGATTCGACCCTTATTTACCATTATAGCCCTCAATTCGTTAATTATTCTTGAAATTGGTAAGTTTGGACTTTATTTTGACTCGTGATCGTGTGTTTTCAACGACCACTTGGTCTCGTTCCGTCACTAGGTCATAGTATCAATACCTTCTCCTGATCGATGACCACCCAAGTCAAGATATGTGCTCTTCTTGTTCTCTATGTCAAAGATAGTTGACTCTTTAAATCTTAAAAATTTGACTATGGACTAAGGATATTTAGGGGTGAACACAAAAGATTCAATCAATTATGCAGTTGGTTGCATTTAAAACATACTCTTCTTTAAGACCGACACACTCTTCTACAAGTTTGTAAAGAATTTTCAGCCTGAAGTGAATTTAGCCATCTGAGATAATTGAATTTAAATTTTGATAACCTTCACAACTCTAAGAGGATTTTCTTTGGACCTGATGGGTATTCTTTTTGAAGAAAGAATTAGCAGATATCTGAAAAGGTTAACCCTCTTAAATTCTTTGTGGTGGTTGAGCTTCCATGTAGAATATATTCTCTCCCCAAGTGATGTGTTCCCAAGTGATTGAGCCCTAAAAGAGGGAGACATAGAGAGAGGAGAGACATGAATTCTGCCTTCGAGAGATAGACAGACATAGAGAGAGGAGAGGGAAAGAGAGGGGGAGTGGGGGAGATAGACACGGAGAGAAAGAGAGAGACATGAACTCTCTCCTGAAAATGTACTTTTGAAAATCATTTTTCTACGTGTTTTTTTATCATGTTCATAACCAAAATTGAAATTTTCATCTTAAGTTTTCTTTATTTCACTTTATTTAGATCTAGGTCTGAGTAGGATTTTTATTTTTCTTGTTAGTTTTGTTTCAGATTTAGGTGCGGTAATGAATTTATGTTTGTCATTGTATTTTTCATTTTGAATCATTTTTGAAGATTAGTTACGTTTGTGTTAGATGTTTTAAATATGATTAGATCTCAGGCGGCTTGGGTTTAAATTTTATATTTATATTAGTATTTAAAATAAAATTTTTATTTGTAACCTCATTTTAATTTGGTTTTTTTATTCATTAAAATTTTTTTTCTAACTTCTTGAAAACTTTTTAGTTTGTTTACAAAATCTATGTATACTCATTAATAGTTTCTTTTAAAAAGAAAAACTGATTTCTATTTTTTTTAAATTAGATATCTATTTCTGGTTAAAAAATATATTCAATTTCTATTCAATAATTTCCATTTGTGAAATATTTCATTTATTATTCTCTAAAATCTCATTTCTATTCTTATTTTAAATTTCTGATTTCTTATTTATTTTAACTTTCTGATGTCTATGTTCTTTCTCCAATTAAATTTTCTCTAAAATTATTTATATCATTTCATTTTAAATTATGAAGATAGGGCTTTTCTAGTTTGTTTAGAAAATCTAATTTGTATTATTATTTTTAAAAAAATCTGACTTCTAGCTTGTTAAGAAATATTTTGCTTTCAATTCTTCTTGAAAATTTCAATATCTAGTTTGTTTGGAAAGTGTTCTTCTTGAAAATCTGATTTCTAGCTCATTTTAAAAATCTATTTTCTATTCTTCTTAAAAATCTCATTTATAGTTTCTTTAAAAAGAAAACTGATTTCGATTATTTTTTAAGTCAGATTTCTTTTTATGGTTAAAAATATATTCAATTTCTATTCAGTAATTTTCATTTGTGAAATAGTTTGATTTATTATTCTCTAAAATCTCATTTCTATTCTTATTTTAAATTTCTGATTTCTTATTTATTTTAACTTTCTGATGTCTATGCTCTTTCTCCAATTAAATTTTCTTGTCAATTATTTATATCATTTCATTTTATATTATAAAAATACAATTTTTTATTTTACTTTTTATTTTATAAAATGTCGAAAATTGAGAGTTGCAGATCATTACACATGGATGTCGCAGAAGAAAACACAAATGTGACAAAATCTGTTGATGAGCAAGAGTCAACAGGAGTGAAGCGAAGCCGCATCACATGATCTCCCATCATGCAATATTTTAAATTGATGCTTGACCGCACATACTCGTGTGAAATTTGATGATAGAAATATCCAGACGGCATGGAAGGGGTCATCAAGCATCCAATAGATGGGAGAACTAATTTTTTCTAGAAGCATTTTGAAGCTGTGCATTGAAGGCTATATGATGCACCTAAGGGAATTGGTGATGATCATGGCAGCCAACAATGCATAATATCTGAAGGGGCCTCTGGGCAATTGAAGATCGAGGCCCCAAAGAAGCGACCCTTGCAAGGTCTAACCCCCAATGAGACGAAGGATGTCATCGCCCGTTTTGTGTGCCTCATCGACTCTCCTTGGAGCATTGTTGACCACAAAGCTTTCAAGGAGTTATGGCGATACACGACGCAGATAGAAGTAGATCCCCCAAGTGAAAAGGTGATCAAGTCATGGAAAATTAAGATGCACCAAAGGATGAAAGAGACCATTGCAAATGGGCTCACTTCAGTACATCATGTGATGCTCACAGCAGATGCATGGACAGCAGAAAATGGATGTGGCTTGTTGGGTGTGATAGCCCCTTGGATTGATGCTACCTGGGAGTACCATGAGTGTGTGTTGGCAATTCGAGAGCTCGTCGGAAAGCATGACAGCAAAAGTATGGCATCTATATTACTTGAAATTATAAACGAGTTTAAGTTGCAAGCTAAGGTTAGTATTTGTGTGATAGGTATTAAGTTCTCATAAAATATCAATTTATCAAGTCAATCTCACATTCTTATTTCAGGTTAGTGCTGTGATGACTGATAATGCCTCTAGTAATAAGAAGATGATTTATATGATGGCCAAAAAATTGAAAAGAGAAAATAAGAACTTCACCGCAAAGAGACACATACCGTGCTTCGCACATATTTTGAACCTCATTATTCAATCTGTCATGCAGAGCTTTGACATCCCTTCTGCAATTCAATTGATGGAAGAATAAGGGCAACGAGCAATTGACGGCTTTTGATTATGCTAGTGATATGGATGTCGAAAGAGGATGTTGATGTTGGTACTTCAACATCAACATCAATGCATAGGCTACATGTCACACTCGGCGAGGCAATGGCAAAAGTTAGGACATTGGTTCGGGCTGCCCCCAATGGTAGCCAATGATAGCTTATGTACACAAAGCTATGAACTAACTTGAAGATGTTGGATAGTAACCTCCTCGAATTAGACTATCCAACGCGGTGGAACAACACCTACGACATGCTTCGAGCCCTCCATTGAGAAGAAATTGTAAATCGAGGAGAAGCTATCAATGGACCTTGCATGCATGGCTATGAAGCAAAAGTTGGATAGGTATCGACAGAAGGTATGGGAAAATCATGCTATCATAGCAGCAGCTCTATTGGACCCCTATTAGAAGGGTTCAATGCTTGATGAAAGGATAAAGAAAGCAATGATAACATATATTAGGGGCCTCTTATCCTTCCCACTGCCAACTTCATCCAGTACATTGCCACCTTCTACTCCCATTAGCTCTACTACTAGGCAAGATTGGTTGAAATGAGTGTGCAAGAAGAAAGATAGACCCGTGCAATCGACATTGACACCCTTAGAGCAATTAGATGCTTATATGAATGAAATCGTGAAGGATGAGGGGGACCCCGTGCTACATTGGTGGGCTCGTAAGGGGAACATTGCATATCCTGCCCTTGCCCCCATTGTACGAGAACTCGTGGTAGTATGTGCAACCAGTGCTCCATTTGAACGTGTGTTCTCTGCCAGTCGAGCTCTGGTCACATACAAGTGTGCACGTCTCACAACAGAAAGCATCGAAACACTAGTGATTGTAAAGTGTTGGCTTCAGGGGAATAACACCAAGTGGTATGATAATGTTCATGATGAGGATGCCGACATGAGGGCCGTTACAGATCAAATGGTATGAACATTATATGCAGGGAATTCATCACTTATCATAGTCTTAACATTTAAATGTTATGATTTGCTCACTCATTTTCATGACTTCACCTTGTAAGGGATAAGCAACTACAAAGGGGCCTCTGATGCTTGACGATCTTCCCAAGAGATAACGAGGAATGACCATAGGGTTAGGCGATGAGGTGACCAAACACCCCATGGGGAATGGTGAATGAAAAAAATTTTCTATGAAAAATGTGGACCTTTGTAGACGTTTATTTCAACGTTCTTTTTAATTTAAAAATTTCTAGGGTTTTTAATCCATTGTTAGAGAGGAACTCTATCAATTTTTTTTCAAAAATTACCCACTTAACTAGTTAACTCACAAATATTTGGTCCTCAAATATAATATTATTTAAATTGTTAATATTAGTTAACTTAAAGTCAAAATGTAAAGATGATTATCATGCAATTAATGCACAATTTATGAGATTTACTATCGTTTTCATCTTACTACGATTTTATATAAAGTTTTTGAATAATTTTCTATATTAAATGATCAGTTATAGGCTAATTAAAGGATTATTTCCCTAACTATTAGGTTTTATAAACTCATCAATCTTACTACAATTGCACTTGTAGTAAGATATTAATCAAATATCTTATATAATCGTCAATCAAATATTAATTCTTAAATTATAAGGTTGTATAAAAATTTTACTATTAATAATATTCAATGAAATTAAAGTTCTAATTTTCACATAATTATTAATTAAATGGTTAATGAGATATTCTTTAATTACTTGTTCACAAATTATTAGATTTTTTGAAATTTTCAAGATTTGTTGACATTTTATAATTTTTAAATCACTCATTTGAAACTGGTATGTGATAACATGCAAAATAGAGCAATTTAAATACCATTTTCCCATCATATTTGTCAGTTTTTAATGATAAATCATCATATTTTATTGCATGTTATCATGATTTCATGTTAAAATAAAGTTTTCTTCATTTTTCAATTAAAATGGTGTTTTTGTTAAATAATTAGGTCAATTAACAAAGTTTGAGAGTCTTAAAGGATGAATTTTATGAGAAAAAATAAATGTTCTTTAATTGACCTATTTCTAAAACAAAAGAAATCAAAGAGAAATTAATTTTTCATATTAATAGAATATTTCTCAATAATAAATATATTTTTTTAGATTTTATTTCATGCTTTCTTTGGGTAAAAAAATCGATTCTTTTAAGAAAAAATGTTTTTTTTATTGAAACTAGCCCTTATTGGGCCATTTTATCTCTAATGGACCGCGAAGTGCGCGCAGGGAATGCACGCAAGTCGCGCGGACCAATCATGACGCAGTGAGCTTTTCCGTCGACCAATCAGAGCTCCGCGCATGACCTGCATACAAAAGGAAAAAAATGAAATTAATAACGGAAACCACAACCTGTTCTTCGCGATTTACGGCTATAAATTGGGCGAAACGTGAAATGAAGGGGGTTCTTGATATTTTCTGCGGGAGGACTGGTCGCCGGCACTCCTCCCTGTCTCAAGCACCTCCTGGAGCGATCTGGAGCTGAAGACGACGACGATTTCGCTGGTCCGGTGGCGTCAAGTTTCCACCTCTTCTCCCAAATCCGGCTGTGGCAAATCGCCGGATCTTGATGATGTTCATCGCGCGGAAGTCATCGAAAGAGGTTCCTAATCCATCTCCAGGAATTTCTAGGCGATTAAAACATAGATTTACTTAAGATTTTCAGTTTAATTCATAGATCTTCTTGATTTTCTCTCTTCTTGCGAGTTTCTTCCGATTTTTGATTTTTTTTATGATTAGATCCGATTTTCTCAATATTAATCAATTGAATAAGGTTATAAATGATTTCATATAACTCCTAAAACATAATCTACCTTCAATAAACTCCAATTTAGTTTTAATTGCTTTAATTAGCCAATCTTGATCAAGATTGGCTAATTTAGGGAAAATTGACCTAATTCTTGAATAATTGAAATTAAAATTCAAAAATCTTGTTTTCTGTTGATAAATAACAGTGGATTAACATGATGATTATTAATCAATAATGATATGACGATTTCATCATTAATTGGATAAATGCATTTATATGATAAAACCTCAAGAAAATTATATTAAATCTAGATGTTCTTAAGTTCTTAATGATGAGAAACTTGAAATCTTAATCTCTGATTAAATCTATCTGATTATAAATAGCAGAGAATATTGATTTTATGATATTGAATTTGCAATGATCTTAATTTCAAACATTGATCAAGAATCATCATTATTCACAGAAATAAGAATTAAAACCATCAAATTCATGCTTTTCTATTCCTAAATCGATTGAAATTGAAATTCACCACCGCCTCCTTTGGATTCGACCCCTTATTACACCACTAAGGGAGATTATAAATTTTATTGTATAAGTCCGGAAAAACCCTAAATAACGACATAAATCACGCTAATTTCCGACTTATCAGTATGCAAAGGTTATCAATAATGCACATTACAATATAAATCATATCATAAATAATTATAACTAAAATATATAATACTTTAACTTTTTAAACTTGATTTAAAATGTTGATTCTCTAAGGTCACATACTTTATAATTTATTGTTTCAATTTATAAATTTATTTTTTTATTTTCAGGTTCCGTCATTGACGAGACGAAACCGCGAGGTCGTCGATTTCACGCGGTATCGCGTCAAAAATTATTCCAAACTTACCAATTTGCGGAATTAAGAGTGAATTGAGGGGTATAATGGTAAATAAGAGTCGAATCCACAGGGAATTTAGGTATTTTAGAGGTATCTTTTGGAATTTGGTCAAATTGGACGATGAATTGAGGTAAGAAATTAGGGAAAATGGTGTTTTTAGAAAGAAGACTTCAAATCAATTCCACTGAATCAAGAATCATCGAATTTGGACTTGATTTCACGGAGAAATAGAAATTTGAAGTGGAGAGAAATTTTCGGACGTTAAAATCGTGATTTAGAATGAAACTTTACGAAATTGAAATCTAAAACCTAATCTAAACGAAAATTAAAGATAATAGGAAGATAATCTAGGAAAAACCGCTTCCACTAAACCCATTTAGCGATCGAAACGAGGTGATTAAGCTGATTAATCACAGAAAACGCCAAGAACGTCACGACGAGCTTCAAGCTGCAATTTCTCTTTAGATTTTCCACCAAATATTGATTTCAACCCCTCTGTGGATGCGGAATTGAGAGAGGGAGAGGATGGAATCAAGAGAAACGAGAGGATCGGTGTCTAGACAAGTCAATTTGATTGAAATCCAACTCGAATACATACAATCGTGAAGAACATCTCTATTTAAACAAAATTTGGGCGTAACCGTCTGATCGTTTCCATCGTGGACCGTTTCTAAAAAGTCTTGATCGTCGGATTTGAGATGGATGGCCTGGATGATCGCGTAGATGATCGTTTATAAAACGCCTCTGATGTCGCCCCTTGGATCGCGATCGGACGGCTGAGATGCGATCCGCACGATCAACTCGTAGCCGTTATAACGCCCCTTTAATCAACACGTGTGTTGATCTTGATCTGGTGGTCCACGCACCACGTGATCGCCGCGTGTGATGCCGCCACATCGCTGAAATCTGGTCGTTATAATTCCTGAAATCGCGCATGTGCTTGATGATCACTCCGTGGTCCGGTGTCCACGCGATCGACGCGAGTCTTTTCATCGCGCCTTCGATCCGACGTTCAGCATGCGTCCACGTCACCTGCATGGTAAGTAGAGTGTGGTTTTAGTCCCACACCAAAAATAAAAAAGAGAATCGTCGGGTTTATAAGACCCGACGATCTTTAGCGTTGAATACCCTCCCGATATATGGGAGGCTGAATATCCATTATATCATATGTAATATATGAAAAACATATATACTATGCGCCACGTAGGCGCTGCGCGGGTCCGTGTGGCGCTTCCACGTGGCTTTGCGTGCCACGTCGCATCCACGCGGGTCCCGCGCGCTTTTTGCGGTTTTTCTTTATTTATTTTAACGTTTTTAAATAGAAAATAAAATCATAAAAATCATGAAAAATCCAGAAAAATCCCTAAAATTGTAAAAATCATATCTTTTAAAATACAACTCCAAATTAATCCAAATTTATTTCATTTGATCTGAAATTTAATTATCTATCATTCTAAAAATTCAAAATATTTAAATAACAAGAGATTTAATTTATATTTCAAAAAAATACATTCATTTTTTAAAGATTTTAACTTTAGAAAATTAAATGAATGTTCATAAAAATGATTTCTCTTATTATTTAACTTTAAAACCCACTTATAATCTCAAATAAAGATAGGTTATAAAATTATTTATCCTTAATTTACCATAATTAACCCTAATTTAGTGCATTTTGAGATTATAACATAAAATTGCATAGAATGATAGAAATGCACTCAAAGTATGATAACATGCACATAAATGTAATGTTTTATGTCTTAAATTGCATTAATAATCATGTTTTATCATGTTAAGATTGTGTGTTATCAGTCATCTGTCATCCGATACCGTCATCCAGTACCTCATATCAACATCCAATATCCGATACCGTCATCCACTACCCAATACCGTCATCCAGTACTGTCATCCAGTACCATCATCCGGTACCACAACTGTATTGTTAACATCCAGTACTGCACCAATTCTCCACAGTAATCCAATATCCGATATCCAGAACTGGATAACACTATCGGGTGCTGGGTATCGATTAGTGAATGATGGTATCGGTAGATACCGGTACTAGATGATGTACCGGATGACGGCAGTCAAACCCTAGTTGCTGGTAAGCAATCTCTTGATAATCTTGCGAGTTTATTTGATCCTTCAAGGCCTCCAAAAGATCTTACAATTTCTAGTTAAAAATTCATGGCCAGAGTCCTTGGATCAATAAAAATATACAAAATAGTTATGAAATATCGCTTAGACTGATGATCGAACCATCGATCAAGTATTATCGAAAATTGGATTGATGTGTTCGATCGTATCGATCCGATCTCTAGTCGACATGAATAGAGCTTGCAACAAAAGCCCTTGGGTTTTGTTTTTTGCCACGTGGCCTGCAGCCCTGAGAAGTCGCACGACATGGTGGGCTGATTAAATTGGCAGAAGTCAAGGCCCATAGAGAAGAAAGTTGAATAAAATAATAAAAAGCATGGAAAATGGTATGAGAATTTTGTGAATGCTCCGAGAAGTTATAAAATGGAAAAAATAATTAAATATAATGCGTTGAATTCAGAAATGTTTTTAAGGAGAAACAAACAAATAAAGAAAACTAGTGGAAATAAATATCGATTGTAAACATTTCAAATGTGGATTTTAACCAGTGAAATTTGAGAAAACATGTCATTGCTTTCTACTATGCGCGATATCATTGTCATTGAAAATTCAAGTTCATGTACCAAAAGTTATACTCAACTCTTTGAATTTGACCTTAAAATTTTGAACAACAAAAAGTTAATGTCGAAATTCACACGGAGGAAGGTTGAAAGATTAAAATTAAGGTTTATTTTTTTGTATTTTTTTGGTGAAGAAAGCGTATAAGATTTATGAAGAAGTAAGACGAATATGAATAATTAGATGAACCAATCTAGTACATCCAATCTCATGTCTAAGATTAAAAATCCTTAATTGGACAATCAAATAGTGATTTAGGCTTAAATAAAGAGATGTAGGAGTGGAAAAGTATGGAACTATTTTCCTAGATTGAAAGAAAATTATCCTCATCTAAAGATTCGTGATAAACATTTCACTCCAACGATGTTTTCTGATTGATCACTCCTTCAAGAGTTCATATATTTCACCCAAACTTGGCAGCTTACATCTAACATGAGGAATGATTAGAAAACAAGAGAAACTCGCTAAAAACGAAGTTCATGTACATAATGATGATCGATCGGCACTTTGTTTCTTCAAGCTAACTAATGCTAAATGCATTGTAAAGAAATGTCAAAAACCTAGGTTTTTTACTACATTATTTAAATCAGCCAATATTAGGATATAGAGATAAAATGACAATGTTGATGGATTTTATGTGGCCAATAAACCAATTGACAACAAAAAAATTTGTGTGGTTTTTTAATACACCCAAATTTGTGTCAAAATTTATACCAAACTCATCAATTTAGATAAATAATCTAGAATTGAATAGCATAGCGGTGAATAAGGGTCGAATCCACGAAGAACTAAGATATTTTCGAGAAACTATTTGAAATTTGATCAAATCAAGCAATGAAATGAGGTGACAAATTATGGATTTTGATAGATTTGAAAGATAAATCAAAGACAGAATCCAAGGAATCAAAAATCACTTGATTTGGATCAAGATTCGCGGAGACATCAAAGAGCAAATTAGATAGAAATTTCCGAACGCGAAATTGAAGAAATCTGAAAGAAAACCTAAAATTAATTTGATCTACGATTCTAAATTACAATGTAATGATAGAGGATGAAAGATAAGGAGGAAAACACATAATCTTACTCGAGGTAACAATCGAAATGATCCAATTAGTCGCCGGATTGAAGGCTTTTCATTTCACAATTTCGAAGATGATCATCAACTTTCAAGAGGTGAATTCTCCCTATTCTATCGATGAAAATTTCACTTGCAACCATTCCGTGGACGCGTAAATGTGTCTAGAAGTGATTGGAAACAAGAGATTTAAGGATGATAGTGTCTAGAAAGTTTGATTACTCAAAAAGCATCCAAGAATGATTTATAATGTCGAAAAGCATCTCAATTTATTACAAATTTGGGCGTAACCGTCAGATGAAGCATTTAATCTTCAATCAATGGCTCTAATGAAACACAGATATGTGAATCGTCATGGTAAAGTCATGGCCATTGGATCGGAGATGGACTGCCAAGATTTTGCCACGTCGCGTGAAGAAGAAACACATGAAACAACATTTGTCTTATATTGATCTAACGCTCCGGATGCGTTTTCGTTGGTTTTAATCTCAGCAGTTATAACTCTTTTGATGAACGGCTGAGATTAAATCATTTTTCAAATGATTCATCGACGATTACAAATGCGCCACGTCCCCCTGCCTTGAGTGACGATCAACGATCGCGATTTATTCGCTCGATCGGACGCTCCATGCGCTGCCATGTCACTTGCGCACTTAAAACAAAAAAAGTTTCACTTGATAAAAATCAAAGTGAATGCGCGTGTATATATGTAATGTGTGATTAAAGAGTTAGCAAAAAAATACTTAACAGGGTACTTTCTCCTTAATCTCACATGCGCGCACACACGTGCGCACACGCTTATACATGCGCACACACGCGCACTCACACGCGCGCAAATGTACACGTGTGTGACACGTGGTGGTCTCAGATGTCACGACGTGACGCCGATTTTTTGTCCCCCCACATCATCTGGCACATCAACACACGATAAAGTAAATTGATTTTAATGAATTTATTTTAAAATAAATTGAATTAAATTCATAAAAAATTCAAAACAATTTTTTAAAAATCCCTAAAAATTAGAAAATTCATATATTTTAAAATACAAACTCCAAATTAATCCAAATTTATTTCATTAGATCAGAAATTAAATTATCCATCATTATAAAAATTCAAATTATTTAAACTAACAAGTGAATAAATTTTTATTTCATATCATTTCTCTTTAAAATTAAAACTTAGAAAAATAAATGAGTATATAAAAGTATTTTCTCTTATTATTTAATATTTAAAATCAATTATAATCTCAAATATAGATAAGAATAATCTACTCTAAAATATATTCTTAAAAATGCATAGTTATCCCTAAAATAGTACATTTTAAGATTATAACTTAAAACTAGATAAAATGATAGATATGCACTCAAAGTATGATAACATGCATAAAAATGGAATGTTTTATGCCTTAATTTGTATTAATAATCATATATTTAGATGTTAAGATTGCATGTTATCACCAATCACACTTCCATGTATCTTGTTTGTGTTCATTAAAAATAAAATTTATTCATTGTCATTCTTGCGTGATGTTTGCAATGAAGTCCATGAGCATATGCAATAACTAAAGTAAATTATGATGAGATTATAATACAGTGATCACTAGTCTTTAATCATATGTTCTAAAAATTCATATTTGTGGGATATTTGAGAGGGACATCGAATTATCTAGAAAGAATAGCACTATCTGATATGACTCATATTATGAGTATGGATGATCATGTTGTCGTCTGTGTAGAGACACTAAGGATAGATAGTGGGTGTTCTTTGGAAATAAAGTTCATTAAATTGATTCGTATGAATCATTGAATGGTAATTATACCTAACTGTAACTCAGGTTGATTCAAGTCACGATTGTGTATGTGGTCAAACTTCAGACACCAAAGACATCTCGTGGATGGATGATCATGTTTTGATTATGACTTACGAATCACTAATCACGGGATATCTAAAACGTCATATGTTGGATATGATATGAAGTCCATGAAGATGATTGTGTGATCAAGATGGGATCATCCGCCTTTGATATTTGAGGAGACTGACTCAAGGAATGAGATGCGATAAAATCCTTGGCCAAAGTAGTAGAAATATCAGAGAAAGAGTTCCCGATGATTTCCTACACGCATTAGTACTAACTTGAGTGACCGATTAAGGTTTGACAGTTGACCGTACCCTATGTCATTCATTAGTCTAGTGTCAATGAAGGATTATACAAACACGCTAATAGATGACGAAAAGGTTTTATAAGTGAGTTCTTACATACTCCATATCTCTTAGAGTACGTGGTGTAGCTTGGCACCTTGTTGGCTAGACACTCAACCTATCGATTGTGTTAAATCAATCATTGATTAATTAATCTATATGTTGATGTGAATAATTAATCAGGTTGACCAATATGATGTTATTTGGTCTATAGAGTTATTAAATAGTGAGATATATGAACCTAGAGGGTCACACACATAAGATCTATAGATGTTGGTGGATATAGACATAATTATGAGTGTTTTTATAAAAAATCTAAATACTAAATGTCTAAAAATAAGGGGAGAACGACCACAACTCAAAGTGACCTTGCGATTTTTTTTTCTTTTTTCTCTTTCTCTCTTCGTGAAGATCTTTGAAGAGGAGATCCAACAATCTAGAGACTATATGGATACGCTAGAGGCTAGACACTTGAATAGCTTCAAGAACTCCTTCAAGGGAACCCTATAAGTATATTTTTTACACATACTAGATGATAGGATCATATATTCTTGGTGCCTCTGTGTATTAAATATCATATTTAATGTATTCCACTGCATTTGATGTTTTGATAAAAATTTTGAAAAGTTTGTCGACCTTAGAACCAAACAGATTATACATATTAAATTTCAGCTCCAATTTTATTGAGATCATAAGATATCACAATTTAAATTTGGAGCATTTTTGCTTGTTGATTCCCCCTTAAAGATTGCATGGTTGAAAGTTGATCTACCTTGCTCAAGATTGAAAGGGCATCGATCACACCACATTTTTGCAAATGATTCATCACAGTGAAGAGAGATCGAAGAAAACAATGGTAATTGATTGCATGGTTTATAATATGGTGCCTCTCAATGCTCCACATGTTCAATTTCTTCTTATTGATAACTCTAAAATATAAGTCATATTCATGCATCATTTATCATGGTTAAGTATTAATAAATATTATATCAATGAGAATATCTATTTCTATGTGGTTTAATGTGGTGAAAATATGACTAAGTCCTATCATGCGATATTCTTACATCTTGATCGTATTATAGACTAACCCCATTTGACTTCTTAGAAGTCAAAATTTTAAAATCTTACATTTTTATGAGTTATGTGGATGCAAGGACTTAGGTGAAGTTTAATGGGAGCTTGAATGTAAACTATCTAGAAGGAGAAGACGAAAATAGGTACTCTATGTTTTTAGGAGTTTAGTCAACCTTTTCCACATTTTTAGGAGGTTAGTCAAACCTTTCCATGTTTTTAGGAATTTGGTCCAGTATTCACCTTTTTAGTAAGTCAATCAAACCTTTGCATCTTTTTAGGAGGGTGTTCAAGCCTTTTCACCTTTTTAAGAGGTTGGTCAAACCTTATCATATCTTCAAGAGGTTGGTTAAGTTTTTCCATGTTTATAAGATATTAGTCAACCACCTTCTTAGGTGAGGTCAACCCATTCCACCTTGTAGGAGACTAGTCACTCCCTTTCTCTTGGAAGTCAATGATAGTCAAAGTGATTCTTAAAAAGTCAAAAGTGGTAAAAGGCATTTTTGAAGGGTTAAAGAAGTCAAATTTATTTTATTTTATTTATTATTAATCAATTTATATATTTTTATATTATTTTCAGAATAATCCATATTTATAGGAGGAGAGAGAGGTAAGCCCACCTTCTTAGGGAAGTAGTAAGGTTATCATCTCTTAGGAGATGGTTTTGGGGCCCATCTCTTTAGGAGAGACTCTCTCACCTCCTTAGGAGGTGGTTATAGTCATGGCCTATAGATTTAAACTCCACCATTCATTTGGTGGAACCCAAAAATACTAAATATATACCATTAATTCAAATGACCCTCAAACCTAACACATAATAGCCTCTAACATAACAACTGAGCCTCTTCTTAGTCTCCAAGAATCATGATACCAGAAGGAAAATTAGAGGCTTAGGCCCAGGCTTGGCATTATTTGGTGTTCAAGTTTGTTGAGGATATCAGATCAAGTGAAGGATCAAGATCGTAATGAGTCTAGCATCACCCGACCTAGGACTAATATCAAAATTGGGATTTGTGTGAGGATTTGAATATGATTTTCTCTTTTAATCCCCTCCATCTATAGCATAAACCCTATTTCTCTTATTATATTTTAGATTTATTATATTTTCTTTCAAAAAAATCTCTTATGATTACTGGATTTCCAAATTACATAATTTTCTAATTTCTTACCAGTCTTACATCATCTTCTATTCTATCATGATCATCTCTCTATTCAGTTGTTCCATTCTCAACTTTTTTTCAATATTTCTTATAGAATAGAAATATATATCTATTTATAATTTGGTTCATAGCATATTTCATTTCTTTGTCCTTCCATATTTCTCCAAAATTCTTTCTACTATTGTTTTCCCCTATAATAGTATCTCTACTCCCTAAAGCTACTCATCTTATTACCTAGGCTCCCTGAGAATTCAACCCTTACTTTAACATTAGAAAAAGTGAAGAGTTATAAATTTTTTGCTTGAAATTGATTTAAAGCAATGATTAAAAATAACTGAAATTGACTTTATCAACTAGCGCTATTACCGAGGAACGAGGTGTTATTGAGGTTAGTTTTTTTCTTTCTCATATTTTTTATTTTTTATTTTATATCAAAAAGAAATATTTTAGTTTTGAATTAAAAATTAATCTCGATTGCCTCTAACTGTTATCACCATCATATCTTCTTCGGTGCTAAACTAAATACCATGATTGATATAATAAGAGTATCGAAAGTAATTATAAACACCCATTAATTGCTCTTATTTAATTCCTCTAGATAACACCTGTTAATTCCTCTAGATAACTTTTGCCTTCTTTTTTTTTGGGAACCCGCAAACAAGAGAAAAGGGAGCACCTCCTCAAGGGCAAAACTCTTTAAAATAGAATTTTTCTTATTTAGGACTTAATGGGGGAGACCCACTTTTCTAGAAATTCCTCCCAACTCTCTCCTTGGAGGAGTTCAAAAAGGAAAAAGCTCTTTTTTGTGAGGGCCTTTTTGTTTTTTGTTTTACTTCTTCTCCCTCTTTTAGGATTTTTGAATTTTTTTTTTCTTTAGCATTCTTCCTATAGGAAGGATGTAGTGAAAAATTAGAGTCAAATGATGATTCCCTTTTAATCTAGTTCTTCTTGTTTATCTCTCCATTGATTTTTGTTTCTCTCTCTCAACCCTCATCTCCTCTCCTATACGAGATTTCTTCCGTTCTTCTTTCATCTTTCAGCCTCACCTCTCTCTCCCCGATCTCATTCTCTATCTTTCCCCTTCTCTAACTCATCCCCTCTCTCTTCCTAGCACTCTTTCAGTTCTTACATCCTTAAACTCTTTTTCTCTTTCTTCAACACCCTCTATCTCTCTCGCACTCTCTCTCATCCTCCCTCTTTGCCTCACACTCTGAACTATTTGACTTTTCTCCCTCTCAATCCCGCTTTTCTTATACAATTTTTCTATTCTTCGATCTTCTGCTCTCTTCATTTTCCCTTAATATGCCTTTCAATTGCATTCTTCACTCTACCTCTCCTTATCACCTTTGATCCCTTCTCCCAAAAGTTCTCAGTTGATCTCTCTCGCTTTCTTTCTCCTTTATCATCCTTCCCCTCTATTTCCTTCTTAGAATCTCCCCCTCTCCCTTTCCTACTCTCTTTCTCTCTCCCTCTAATTCTCTCTCTTCTGTTCTCAAGAAATTCCTCTCTTTCTCTCAATCCCTCTCCTTTCCTTATCTCATTTTCTCTCGCTTGTTCTCTCTCTCGCACTCAATTTCACTTCCTCTCTTTGTTTCTCTCACTCATGCTCTTCACATCTCTCTTTTGTCCGTTCTCTTCATCTATCTCAATCATCTATTCTCTCTATTTTGCATTGAAATCCTTTCCTCGTTATCTCTCTTCTCCACTCCCTTGCGCTTTCCCATTTTTCTTCTCGAATTTCTGATTTCTCTCCTAATTTTGTGAAGTCTCTCTCTTTCTTGTTCTTGTTCACCATCTCTCTATCTTCCCCTTCTCTCTTTCACCCTCCATCTCTTTCCTACCGTTCTAAGTTCTATCTAGCCCTATCTCTCCGTCTGTCTCTTCTAATTCATCTCTTACTCACTCTAAATATTTCCCTCTTATTCCCAATCACGACCACTCACACTATTTCTGTCAATTTCCCTCTTGATTTTCTTCTCTCAAATTCTCCCCTAACTGTCCTCTCTCTCTCTCTCTCTCTCTCTCTCTCTCTCTCTCTATTCTGATCCCTTCCAGATTTTCTCCTTTTCGTGCTATCTATTTTTCTCTCAAAATCTACTCTTCACACTCCAGTTAACTTCACCGCTTTGCTCCCTCTCTCTATTGTCCACTCTCTCTATCTTTCTTTCTCTATTTCTCACACTCTCGTCTCTCCCTCTATTGCATTCTATTTCTCTCACTTGCATTTATTTTATGCTCTCTCCTTCCTCACTCTAAATCTCTCTCATTGTCTCTCTTCCACACTAACAAAAAGATCTCAAGCAATCCTTGAAAAGATACTTTATCGTGTTAAAAAAATTTACAAACTCATTAATTTAGAGAATTAATCACGAATTGATTAGAATAATGATAAGGGTCAAATCCATGGAGAATTGGATAATTTTTCAAGATGTATTCAAAATTCAATCAAATCAAACAATAAATTGAGATGAGAAATTCGGAAAATTAATATTTTAAAAAATTACTCAATTTGGATTGGTATTTGCAGAGAAATGAAGGAGCAAAATAAAGAGAGAAAAATCGATATCGAACAGAGAGAATATGCCTAAAACTCGTAAAAATTAAATTAATATATTCTTCACAATTAAAATCTAATGATATAGGAAAAAATATCAAGTAGAAAAATCTTATCTAACTTATCCTCGAAATGATCAAATTGATTGTCATATCAAGGCTTTTCATTCTACATTTTGAAAAATAAAAATTCGGAGTTCAAGCGACAAATTCTTCCTTCTCCCTTGACGAAAATGAAATCATTATTTTAAGCACTCGTTGAACTCAAGCATGAGTCTAGAAGAGGAGAAATCAAGAGATTCAAGGATTAAAATGTCCAAAAGGTTCGATTAATTTGAAACATTTGGCGGCGTCTCCCAAAACTCATTCAGGAACTTTCAGAATTTTTGGAAAACAAAAATGGAGGAAACTATGCGATACCTGGGATCATACATCAAAATCAACAAGTTTTTCTCACCCAAGTTTTCTGACCATGCCATGTCCAAAAAGATAAGAATATCAAGATGGACGCCCCGGCTGAAACCCAGAAAATTACCAGCCATTGAGGCATCGGATTGGGAAAAAGGCCTAAACACAGAAATTATTTTCATAAGATCTCTCTCGTGAAGATAATATAATACTAGATTAGGATTAGAAAGCACCACTTACCATGGCCAAATTTAATGCATATAAGAAGCTCCACTATGCATATGGCCAGAGAAAGCCAACAGAAAGTTCCCACCTTCTTCCCAGGAGTTCTGAACAAACTAGAGTTAGGGAAAAGGGGGAATTTCAAATAAAAGAATGAGTAATTCATTAAATGATATATGATTTGAAACCTGTCTTGGAGATAATTGTTGTATTCTCGAATAGTGGGTATGGCAATTAACCACCATAGAATCAGCCTGTAGGTGATTAAAGGGTTTCTAGGAGGGACCCAAAGGCAAAATTTTAGGAAGAATGTATTGAGTTCAACAGTCATGAATGCCACACAGAAGCTGAGGACTTGGATGAATCTCCAAGGCCCTAAAAGAGGGTGCCATGTGTCCTTGTCCCATTGGGCTGGAGTGAACTGGCTCAGTGTCCTCTTCACCTTTAAAATAAGAGTCACCGAAACTTATGTCAAACATGATCCGTAGATTTAACTTTCAGGATAAAGATTTTGAACCAATGCAGGATGTGAAAAGGTAAGATAGAGAGAGAGAGAGAGAAGGAGAATTGGTGATCACATACCTTAGAGATAAGATTTGGTTGACGGCTTAAGCCAACCCATTCATATGTTTTACCATCAAAATATCTTACAGTCCGCATTCCAGCCCATATGCCTGAAACATATGTCGAAAAAAAATGAAGATATCATTCAAGGAATAAGAAGAAAACTATGGCTTATTTTTCGCAGTCTGAAACAGAGTGTAAATTATTGATCCAGAAATAGAGGATCTGATAGGCCCAGTATGGCACACAATTAAAGTGAAGTGGGTCCATGGAAAATTGACACACACACACACACACAAAAATTCTCTCTCAAAGCATAAAAATTTAAAACAATACATATGCTCAGCGTCAAAGTACCATTTTCCTTACAAAATAAGAATTGATTCGTGTGACACATTATACAATCCAAACTAAAACAATGACCAAATAAATGTTCAAAAAACCTTCATGATAGAAAAATAAAAGCAATACTGGGTACCTAATATTGAAAATGCAGGGTACAGTTCACTGAAAGATATCAATTCTGTTTTGTGAACAATATTCTCAGTCTTACCAAACCAATTGCATACTAAAATGTCCAAGATGATGCTGTCCCACCAGCATTCATTGAAGTTTGGTAGCATATGCCGAAAAGTCAACTTCAAGAAATAAATTGATAATTATTTTTTTCCTCATTTTCAAAAGGTTCAACAGATATTTGATCAACAGAGAATAATATCTGACCTCCATCAGCTCAAAGCCTATGGACAGAACCCACAAAAGAGGCTGATTTCTGATCATAATAGCTTTCCCCCACCATCCAAGGATATGAGCGAGGACAAATTCATCAAATATGGTCTCCTACAAAAGGACTAAAACAATTAATAGCAAACTGAAAGATTAATTTGATATGACTCCCCCTCCACACTTGAGAGAGAAGAGAAACAGCCCACAGGGGCCCACAATGAACATCCGTGACACAAGACTCCCTAAAACTGAGTGGAATCATATCGCATTCTCTCTCTATGACTTGGTCCAAGCTTTTGTTTTCCTTCACCTAAGGCTTCTTGAGTAGTCATGGATCACCGGAGGGGTTCATAATGAGCCTGTTTTCCTCATCTCTCAAAGTGATCTGATGGATCATGTCAAAATCTTTCGAACATGTATGAAAGAAATGTTTAAAATATTGATAAAACTAGATCATACATAAACATTAATAAATCTGCTTTCAGGATTATCCGGCACGTACACGCGGCAATCAGACCCATAGGATCTCTCAGGCAGTTCTGTTATGAAAATTTAACTTGAGAATTGAGCAAATTTGTAAAACTGTCAGAAACTATTATTCATTACCAACGCCTAGGTCTGGGTGGAGAGATTTCATGAACTGTCGAGCATCATCACGACTCTGAGAATGAGAGAAGAACGATAACAATTTATAACATCCATGAGAAAAGAATGAGAGAAGAATGGTTAATTGAGTGCTAAGAATGGAATAGTTAATATGACACTCAAAATGTTGATACAATCACATTTGCTCATCTCATGGGTCAGGTTTGTAAACAGTATCTAAGGAAAGGATGGCCAGGATATGCCAGGAAGAGTCACAGAGTTCATGATCTCAATCTGGAACCCCTCTCATCATTTATAGTGGCATCTCTCTCTATAGATAAATATATCCTTTTCTCTTTAGCTCTATAATTTCCGAGTCCTGTAAACTTTATTGGATTCTTGACTACCATATTGACTCTCCATTTGAATTTCCTCTAAACTTTACAACTGTATATATATAACTCTCTCTTGCCAATTCTCTATCACGCTTTCATTTTAAAGTCCTCTAAACTTTCTTGAATTCTTGATCATCATACTAAAACTCAATTAAAACTTTACAGGCATTAATTCACAAAAATTTCAATTCTAAACGTTTCAAATGCTGGATTTACCAAAAAAAGGTTATTACTAATAGATACACAATTCAAAATACTAAATAAAAAAAATATTTTTTCTGTGTATGAGACCAGTCAACAATGTGGAGGGAGAACAAACCTGGAAAAGTAAAAAAGTAAGAGCAACCAGATAAACAATGGCCATCCCGTGAACCAGTCGCCAGATTGCAGGGTGTGGTCTGATAAGTACTCTGACATCACATAACCAGACGAAAACTGTTACTTAATTACATATTGACCCAAGAGGTCCTTAGTTATAATTTTCCAAAGAATCAAGGTCAGAAAGTCACAATCAAAATTACCACTGAACAAAAGAAGTTAGTTTATAAACTAGCAGATGGTCATGACAGACAGTAAATGCTTAAATTATCAAATAGGGAGAAGGTATTGGATGGTAATTTACGTTGAGGGAGCTTGAAGCAGGCAATATGCAAGAAATACTGAAATCATTGCCCAGACTCCCCTGCATGAGGATAAAGAGAACATGAAAAGAAAAGGCAACAAATTGGAAACAAATTGCCATAAATACCTCTTCACAGAAGTTTCACGGTTGTAATGTGTATTGCTTTCTGGGTAAAGTGCTCCACTAGCCCAACTAAAACAAGTAAAAAAGCATTGAGTTCCCTATGCATATCTAAAAAGCCATAAAAGGCATATAAAATTGCAATTCCATCACAAATTAAGTGTTATTTTTCATTCATATGGGTGTCTGATAAGGCCCTGCTTATTGAGGAGATCAGAATTGTTACTCTTGATAACATTATATTGATGCAGATCAAGAATTATAGTGCAGATAGTACAGTCAATTAAAACAATGGAGATGAGAGAGATAGAGTCTCAGACAATTGGATCAACAACCAGATGGAGCTATTGGGGAGAATCTGCTGGATAAGCTTTTGTGATGCCGACCACTTTTCTTGATTCTCTTCTTTGTATACTAAGATTCAACCATGTGCAGAATTCAAATTGGCTGGAAAGGTGGTTATGACCACCTCCAAGAAAGTCCTTGTCTGCCTCTGATAAGTGCTGTGGGGCATAACGGTATTGCTATAAATGATAAATCAGAAATGAATATTTCATCGATGATAAATGATAAATCCCCAACTTTGCTAAGTGTTTAATAAAGTCCACGATTTACCATTCTACCATTAAGTAAAAAAAAGGAAGAGAAAATAAAGCTGACAACGCTTTGCCCTTTTCCCAGGCCTTTCAGCTAGCTTTTCTTTCAGCTAACCTCTTCTGTATAAGGACTCCAATATCATTATGACTGAGGTGCATAGTGATAAGAGGTATCTGCAATCATGACATGGATCCTCCAAGGAGGTGCTCCTCCAGACTACTAGGGATGGCCAATTAGGATCAAATTGATGATTTATCGTTGATTGATCGATTGAAGATTTTAGGAAATCTTCAATTTTGATTATTGACGATCGATCAAAATGAATCGCCCAAATCAACCCTCTCCCTATTTTCTGATTCTCGCTCTCTCCCATCTCTCTCTCTTCTCTCTCCCTCTCCTCTCTTTCATGCACACTCTCTCTCTAACCCCCCCCCAACCCCCCCTCCTTGTCGCTTGATTGACAGTCAATCAACAACATCAATGGTCATGGAATAAATTCCCCATTGCATTGTCAAATTTCAGTCAAACAATGTGGATCAATCTCGATTGCCCATCCCTACACACTGCTATTTGTGTCTCCAACCTCTCAGCTAATCCTATTGAGAAAGGACTCCCCAGCATCAACCCCAGACGACCTGAATACCTGTATCCAAGAAAAGGATGCAATCATCACCAAACTCAAAGAAAATCTGGGCAAGGCTCAAGCACTTGCAAAATGAGGGATAATAAGAAGTGATTGAGGCATCGAAGAAGTGGCTCATTTCCAGTGTGCAGCACTGTGAAAAACAACACCAATCCTCTGCCAGAAGAATCGTTTCAGTTGATGGAGGTAATTGCACAGAGAGAAAAAGTAAAAGTTATATCTTTCATTTAATGCTTTGGGGATGTTTATACAGTCGGTATTTGACCGTTACCGGGTAAAGGTCACCTTCTAACGGTAACTAGAGATAGGTAAATATGAAAAGATAGAAGGACAGAATTAGAATTTATCAAAGTTCAGTGGTAAGGGAGTAATGACTCCATTTTCTCAACACTACCCCTCAAGCGCGAGAATGGATGCTTCTCATTCCTAGCTTGGATATTAGCCTTGAGAATTGCTTGACCGCCAGCCCTTTGGTCAATATGTCGGCGCATTGTTCAGTCATTGGGACATACTCTATGTGTATAATTTTCTCTTCAAGTTTCTCCTTGATGTAGAACCTGTCAATGTCTATATGTTTAGTACGATTATGATTTACTGGGTCATGGGCAATGCATATTGCTGATTTGTTGTCACACAAAGCGTATATTGGTTCTTCATAGGAAATCTGAAATTCCTTTAGAATCCCCCGGATCCACAATACTTTGTCAACTCCACTTGATAGAGCTTAGAATTCTGCTTCAGTGCTTGACTTTGATACTACACTCTATTTTTTACTTTTTCATCAAACTAGTTTCCCTCCAAGCATGGTACAATACCTAGTGGTTGACCTGCGATCAATGAGTGATCCACCAAAGTCAGAATCCGTATAAATTGAAAGATCGAGCTTACCTATTCTTTTGAATGTAAGTCCCAGTCCAACAGTTCCTTTAAGGTACCTTAATACCCGTAGAGCAGCCTGGTAGTGAGATCTCTGTGGACTATGCATAAATTGGGTTAGCACATAACAGGATATGAAATATTAGGCGAGTGTGTGAGAGATATAGTAGTTTGTCAATTAATCTCTAGTACAAACCTACTTTTATCTTAGGATCTTCTTCACTTGTGGTTAGTCTGTGATTAGTTTCAAGCCTTCTAGTAATTATTAATTTTACCTTGTAGTAATTTAGTTCCACTCAAAAGGTCGAGGATGTATTTCTGTTGTGTCGTTAGATATCCATTCCTAGATTGAGCAATTTCTATTCCGAGGAAATATTTTAGTGCTCCAAGCCTCTTAACCTCAAAATGGGTAGTCAGTTGCATTTCCAATTTCTTAGCTTCTCCCTCATTGTTCCCTGTGATTATAATGTCATCTACATACACTATTAAGATTGTGTCTCCCCCTGTTTGAGATTGTTGGAAGAACAGTGTGTGATCGCCATTGCACTGTATGTATCCCAACATTTTCATGGTTCTTGTGAACTTATCGAACCATGCCCTAGGCGATTGCTTCAATCCATAGAGTGTCTTTCTTAATTTACAGATCTTATCCTTTTCGTAACTCTCTTCATATCCAGTGGGTAGTGTCATGTATATCTCTTCATCTAAGTCTCCATGTAGAAAAGCATTCTTAATGTCATACTATATGAGCTTCCAATCCAAATTATCAGCTAAGGATAAAAGTGTGCGAATGGTATTCATCTTAGCTACCAGTGCAAATGTCTTCGTATAATCCACTCCATACGTTTGGGTGTACCCCTTGGCTACTAGTCTAGCCTTATACCTTTCTGTTCTACCATCGGAGTTATCTTTAACATTGAAGACCCATCTGGTTTTATTCCCTTTTGTAAGAACAGAGATAGCAGAGGAGAGAGAGAGAGAGTAGGAGAGAGAAAGGAACAAGAGTGCTCAGTTTGGCCAAAAAAGGATAGATATTATTGAATAGAGGCTGGCTTTATATATAGCCTGAAAACTAGCTGTTGGATTTAAAATGCATAACGGCTAGTTTGAAAAACTAGCCGTTATGCATGACATCAGCGATGCTGATGTCATGATTCCGAAATGGGCCCACTAATGGGCCTAGACGGTGGGCCTATTAGTGGACCTAATTGGGCCCCTAACTGGGTTAATCATTTAATAATCCTAGATCACTAATACAGGTACATTGTTTGTGTGGCCTAATGGCCCAAGTCTGGATGTTAGTTGACACTCCCCCTCAAGTGCGGGAATGGATACTCTTCATTCCAAACTTAGTAATCAGGTGGTCCATCTTCTTAGGAGGTAGGCCTTTGGTGAAGATGTCGGCACATTGATCTGCGGATGCCACATGGTCAGTCTTCAGGATGCCTTGTTTAAGGTGATCTTGAATGTAAAACCAGTCAATGTTCACATGTTTCATCATGTCATGACACACATGATCATGAGCCAAACTAATGGCTGACTTGTTGTCACAGTGGATTATGATGGGTTGAGCATAAGGAATTTGTAGGTTGTTGAGCAAGTTCTTTATCCACATGACTACATCAATGTCCTTAGACATGGCTCGGAATTCTACTTCTGTACTGGATTTGGAAACTAAACTATGTTTCTTGCTCCTCCAGGTGACCAAGCCGTTGTGGACCTACAGTCAACTTTGGACCATTCTCCTTTAATTTCTTCTTCAGTGGGAATCTTCTTTGGGTGATGCTCATAGTACTTGGGAAGAGGGTCAGGAGATGGTTCAGGAGAAATTTTACCTTCTTCAAGGGAAATTGCTTCTCGACTGTTCTGTGTAGAGGGGCTGACTTGACTATCTTGTTCTGAAGGAGGGATCTCTTCGTGAGGATTCTCTTCTTGAGGATCCTTTTCCTGAGGACCCTCTGGCAGAACTAGTTCGGGGCAGGATGAGTTGGTGGCAGGATGTGTACTTTCTTTCTGGCTTCCTCTAATTTCAGTCTGAACATCGAGTAATTTCAGATAGTCAAGATCCTTAAGGGTTTCGTGTATATCTGTCTTATAGTAGAATGTTGTCTCATCAAAGATAACATTCTTAGAGACTAAATATTTCCTAGTAACTGGATGATACAATTTATACCCTTTATGGATAGAAGAATAGCCCAAGAAGACACATTTGAGTGCCTTGGGAGACCACTTGTCCTGTTTATGAAATAGATTTAGTACATAAGCAACACATCCAAAAATTTTTACAGGTAAGCTAGTCTTCAGCCTAACCTCGGGATAATTCTTTTCAAGGAGTTTAATAGGACTTTGGAAATCCAAGATCCTTGATGCCAACCTATTTATGAGGTGAACTGCTGTCATAACAGCAAATCCCCATATATTGGATGGTGCCCTAGCTTGGATTAAGAATTTTCTAGCTTTATCTACTACTTCTCCAATCTTCCTCTCATCCAGATAGGGTTCGCCCGTTCAGATACCGGTATCGAATACTGGTATCTGTTACGGTAACGGTATTGGGTACCGTTAGGGTCCTAAACGGTACCCGATACCTACAATACCCGATACCGACATCCATGTGTCGGATGTCGGTTTCGGGGTGTCGGTATCGGGTTCCGATATCGATACCCGATACCGTCATCCGCTACCGGTAGAAGATTACACAGATATCGGATATCGATATCCGATATTGGATGTCGGATATTGATATCTGATATACTAAGAAAGAATATGCGGTAAAGCGCAGAGAAAATGATGGGGGAGAGAGAGAGAGAGAAGATTGGAGGGGCGCGAAGCAGCATCAGGGACGTCTCTTCCCGAGGTGAGTATTATTCCCTCTTCCTTCTACAACTACAAGCCTCGACCTAACGGTAATGCTGAAAGTCGCAGCGTAATTCTGCCACGATGGACAGCAGCGCGGGCATAGCAGTTGAGGCCGAGGTGGTTTGAGGCTCGTGCTCGCGTGTTTAGTGGTCGGCGATCTTTAGCGGCAGCAAGGAGATGGTGATAAGTTCATGATGACACTCGCAGGAGACAAGACACGATCGAGGGGAGATTCCTGGGACTCAATGGCAGCTAGAAGCGCCAGTTGCATGCAGATCTGAGCGGCAAACCAGGCGGGATCATTGGTAGGGATCGGGCTGGTTGCAATCCGGTTCCGATCGATGGAGGGGAAGGGCGAGGAGTTCTGCCGCGGCGTCGTTCACACTCCCTCTCCTATATCTCTTCGCGCCCTCAGTAACCATCTATATGATCCAACTCCTTCCTATCTCTCTCTGAACCCATTCCAAAAAAGGAACTTTTATCTTGTTGTACCCGCTCGCTGCAATGGAAGCGACGAGGATGCGGTGCTCTCCTCTCCAGGCTTCCCGTCACCACCTCCTCAAGACGAAGATGACTTCACATCAGCTTCCCGAATCCGCCGTCAAGTACCACGAGCACGCCATCGGCCCAAACCAGTGCACTTCCATTGTAATCCAGCAGATCAATGCTCCCATCTCAATCGTCTGGTCCTTGGTCCGAAAATTCGATAACCCGCAGTCTTACAAGCACTTCATCAAGAGCTGCTACCTAGTCGCAGGCGACGGCGACATCAGCACTCTCAGGGAGGTGAGCCTAATCTCCGGTTTACCGGCTGTGAACAGCAGCCGGTAAACGAGAGACTAGAGATCCTTGACGAAGAACACAAAGTTCTGAGCTTTCGCGTCATCGGAGGAGATCACCGCCTAATGAACTACAAGTCCGTGACGAGTCTCCATCCGTCGTCGGACCTCGCGGGGGCATCTCTCTTCGTCGAGTCGTACGTCGTCGACGTGCCGCTAGGGAACTCGCCGGAAGATACTTGTGTTTTCGTGGACACCATCGTCCGCTGCAACCTCCTGTCGTTGGCTCGGATCTCTGAAAATCTCGCCAGACAAGGACCCTTGAACAGATAGATAGATTCTCTCACTCTCCACCTCTCTCTCCCCTTCTCCCGATACCGTCATCCAGTACCGTCATCCGGTACTGGAACGGTACTGTCGTCATCCAGTACCGCACCAGAACTCCACAGTAATCCGATAACCGTCATCCAGAACTGGATGACGGTATTGGGTACTGGGTGTCGGTAAGAGGATGACAGTATCGGGAGATACCGGTACCGGATGACGTACCGGATGACGGTAGTCAAACCCTACATCTAGACCATTTTGCTGAGGGGTATAAGGACATGAGGTCTCATGTTGAATCCCTTTGGAAGCTAAGAAGTCACTTAAATCCTTATTGAGGAAATCGATTACATTATCTGTTCTAAGTCCTTAAACCATGTTTCCAAACTACTATTCTATTAGAGTGCAGAGATTCTTAAGGCAATTGGTGACTTCGGTTTTTGACTTAAGTAGAAATAGCCAATTAAACCGGTTGTAATCATCGGTGCATATCAGAAAATACCTATTTCCTAAAAGATCTGAATGAGGTGATGGTCCCCAAACATCGCAATGGAGTATTTGAAAGGGCTTCTTTGCACGATGGTTTGTTGCCGGATATGAGGCTCTTTTAGATTTTCCTAGTTGACAAGCTTCACAAATTAGAAGGTTTTCATCAATATCCTTAAACAGATGTGAGTACATTTGTTTGAGGAGATGGAAGGATGGGTGACCCAGTCTCTGATGGATCTCCAAAAGTGTTGTTCCAGAGGGTTCCTGGACCGAGGCTTCCACTGTTCCAATACCGGCGGGTGCTGTTCCTGAACTGGATCCAGGAAGGTAGTGGAGGCCTTACCGGATCTTAGCTAGTCCAATCTTCAATCCTTGGTCCTTAAGGCAGAGATAAACATCACGATTGTTCAATAAAATGGAGTAATTTGTTACTTTGGCAAGTTGTTGTACTGAAACAAGACTTGTACACAGTTTGGGAACATACAACACATTGGTTACTACCCCAATGGGTTGTATGATCATAGTTCCAATCCCTGTCACCGGAAGTAAGGTTCCATCAGCAGTTGGGACAAATTTCCCTGGAGCAATAGGTTCATGTGATAGGAAATCCTTATTGGATGGTGTCATATGGTCTGTTGCTCCAGAGTCTAAGATCCAAGAGGTGATAAGTCTCCCTTCATGAACTGTAAGAGAATAGAGAATTTCTTTAATACTAGTGTTGGCCAAAGATGTTGACCCAATGATGCTTGCTGCAATGCCTGGGCCAGGTGTGCCTTGGCAATGTGAGGAGGCTTGCCATGAAGCTGCCAACACTTGTCTCTATGGTGACCGGGCTTCTTGCAGTAGGTGCACACAAGGTTTGCCCTTGGTGTCCCTTCCTTCGGGTGGCTCTGGTTTTGACCAGAGTGCTTGTGCCCAATGGTCACATAGGCGGTTCCTTCAATGGAACCCTTTTGTGACTGGAGACAACTTTGTTCGTGGAGGAGCTTGTCGACTGCTTCATCAAAAGTCGGCTCCTCCTCCAGATTGTAGAGTTGACTTCGAACCATTTCATACTCAGGCCTTAAGCCCAGTAGAAGTTGGCATAGGCGGCATGTGGCTTCTCGAACTTGAGCCGCTGGGTCTGGCTATTGAGGCCAGCAGTAATCAAGTTCTACCTGGATGGTCCTCAACTCATTGGAATAAGTTTCAATATCCTTATCTCCCTGCCAAAGGGAGTAGGATCTGCTAATGAGATCGATAATCTTCGCCTTGTCTCCACGCTTAGAATGGCTCCTCCTGATAGCTTCCCAGAGTTTTTTAAGGTGCCGTAAGACATAAATTTTCTCAGTTGATCTGGGGCTATGGAGTCCAATAGCCACGCAAAGACGACCTCCTCCATCACCCATCTCGAGAAATTTGGATGATCTTCCGGCGAGCAGTTCTCACTTAGGTGGTCGATGAGCTTCCTCAGCTTCAAAGCCGTTTCAATGGCCCTCTCCCACATAATGAGGTTGTGGCCCATGAAGATGTTGCATTTCGCCAGAACTGGGAGATGGGTGAGCCATCTATTAGAGATGATTACCTCCCTCTAATGATGCCCCCACTCGCTGCTGGGCGTCAGAAGAAAAAGTCGCAGAAGAGTTGTTGAAGGATTCCTCTGCCATCGTGACCTACTCTGGATGTTGTAAGTGCCTCTTGTGGGATGTACTTCAGCTCTAGTAGTAGGTGAAAAACTGGAGCTCAGGAACCTAGCTCTGATACCATGTAAGAACAGAGGTGGCAGAGGAGAGAGAGAGAGAGTACGAGAGAGAAAGGAACAAGAGTGCTCAGTTTGGCCAGAAAAAGATAGATATTATTGAATAGAGGCTAGCTTTATATACAGCTTGAAAAACTAGATGTTGGATTCAAAATGCATAACGGCTAGTTTGAAAAATTAGTTGTTATGCATGACATCAGCGATGCTGATGTCATGATTCCGAAATGGGCCCACTAATGGGCCTAGACGGTGGGCCTATTAGTGGACCTGATTGGGCCCGTAACTGAGTTAATCATTTAATAATCCTAGATCACTATTACAGGTACATTGTTTGTGTGGCCTAATGGCCCAAGTCTGGATGTTAGTTGACACCTTTCTCATGTTCACAACTTCCCATGTTTGGTTTTTAATCAAGGCTTACATTTCTTCATCCATAACTTTCCTCCAATGTAGATACTGTACTGCTTCCCCTACTGTTGTTTGGACAACCACTTGATTGAGTGTAGTGACGAAGGTTTTATAGTTTGTTGAAACTCTGTCATAGTTAAGATAATTTGATATGGAATGGGGTATGGGTTTTACACAGGTTTGTGTGGACTTCCTCAATGCTATATGCAACTCTTCCTCTTATGATTTTTCACTCTCTGTTTTTTCAGTTAAGATATCTTCCTTCAGAGTCACTCTATCAGTTATGTCCTCATTATTATCTTGGGGATGTGTGACTGGATGTTTCTTCCTCCTCATGTAATATTTTTGGGTAGGTGGACAACTTATCATTGCCCTTGGCAGGTGGTTGTGAGTCAAAGGGCATTGTGTTTTTCTGAATGTCTTGAAGTAACTGAATCTTCTGCTTGTCTCATATGTCAAGGGGAGGTAGTGGAGTAAGAATTTCCCTATTGACACTATCTTGCTCCTTATTGACTTCAGTGTTAGGTTGGTAATAGAAGCGATTCTCATCAAAGACAATATCCTTTGAAATTATCACCCTTCTAGTTAATGGATGGTAGCATTTGTACCCTTTTTGTGCGTTGGAGTACACTACAAACACACATTTCAGTGTCTTAGCTGATAACTTATCAAGTGACCAGTGAGGTGAGTGAACATAACTCACACATCCAAAGATTCGTGGTCTTAAACCATTCCTCAGTCTTACCTGTGGAAATTTCTTTTCCAATACTTCAACTGAACTTTTCATATTTAAGGCTTTAGTAGGTAGTATGTTGATTAGATGTACTACAATCATTTCAGCAAAACCCCAGAGATTCTTCGGAAGGTGAGCTTGTTCTATCAAGGTTCTACATTTATCCATTAGATCGCATATTTTCTTTTCAGCTAACCCATTCTATTGAGGAATATAAGGGCAAGAAGTTTCATGTCAAATTCCCTCTTGTTCAAAAATTCTTGTAACTCATTGTTATAGAAGTCCTTTGCATTATCCGTCTTGAATCCTTGTACATTATTCTCAAATTGTCTCTTGATAAGTTGACAAAGGTTTTTAAGGATTTTGGCCACCTCAGTTTTATGTTTCATCATGTATAGTCAACATAAATGACTATGATCATCCACACATACTAGGAACCATCTAAAACCATTTATATCAGTATGTGGGGATGGTCCCCAGACATCACAATATATGAGATGGAACAGGGTTGGACTTCTATCTATGGATGGGTATATCTTCTTCTTTGACTTGGCAAGTTGACATGCATTGCACACTAGTTTTTCCATTGACAATTCTTTAAATAATTGAGGGTACATGACTTTCAACAAAATAAATGAGGGATGTCCTAGTCGTCTGTGTTGTAAGACTATTTCTTCCTCCTTAGGTAAGCTATTCACCATTGCTGCTTTGGAGTAAGAAGGCCTTCTACTGATGGATGTCGTACTAGGCAGGTAGTATAACCCTCGCTGGACTTTGGCGAGTCCAATCCTCCACCTGTGGACCTTATTATAGAGAAGTGCATCAATATCCTCAAAAACAATTCAGAATTCCTCTAGCTTAGCAATTCTCTAAATTGACACTAGGCTATAATGAATAATTTAGGTACATGCAAAACAGTTAATAACAAGCCTATTGGATTATACGAACCCTGCCAATTCCAGCTACTTCCAGTAGCGTACCATCTACAGTTTGGACATTTTATCGAGTGGTACATGGCTTATATGATGCAAAGAAATCTGGAATTGGAGTCATATGATCAGTGGCTCCTAATAGGACTCATATGATCCAAGAGCTCTGATAGGACTTCTCTGATGATATTGTAGATAAGGCCGATAAAATTGAGGTCTTATCTGAGTTTGCAATGGAGGTTGACCCAATGATTGACCCAGAGGATGTAGATGCTCCAGACATGGGGTGGCCTGTCTTGAAGTTTCCAACACGTTTCCTTCACATGACCTCATCTTTTGTAGTAATTATACCAAAGGTTTTCTTTATTTCTCACCGGTCCTCTTTTGTTAGCGTTAACTTGAGAGAGACACTGATGAGTTTTAGTTGTTGCTGTAATCCTTGGTTGGGATACTTTCTTCTCCTCTTTAAATTTCTTGCAGTCAACTTTCTTCACTCATCAATTGTGAGACTGCATCATCAAAGGTAAGAGGATTTTCTCTATTATATAGCTGGCTTCTAATCCCCTCAAATTTTGGCCTGAGACCTTGAAGGAGTTTGTAGACTCTATCCATGAGGATATAGTCTTTGCCTCCTATACTATGTACACGTGGTCTATAATGATCAATCTCACTGAAGATAGTGATCAACTCATTGGCATATCGAAGAATAGACTGCTCACCTTGTTGCAATATACTTGCCTTGTTTACTAGTTGAGCAATCTTGGACCTGTCATTTTTTTTCGAGTGATATTTATGAACAGTATCCCACATCTCGTTTACGGTCTCATATTGAATGAATCAAGAATCCAAATATATAGGATTTCTGCTTCCACGACCCATTGTTTATAAATTAGATCCTTACTAGGTGGAGCTTCACTTGTCAGGTGGTCAAGTAGGTTCCTAGGCCTTAAAATAGCTTGAATGTGCTTTGTCCACAAATATATATTATGATTTGTAAACTGGATTCATGCCGTCGCCACATGAAGTTGATTGAACCATCAATCACTTGTAGAGATGGCGAGACTCATAGTAGGAGCTTGACTGGGAGTTTTTGAGGATGTGCACTCTGTGGAAGTAGTAGTAGTTTTTCCTTCTTGTGCCATGTGGTCAAGAGTAGGTCTTATACTATGCTCTTCCCTCGTGTTTATTCCCGGAATGGGATTTGATGATGACCGATGGCTTTAGAGATAAGGAAAAGAAAAACAAATAACTTTCCAAGGAAGAACCTCCCGAATTAGCAACTGGCGAGCTTTGACACCATATGAAAAACAACACCAATCCTCTGCCGGAAGAATCGCTTCAGTTGATAGAGGTTATTGCACAGAGAGAAGTAGAAGTAGAAGTTATATCTTTCATTTAATGCTTTGGGGTATTTATATATTCGGTATTCGGTCATTACTAGGTAACGGTCACTTTCTAATGGTAACTAGCAATAGGTAAATATGAAAAGATTAAAGGACAGAATTACAATTTATCAAAATTCAGTGGTAAGGGAGCAATGACTCCATTTTCTCAACAAGCACATCTCAACTCAATGTGATTCACTTTTTACAAATGAACAAAGAATTGTGACCCCCTGTCTCAACTCTGTCGTGTCTCATAATTGTTAAGAGGAAGAAGAGAGAAATACGAAGAAAGTCATATTTAACTAGACAGAGTACATAGTGTTCTTATAGAGGAATACTAAGTGAGCCCTTAGTGGGCCAGAGATACCAAAGGAGCTCAGTCCAACACTCCCCCTCAAGCTGGTGCGTGGATATTCTCCACACCCAACTTGTCACAGAGCTCTTCAAACCTCGGGGCATGGAGCCCTTTGTTGAAGATGTATGCATGTTGATCGGCTGATGGTACATACGGCGTGCAAAAATGTCCCGACTCCAGCTTCTCTTTGATGAAGTGCCGGTCAATCTCAATATGCTTGGTGCGATCATATTGTACGAGATCATGAGCAATACTGATTGCCGATTTGTTGTCGCAGAACAGCCGTACTGGAGAGGATACTGGACAGCGGAGCTCTCGGAGGAGGATCCTGGTGATCCATAGAGCTTCACACAATCCTTGGGCAAGAGCTCGGAATTCTGCTTCAGCACTAGATCTGGAAACTACCTTCTGCTTCTTGCTGCGCCAAGTGATGAGATTGCCCCCCAGGAATGTGCAATAGCCAGAGGTGGAGCGACGATCGACAATGGAACCGGCATCATCTGCATCTGTATATACCTCCAAATCGAGACCACTATGATGACGGAACAAAAGTCCGCAACCAATAGTCCCTTTAAGGAAGCGGAGAACTTGGTGTGCAGCATGTAGATGGCTCACACGTGGAGTGTGCATAAATTGGCTGAGGACACCAACAGTGTATGCAATGTCAGGCCGCGTGTGAGTGAGATAGATGAGCTTGCCCACGAGTCTCTGATAAGATCCGGGATCCACAAGGGCTTCATTTTCGTCGGCTCCAAGCTTGTGGTTAGCTTCAATAGGTATAGGAAGAGGTCGGGAGTCCTCTTTTCCAAGTTCCTGGAGCAAGTCGATAGTATACTTCCTTTGGCAAATAAAGAGGCCATCGGATGAATATGCTACCTCAATGCCCAGAAAATACCTTAAGAGACCAAGATGCTTGATCGCAAACTCAGATCCAAGGTATAGCGCCAAATCACCAATAGTAGACATGTCGTCCCCTGTGATGATGATGTCATCCACGTAAACCAAGAGGATCACCACTCCCCCTGACGTGGAATGACGAGAGAACAGGGTATGATCCCCGTTGCACTACCGATAGCCCCACGCCCGCGTAGCAGTAGTAAAGCGAGCAAACCATGCTCGAGGAGATTGCTTGAGGCCGTAGAGCGACTTCCAGAGGCGACAAACAACTGATGCCGGAGTCGACGGGACTAAGGAGGAATAACCCGGAGGGAGCGCCATATAAATATCCTCAGTAAGATCACCATGCAGGAAAGCGTTCTTGACGTCATACTGCTGCAATGTCCACCCGTGATGAGCAGCAAGTGCGAGAAGAAGACGAACAGTGTTCATCTTCGCAACCGGAGCAAACGTCTCCTGATAGTCAAGACCATACTTTTGCGTGAAGCCTTTGGCGACCACCCGTGCCATATGCCGTTAAAGGGAGCCGTCTGAATTCTCCTTGATAGTGTAGACCCACCAACTGCCAACTACATGCTTCCCGGCCGGTAGCGGAACAAGATCCCAGGTATGATTATGGGCAAGGGCCTGAAGCTCCTCCTCCATGGCACGACGCCAAGAAGAAAAGGCTAAGGCATTGTCCACCGTCTTGGGAATGGTAATGGAGGTAAGGGAGGTGAGGAAGGCCTGGAAGGACCGAGAGAGGCGGTGCGAAGAGACATAATTGTCTAGAGGGTATGGGGAGGCGGAGGGAGGAGGGGAGGAGTGAGGCACTGGAGGTATGGAAGGAGGAGAAGACGGACATGGCTCTGGACATGGCTCTGGAGGAGAAGGAGGTGAGGAGGATGGAAGTGCCATTGGATGAGAAGGAAGAGAAGCAGCAGCTTGCTTACGTTGTTGACTGGCATGCCAATTGCCTCGGCGGAAGGGAATTTTGAACCCGGTCTTCGGCAGGCACCGGGGAAGAGATGAAGGGGATGTAGAGGTCGGAGGCTCAGAGGACGTAGGAGGTTGAGAAGGCTCGGAGAGCGGGGCCGGACAAGGTGAAGTACGCGCGGAGTGTGGAGCTGGAGGAGGTGGAGGAGGCACGGTGATCGGAGCTGGAGAGGGGAAAGGGGGCTCGGAAATCGGAGCCGGAGGAGGGGGAGGGTCGGAGGAAGACTGAAGTGAGAGAGGAGGAGGTGGAAGGATGAGGAAGTCAAGGGAATCGGAGGTAGGCACAGACGGAGAAGGATGGGATGAGGAGGAGGTCGGAGATGGATAATAGGGCATGGATTCATTGAAGGTGGCGTCCTTGGTGATAAAGAAACAGCGCGAAGGAGGATGGTAACAACGATACCCTTTTTGGGTAGATTAGTAGCCAATGAAGATGCACCGGAGGGCCCGGGGGTCAAGTTTGTCGCGTGGAATTTGACAATTCGGAGCAAAACACACACAACCAAACACACGTGGGATAAGATTGGTACGTAGGGAAACATGAGGAAAGAACCGTTGGAGACAGTCAAGGGGCGTGGACTGTTGGAGAACACGGGAGGGTCGGAGGAAGACTGAAGTGAGAGAGGAGGAGGTGGAAGGATGAGGAAGTCAAGGGAATCGGAGGTAGGCACAGACGGAGAAGGATGGGATGAGGAGGAGGTCGGAGATGGATAATAGGGCATGGATTCATTGAAGGTGGCGTCCTTGGTGATAAAGAAACAGCGCGAAGGAGGATGGTAACAACGATACCCTTTTTGGGTAGATTAGTAGCCAATGAAGATGCACCGGAGGGCCCGAGGGTCAAGTTTGTCGCGTGGAATTTGACAATTCGGAGCAAAACACACACAACCAAACACACATGGGATAAGATTGGTACGTAGGGAAACATGAGGAAAGAACCGTTGGAGACAGTCAAGGGGCGTGGACTGTTGGAGAACACGGGAGGGAAGACGGTTCAGGTGATGGATAGTAGTCAAGACGGCTTCACCACAAAAAAATTTTGGCACATGCATGTGAAAGAGTAGACTGCGGGAGGTTTCAAGGATATGCCGGAATTTCCGTTCGGCTAGGCCATTTTGTTGTGGGGTATACGGGCAAGAGGTTTCATGGATGATTCCGTTGGTTTGGAAGAAGGTGTTGAGGGTGGCGTTAACATAGTCTTTGGCATTATCGGAGCGAAAGCAACGAATGGAGGTAGAGAATTGGGTTTGAATGAGGGAGGAGAATTGGGGAATAAGAGTGAAAAGTTCGGATTTATGTTTTAAAAGGTAAGCCCACGTGAATCGGGTGTGATCGTCGACAAAAATAACCATCCAACGGGCCCCTGACGTGCTGTGGACAGGGGCAGGCCCCCAAATATCAGTATGAATGAGGGAGAAAGGAGAAGTTGTACGAGAAGGAGAGGGAGGATAAACCACACGATGATGTTTGGCCTATCGGCAAGCGTCACATACAAATCGGTCAATGGGTTGCCCATGAAACAAACGGGGAAATAAAGTTCGAAGAGTAGAGAAAGATGGATGTCCAAGACGACGATGGAGAGGCCACAGGCGACCATGAGATGGCGAGGAGTAGACAGCAGCAGCGACAAAGGTGGATGAGGGGGGTCGAACGAGGTATAGCCCTTGGTGCTCTTCAGCAAGTGTAGTCATCCTCCCCGACACCTTATCACGATAAAAACAGGAGTGAGGATTGAAAGTAAGATCATGACCTAAGTCGCGAACAAGTTTATTTAGAGAGAAGAGATGGACAGCAAGCCGAGGAACATGGAGAACCCGGGAGAGATGGATGAATGGAGTAAGAGCAACCCAACCAATGCCGGCAACTGTAAGGAGGTCGCCGGATGCGGTCCGAACTTTGGAGGAACCAGGAGAAGGGTCGTAGGAGGTAAAAACACGTGGATTGGATGTCATGTGAGAGGAGGCACCGGAGTTGACAATCCACGAAGGGGAAGTGGAAGGAGGGGTAGCAAGAGAGGTGGACATACCTGCATGGGCAAGAGAACACGAGCCCACGACTGGAGGATCAAGTAGGCGGCGCAAACGTTCCACCTCATCTGACGTAAAGGTAGACGATGCAGCAGCAGGCGGTGGGAGTAGGCCGTATGGCATAGGCACTTGCCCCGGTGTGGGCACTCCATCCATAGAAGTTGATGAGGGGACGGTGACAACATTGGCTTGCTGAGCCCCCTTCCTCTGGAGTTTAAAGCACGTCTCCTTAGTGTGCCTCCTCTTCTTGCAATAGTTACACACAAGAGAGGAATCACCCAGAGGAGTCTTGTCGGCGCGAGATACAATGCCCCGTTGTGGAGCAGTGGTCGAGGGAGGCCCACGAGTGGGGGATGTTTGCTGAAGTGCCATTGCCGATGCAGTCGTCGGAGCATGAGCTTGATGTAGACGAGCTTCCTCCATCCGGACACTCCGAAGAACATCCTTGAACAACAAAGTCTCTCGATGAACTAGTTGCCCCCGAAGTTGCTCGTACTCGAGATTTAGGCCCATGAGAAACTTGAACACCCTGAGTTGAAGAGTGCATTTTCGGTCGACTGACTTCTCGTCCGGAGGCATATAGTGGTCAATTTCAGCCCAGAGAGCCGTCAATTCGTTGCTGTAATCAAGCACCGAACGGTCACCTTGGCGTAGGTTAGCGGCCCGATGCACTAGCTTCTTGGAGTGACTGTCGAGGACGGCTTCCCAAACGGCTTTCGCAGATTCGAGGGCTAGGAACTCCCCCTTGACCGAGGGAGAAATGTTGTCAAGAAGCCATCGATGAACCACCCCTTCCACATCCAACCAATTGTAGTAGGTCGGATCCGATCTAGGAGGTCCATCGTCCTCCAAGTGGCGCATAAGTCTGCCATTTAAGGTAATAGTAACATATCGTCGCCAATGGAGGAGATTAAAGCCGGTGAATATCCCATCTTGAGGCATCTTCGGCAGCGCAAAGGAGCCGTATGATGACGGCCATCCACTAGGAACGACTTGTGGCGGAGGGGTACCAAGTGCTATGCTCGGTACTGTGGCCTCAACACCGTCTTCGACATCACTGATCTGAGCCATGGCAATGCAGGAGGTTTGAAGAGGAAGATAATAGGAACAGAAAACTTCAGGCGATGCAGACGACCCGGACGGCTAGGACAAAGAGACTTGTCTGGAAGCAGAGACCTGTCGGGAAGACGATGGATCTGTCGGGAAGCAGAGACCAGACGGCCGGGAAGCAGACTGGGAAACAGATTGAATCTGCGATTAGAAGTGAAAAATGCAGACGCCAGGTAATGTTGCACAGCGAAGTGGAAGACTCGCAATTCGCTGGTGGACGATTCGCGATTCGCGATTTCCTGTGGCAGAGACGATTCGCGATGCAGATATGGTGGCAGAAACGATTCGCGATTCGGAAACGATTCGCGATTTCCGGAGGAGAAACGATTTATTTTTTCTTCTTCTGTGGCAGAAACTATTCGCGATTTCCGAAGGAGATGGATGCGCGATGAGGTGGAAGACCTCGGTGGACGATTCGCGATTCAGAAGATGAAGGGAAGATGGAGAGACGGCGTTGCAGATACGGTGGCAGGCGGCGCGAAGACGAAGTCACGCAGAGCCCAACCGCGATGCCGTAGGAGTCCTAGGATTTGGAGGAACCTAGGGCTCTGATACCATGTTAAGAGGAAGAAGAGAGAAATACGAAGAAAGTCATATTTAACTAGACAGAGTACATAGTGTTCTTATAGAGGAATACTAAGTGAGCCCTTAGTGGGCCATAGATACCAAAGGAGCTCAGTCCAACACTAACCCTCATAAAAAAATATGGAATAGCTAGAGGAACCACATGATCGACTACACATTTGCTCATCACCAGGGGCAATGAAGCATCGGTCATTTGTAAAAGTCCCATAGAGAGAAAATTTACTACTACAGCTGATAAATGATCCACTGACTTTGTCCTTGAAAACTAGGTGAGATTTTTGGTCGGGAGTGGGAATATTGGTAAAGGGCCTAATTATGACACATAAGAGAAGAAATAAAGCACGAGGATAAGAAACTGTGTCAACCTGTTGGTAATAAGGAATTGGTTGGGGCCACATCACAGCTGGGCTCAGGGAGGAGATACCTGAATATCTATTGATGAATGTGGAGATTGACGAGTGGAAGATTGGCACCAAGAGGTGAGAGAAATAAGGATGAAGATGGAAGAAATAAAATGGTCTTACTTAGGGCAGTAAGACCCTTTGTCTTTATACATAAGCCCAAAGGAGACAATGGTAAACATGAGAAAGCACATAGAAAGAAAGAGAAGAGAGATATCTATATATAAGCTGGTACCCATATAGAGAAGGGGAGTGTTAATCTTGATGCACCAGAGGGAGGAAAAGAGGAAGGTTGGTACTCGTTTAAACAAATTTGGTGCCTTAAATAGGTTTGCAAGAGACTTTAGAAATTACAATAAAGTCCTCATAATGTTTCATAATATAAAAGGCCCACCTTCTAACACTCAAGCTGAAAAAGTGAATATTTTCAATTACTACTGGCCTCAAAGCTCATCTCCTCCCCTAAGCTCCTTTTCCTTATCAAGAGGTCAGTGAAGGAGAAACAACTTGTCTACTATCTACATGGTTTTGATCTTCCTTGAGCATACCTTACTGTCTCTAGGAACAGCATTTGTCCTCCTCTTGTCATACGATTTTGAAACAAATCCCTCACCTCTTAGGGGAAGGGCACATAAAACAGCTCTCTCCTTCATCATAAGTAGGTGCTAAAGGTAGAATACGGATGCTTATAACATCTCTCTGTATTTCTGATGGTGCTGGAATGCTCCCAAGTTTGACAGTATCTGAACTTCATCAATCTTCTTTACTACAGCATGACTATCCTTAAAAATTATTACTGTTTCTTTTCCCATTTCAGAGAACTTTCCCACCATGTAAATATATCTGAAGAGATAACTTCTTATCTCAGGGGAATTTAATTTGCTTTGATGCCTGATGGCAAGGGATGTCTTCAATCTTCCTCCAAGAAATAAGCTAGAGGTGGCTTATATTCTTCTTCATTAAAATAAAATGGAGAAGGTTTACATAGTTCCTAGGAAAAATCATGTAGGAGGTGGCTTTAGACTCTTACTCTGGCTAAGTTTTCTGGACATACGCCTCTAGCTGACTGCTTTGAGAGGCATCCCATCTCTTCGACTATCAGGCTCCAGATTTATAGGGTCTGACTTTTACCTGCCACCACAAGTTCATCCTCCATCTCATCACCGCTGTGGTCAAGTGTTTAGCTTGATTCATGTGGCAGTAATCTCCACTTATGTTTCTGCATTGGTTTATTGATTTACTCCAGTATCTCTGATAACGATCTACTGGCTGGTCTTGTCTCTTCCAGGCTGATCCAAAGCATCATCTTCCTGCCTTTGCATTCTTTCCAGTCTTGGTCAACCACTCCCCTGTTGTCCATCTTTTAGTGGTCTCTGCCTTTAACTGTCATCCCCTAAGCTTCCCAGGATCTCTACCAAAGCAGCTCAGTTGAGCCCCACAGTCAACCCTCCTCTTTTGGTCACCAGGTTGAGAGTTTCCGCAAACCAAGATCGTTTGCAGAGTTGACTTCCACTCCCACCATTGCCTGTTTCCACTTTAAAGTGTCCAGTACCTTTGGATTGAACTGTTCTAAACAATGAAAAACAATTTCCTACCAAACAAAATTGGACCTGCTCTGAGGAGAGCCTGGTGGAGTTTCTCGAAGTCCCTACAAGCTCTTGCCATTACCCTTTCCGTTCTTTTTCTTGGTCCGTTCTTGTACCTGCTCAGAGTGTTCTTGATCCATGTAGTACTCAACATCATTCCAAAACCTTATGCTTCCAGAGAACTGATGCAAGTTATGAAATCCCCCACCTTGATAAATAGAAAAGATATCGATACAGTGATGCCAAAGTAACTACTTTGTTGAAACATGAAAAAGCATGAAATTTAACTGATGTACAGAAGGATGAGAGGAAGGAGCATGAGGGACAGAAGCATTGAAAAGATAAGAAAGAGAAAAATGTATTGAATGATTAGTAGGTGATTGATATTTGATGACAGTTCGATCTCAGCAGCTGCTCAACAGAATAATTTGCCACTAAAAAAATGATTACGACTAGAAAAACCTTTCTTCTGTTGTCTTGAACGTGTTCAATAAAAATTTCCGTCCACAATTCCAATTTGAGAAATTAATTGACAAGATTTACGAATGATTCCTCATAATTTATTCTGGGTATCCAGAAATCAGTTGGTGGAAATAGCTATCATAATCGCATTCAAGATTAATACCAAGAAGCATGTCACATTTTGTTTTTGCTCATTTTCACCAAGAATAAGAGAGAGAGTATATGAGAGAGAAGACCAAGTTGGTGCTTCTATCCTGAAAGTGGCAAACAGAAGAGAAATAGCATTCGTGACCTTGAGATTGAAAATACCATAACGATAGAGAAATCTTTATGAAAGTGTTGGACCGAGCCTCCTAATCTCTCCCTGTCTATTCTCTCTTCTATCCCATTGTAAGTGGGCAACGTCTTATAAGTGGCCCACATGGGACTGCATTTATTTTTCCCTTAAATGAGCCTCTGTAAAGTCACACGTGTGACCTCATTAATTGGGTCACACGTGACCCTGCTGTATCTGACCCTATAAAAGGGTCAGAAGAAACCCTAAAGTTATTCCTTTTTTTTTGCTCTTCTTCATTCTCTTTGTCCTCAAGAGCCGCCCCTAGCTGGAGCTCTCCATTTCTCCCTCATATCACCCAAATTAACATGGTATCAGAGCAATCTGATCCATTGAGGGCTAGTCTGCTGGAGCTTGAATCTCTCTTGCTGCAGTTTGGTGCCACTCCTCTTCTGTGATTTCTTCAGGAAGGGAGATCAAGGGCTTTCTTCCTAGTTCTCAAGAGGTAATACATCTGTTCTTTGGTTCTCTACACATGGAAGGTGAAGGAGACAGCAGTGAAGTCAGGACAAGTGCAGTTGGAGTAAGGGGGTCAGATGTGGCCCACTCTCAAGATATTGGAAGACCTGCATTTGTTTTTCCCCCACCAGAGGTCAAATTTGATGGGAGAAATATGTTTGAGTGGTCCAAAATGATCACTCTTACTCTGAATAGTTGTCAGTTGGGAGATCATTTGACAGAGGCCCCAAAGTCAGTGACAGATCCTGAATACAAGAAGTGGAAGGCTGAGGAATCACTTATCCTCAGCTGAGATGCGCAGAGATTTCCTTTATTGTGATTCAGTGAAGGAAATGTGGGATGATATTCAGAAGTACAGTGAGGAGCAGACTCATGACTGGCACATTTATGAGCTAAATGTGCAGACATCGCAGGCCCGTCAAGGAGGTGACAATGTGCTGCAGCATGCATAGAAGCTGAAGGCGATTTGGCAGGGAAATTATCTACTTGTGGCTCACTCAGAATCCACATTCTGCGGAGCGGCAGTACATCTTGAAGCAGCGCGCTTATTCATCTTCCTCATAGTTCTGAATGCCATCTATGAATCTGTGAGGAGCCAGCTCCTTCACTGAGAGAAAATGCCAAGTTTGGAAGATGCGATTGGCGCTGTCAGGCAGGCATAAAGTTGCTTCAGGGTTACTCCTATGTCTCAAGTACAAAATTTCTCTGCGCTCTTGATTATGAAACCAGAGACTCGGTTAGTACCCTCCGGAAATTGGACACCGTATCCACCACAGCCGAGTTCGACCTCAAGATCTGAATGAGAGGACAGTCGTGATGCCCTATTCTGTGCCTACTGCAAGAAGCGTCGACACACGAAGGAAACCTGCTAGAAGTTGTCATGGAAAAATCAGAACGCCAGGAAAAAAGCTTATTTGTCCACGTCACAGTCACAGAACCCAAGAACGGTTGTGGAGAGTCTTGGAGTCGAGGAAGTGCAGGAAAGGCTTAGCTCTACCGCTCTTGTCAAGTCAGGTAACCCCTCCTCCCATGAATAGATTGCGGATACCTGCGCCACCGATAATGTCTCCAAAAAAGTCATTGTTCAGCCGGTATTCATCTGCTGAAGTGACACACTAAGTTCAGACTGTTGGGGGAGGTACATTACTAGTAAAAGGAGTGGGGGATATTCCACTTAGCTCACTTGGCATTTTCAAAGAAGTCTTGCATGTTGAGGATTTAAAGGGCCAATTAGATCTCTATACAGAAATTAGTTGATGATTATGGTTGGCAGTTTATCATAGATAGTAATGATTACGTCTTATGTGACAAGATCTCCGGGACGAGGATTTCATCCTTTAGACGGGAAGGTGGCCTACTCCTCCTCGATGCCTTGCCTTGGCAGAGCCTTGTCTCACACCGGACTTGCTCCAAGGAGAAGAGGGTGATTTGTCTGCGGATCGGACATCCTCCTTTTGATTTGCTTAGAGCTTGCTATCCTTCGTTGTTTCATGGAATTTTCGGTAGAACAATTTGTTTTGTGAGACCTGTCACATGACAAAACTTCGACGAACGTCTTATAAATCCTTGGACGAACGTCTCCATTTGATTGCACACACAGCGATATTTGGGGTCCTTGCCTAGTTGAGAGTCTGACAAGATGTTGATTCTTTGTTTTGTCATTGATGACTATAGCCGAACAATGTGGTTACACCTTCTGAAAAACCAAGGGGGAAGTTTCAAAAATAATTGTCCAGTTCAGTGAGATGATAAATAATCAATTTGGAAAGAGGATTAAATACTTCGGATCCAATAATGGGACTGAATTTCTCAATTTCTGAAGTAAGGTTGTACTTCTCAAATAATGGCATCACACACGAATCGTCATGTGTGAACACCCCTCAACATAATGGACTAGCTGAAAAGGCGTCTAGGGTACACTCTCGCCACTACCAAGTCGTTATTGTTTCGACAAAATCTGACCAAGATGTACTGAGGGGAGGCAGTACTAACCGCTTCATATCTCATAAATCGGATACCCATGAAGGTGATTGATTACGAGAGCCCCTTGGGTCGGCTGAGGATAGTCTTTCCAAAAGTGAGGTTATTTTCCGAACTTCCAGCTCGGATGTTTGGATGCGTAATATTTGTGCATCAGAATTCTGGCAAGCTTGATCCAAGAGCACTCCGTTGTATCTTTGTTGGATACTCGGGGACTCAAAAGCACTAGCATTGCTATCATCCTCCATCACGTAAGTTCTTTGTGTCTGCTGATGTTGTATTTAATAAGTCTGAGCTGTGCTATAAGTCGGAAACATCTTCTGCAATGGCATCACCTGAGAAGGAAGCGACAAACCTTGAGTCCCTACGTTTAGCCGAATTCATAGTGGTACGTGAGCTTGCAATAACTTCAGCAGACACCAGTGCGAATGCACCTGAAAAGGATGGAGAAGATGCAAGACAAATGAATCCATCACCAGAAGAAGAGGATGAACGGTCCCGCGGTCAGAGACAGTCAAAATAATGTTGAAGTGGAAGCTGACCAAGGAGACTCCGGTGCACTAATTTGATGAGCCGACCTTAAATTCCCAGGTGAAAATAGTTGATGAAGACCTGGCTTGTCCAATTGCCCTGAGGAAGAGGGTACAATCTTGCCAAGCTAATGACAAGTATCCTATTGGTCACTATGTCAAGTATGACAAATTGAGGCATCAATATAAAAATTTCCTCACAGTTCTTGGCAATATTGTTATTCCGAATCGGTTTGAAGACACTCTTTGGGATCCTGGATGGAAGGCTGTCATGGATGAGGAAATGGTTGCACTTGAAAAGAACAATACTTGGGAGCTCACTACACTACCCAAAGGGAAGAAAGTGGTAGGAATTTTGGGATCCAAAATTCCGGGCAAACAGAACACTAGAGAGACTCAAGGCCAGATTGGTGGCTAAAGGCTATATGCAAACACAAGGACCTGATTATGGTAAAACCTTTGCCCCAGTGGCCAAAGTTCAACACGGTTCGGGTATTAATTGCATTATTATTGGGCAGGGACTTCTCTTCACTCGGGAAGGAGGTCTATCATTAGAAGCATACATTGATTCCGATTGGGCAGGGTCAGTGATCAATCATCATTCAACGTCGAGTCACTGCACCTTCTTAGGGGGACAGTCTGGTTACTTGGAGGAGCAAAAAGCAGAAAGGAAGTTTCTCTTCCCGGTGCCGAGGCTGAACTCCGAGCTCTCAAGATGGCTGGCTGAACTTCGGTGTTTCAGAGTGTCGCTGGCTGAAGCACTTGCTTGAAGACATCGGGATGTATGATAATGCCGGTGTCAGTCTTTATTGTGATAATCAGTCAGCTTTGGCAATTGCATGACAAAACGAAGCATATGGCCATGAATCGGCACTACATCTCTGAGAATATCGATTGTGGACTTATTCGGCCAGCCTTTGTTCCGTATGCTGATCAGAAAGCCAACATCTTCACCAAGCCTCTGCCCAGTCCAAGGTTCCAATCATTGGTGATCAAGCTAGGCACGGTCAATATCCCACACCTAGCTTGCGGGGAGGTGTTTGGACCAAGCCTCCTAATCTCTCCCTGTCTATTCTCTATTCTACCCCATCGTAAGTGGGCCACGTCTTGCAAGAGGCCCACATGGGACTGCATTTATTTTTCCCTTAAATGAGCCTTTGTAAAGTCACACGTGTGACCTTTGAGTGGTCAAACCTGTGATCTCATTAATAGGGTCACACGTGACCCTGCTGTATCTGACCCTATAAAAGGGTCAGAAGAAACACTAAAGTTATTCCTTTTTTTTGGCTCTTCTTCATTCTCTTTGTCCTCAGGAGCCGCCCCTAGCTGGAGCACCCTCTCTCTCTTTGTTTCTCTCCATTTCTCTCTCATATCACCCAAATTGACAGAAAGGGTACATGAAAATCATATTCTTTAAGAAAAAAATTATGAATTGGTGTTGATTTTAAATGTTGAAAGGAACTCACACTAAAACGCATGCACCAAGCACAAGCAATGTGATTGTCCGTGGAGTGTATGCCCACACCGTCCAAGGATCATGATCATTTGGACCAAACATCAACCTCACGCTGTTGACTTTTCGATTTGCGCTGTCAACTATCTTAGTTCTGTCTTGTTTGTCAACCTCCATTGGGACAGATTGCAATTTGTTCCTATAAAAACAGAAAAACTGTGATTGGCAGACAAAAAAATGCTCCACTGGGATGAATCCAAGGCACCCTTTTCATCATATCTTGAAGCCAAAACTCAAAACATGAAAATGAAGAGCATTTAGTCGATAATCTAAACTTAATTAATGGGAAACTGGGAAGATGTCCCAAGGGTCTCTTTTCAATAAATTTTCTACTAAAATTCGTCATATAAAAGTTGAAAAATAGTTCCAAATTCATTGAAAGAGTTTTCAAGTTCTCCTCGTCCGTAGTTTCTATTAAAGTCATCGTATTAAAGTTGAATAATAGTTCCGAATGAATGGGAAGATGGCTCTAGATCCCTCTTCAATTGGCATTGTACTCAAAGTCAACGTACAAAAGTTGAATACCTCCAAATGAATTGGAAGATGGCTTAAGGACTCCTTTTTGATGGACTTTCCATTAAAATTCCTCGTATAAACTTTCAACATTATTTTCCAGATCCCTCAAATTTCTTGACCATTGAAACTGATTAAACCGATAACCATCCTCTTCAACGCAAACAGTACTTCCGAATTCAGCGCAAATACTTCATCGGAAGGAAAACAAATCAACATAAACCCACCTCCAGCTCCAGAGAAACGAAAAAGAGAGTCAAATGTAAGCAAATTATCGCCAAAAATTACGAGTAAAAGTCAATGACAGCAATTTTCAGCGATAAACATTACAAGAAAACTAATAAAGAGAACGACAGTTAATGAATGAGAGCAAATACATACATCATCGCAAACTCTTGAGTGAATAATCGAAGAACAGCAGCTGCAAGAAAGAAAAAAGAAAGAGGGATAAAGCTGCGATGAGTATGCGGAGAAACTGCGACGAGGTGTTGAAATAAATCAGAATACCGTGGGAATTATTACTCTCGCGTGTTGAGTTTGCGAAGACGGAAAAACGGTTAACATGCGCAAGAAGTTCGAGACAGCAAGCTAGAGAGAGAGAGAGAGAGAGAGAGGGAGATTTGAAAAAAGGACCTTAAAACAAGTTAGTTTATCTAAAGACGCATTTCTTGACTGTGAATCGTCAAAGCGAGATCATGATCGAAAATTGTTCGATTGACAAATCCAATAAGGATCATGATCAGATCGAAGATCACTGATCAGTTGGACCTTGATCAGATCTGGTCTGCAATCAGATCGCCAATCAAGTCGGTGATCAATCATAGAACCTTGATCAGTGATAAAATTGATCGGACGTTTGATAATCTCTAAAAATTTAAAATGCCAAAACTCTATTCGGAAAACCTGTCTGAAAATTAATTAATTAAAATTTAATTAATTTATGTTCATTGCCAGTAACTTGAATTAGTTTTTTCACGCATGGGAAGGCTCTGCGCTGTTATCTGGGTGATCTGGTTGCATGGGGCGGTCGTTTGCAGAAAAAAAAATTAAAATAATCCCCTCGAAAATTCGTATTGCACATATACTCCCAAATGACTCCAGTAGTTTTCCACGTAATTATTGATCGTTAATTATTTTAATTAGTTTTGGCGGCAAATTATGTTACCGGGAATTATAAATTATAAATATTTCGGTGGGCCAGCTCGATATGGTCGGCCCAATTGGTTCTCTCTCTCTCATTCGCGGAATTCCTCGCTTTCTCCGTAGATTTGATTTCCCTTCTCTTGCTCGTGGATTTCATCTCTCTCCCTAGGTTTGATTTTCCCTCTCTCCGCTCCCTCTCTCTCTCTCTACACTTTTCCTCCAGGTGGCTGAACTCACGGCTAATCCCTGTCACAGGTAGGGTTCTCTCTCTCTCTCTCTCCCGTTTCCATTTCCTTCTCAATTTCAGAAATTCAGACCTTGCTCGAGGGAGAGAGAAGGCTTGATCCGTCTAAAATTCTAACTCCATTGACAATAATCTCTACGCTCCATATTTTGTTCGTTGATGGCCAGAACATCCGCCGTCATCCCATCTGCGGCTCCCATTTTAGGGCTCATACCCACAGCCCATCTCCTCCGTCGGCGCTCCGACACGGTGCGATCATCCGCCATGACCACCGACGGCTCCGCCCCCTCGGAGATCTTCCCGATTCCTCTATCTCCGCCGCACCCGCCCCACTCCAAGCCCATAGAGCTTCAAAGAGCCATGTCGGCAGCTTCGCGATCCGCCCTCTTCTCCCTCACCGACGGTGCAATTCTCTTCGAGGACGACTTCCTGGCGGTGGTCGACAAGCCCCCCGGGATCTACTGCGAGACCCTTCTCTCCTCCTACTGCAGTAAAGTCCCTCCCCATATCTCGGAGATCCATTTGGCGAACAGGCTAGACAGGGACACCAGCGGGCTGATGATCATAACGAAATCGCACAAAGCAGCGGCGAAGTTGGTCAAAGCTTTCACAGAGCACAGGGTGAAGAAGACGTACCTCGCGCTTTGCACCGGGGAGAAGCCGAGCTGGGGAAGGACGAGCATCCAGTCTGGGCACGGGAGGTCGAAGTTCGGCGCGTGGAGAGTCTACGCTGCTGAAGATGTGGGGAAGAGATTGCCGGGAGGGTCAGCGGTAAGGGAGATGAGCACTTCGTTCGAGGTGATGGAGGTGAAGGGCGATGAGATTTTGGTGAAGTGTATGCCGCAGACGGGGAGGACGCACCAGATACGATTGCACTGCCAGTTCTTAGGGATGCCCATCAAGGGGGATGTGAAGTATGGAGGAGTTGGGACGTGGGAGGGGGAGGACTGCGAGTTTCATGCACTTCACGCGCAGAGTCTCGAGTTCGAACACCCCGTCTCGGGGCTGCCCCTCGAGTTTCAGTCTCCCCTTCCCGCGTGGGCTTGGAGTTTTGGCAGAAGTCAGTGATTAGGTTAAAAAGTTTCATCACTTCGCTGTTGAATGCGAATGAAACGAGTGAAGACTCTCTGCTGACCTTCTGCAAATGTTTTCATGGATTCCGAAGAAGAAGAAGCATTAGGGCTCATGCGATGTCTCCTCTGTTGGAATCCTACCGTTTAACCCATTTATAAAACTTACGGGCACTCCCTCCCCAGCACGCATTTCTCCAAAATCTCCCCACGTTTCACCTCCATCAACACAAATGAAGAGCTAATCTCCTTCACCCTCGCCCCTCCCGGCAATATCCTCTCCTCATCTTCAGCGGCGCAGGCCCTTCGGGTGTCGAACCTCGACCTCCCGATCTCAGACTGAACACTCGTCCTTCATTCAACCTGAGTAAAACTTTGGCCAGCTTCGCTGTTGCTCCGTGAGATTTCATTATGATCATCGATCCACGGTGTTCCTGTCTCGCAGGAGCTCCCGGGGGCCTTGTCAACGACTGTCAGGGAGTCGGCCTCAAAGACAATTGCGCCGCCAGTGACGGAGAAAGGGCAGATATGGAGGCGGCTCTACAGGCTAGGAGTGAGGCGGGTGCGGCGGAAATTGAGTAATTGGGTACATCCGCGGAGGGGAGGCGTCACTTTCTTCGCCAGATGTCTGCCCTTTTCTCCGGACGATGGAGGAGATGGAGAGTGGGAACGAACCCTAAAAATGATGGTAGCTGAGCGAATAAGAGAAGGTTTGATGGAAGCACTTTCTAAAAAAGTGTTTCATTCGATTGCCTGAAGAAGACGAACATCCGTCAGTCCCGTGTCCATGGGAATATTCAATTATTTAAATCGCAGTAAATATGTAAATTCAATTCTATTAAATAATATTAAAAGACCGTTTTCCCACGGTTGACTGACCAAGAATTCCCATGATTCTCTTCTCGAAATTCCAGCATAAATGATTTCACTATGTTGTTAAATGAAATAGCCATCACAGCTTTCTAATAAATACTCACCTGGCAAGACGCTACCACTGCCTCCACCAAGATCATGGGAGACAGACCTCTGCCTGTCAGCGCCGACAGAACTCTTCTCCCTCCTGATATATACAAAAGTAAAATTGTTGACCATTAAAGTCAACCCTCGAGAATGTTGACGGCAAAGCAGTCAGATCCTCTGGTTTTTTCTTCTGTGCTTCTTCAGCTGCTTTGACACGTGGTCAATATCCCGGCAGCCTGCGGGGGCCCCACCCATCAGCCAATCAAGAGCCTCTTCTGCTGCATCCTTCTCCGCCAGCTTCTTATTGCTGCACGGTTGGCCAACAAACTGCATGCCATTGAATTCAACCGTTGACCTAAAGTGATTATTCTTTGACGGCTTTGTAGAGTAAGTGGGAGCCTCCTGGCCGGCTCTTGTGACAAGTGTCTGCAGTTGACTTTTAGGATTGTCTCCTCCACCACCTGTGTTGAATGTCAGCGTTGACTGTGACTTTGACTTTGACTTGACAGGTGTGGGCTCTAGCCGACCGAAAACGAAATCTCCCACTGCAAGGGTCCTCCGTGATGAGCAATCGGACAGCCGAGATGAGACGGTCACTGGCACTGATGTCCATCTTGGGATTAAGAAGCTGCAAACAGGAAATTATAAAAGTCAACGGGGTTGGGAATGATTCCTGATGGTAGGTGACTTACCTTAATTTGAATGACTTCGTCAAGCTCGCGTTTCAGTTTTAGGAGTGTGTTTGCGAGGTCGACATTCATGAAAAACTCCAAGTAACCGCCAAGCATCTTTAAATGCCCGTCCTGCAAAAAGTCAATACAGAAAAAAAAAGTCAATATCAAAACCCCATTAAACTCAAGAGTAAAAAATTGAATTACGACTTACAAGACCACCTCGGGTGATATTCCCGCCAAACAAGAGCACTACAGAATCGGACACCCCGGTGGAATCTCGGAGGAAAACTGAGTTGACTTTGACCTTCTCATTAAACACCAGCCACGGGTAAGGAATCTTCCCCTCCCGTGCATTCACTGAGTTCTATTGTCCAAATAAAGAAATAAAATCCTTGTTCAGTCACAAAAACAAACCCACAAATAAAAAACTCCAAAAGATAGAGGGAAATTAATTTAAAATACCCACCGAGTAGAGCATGACCTGGCCATCCTCCATTGTCTTTAACAAAATTGACTTCTCCTTGTTCTAACAAGTTGGAAAAGAATATTTAGAGAAATCATTTTTCTTCTCCTAAATTTTGAACAAAATTGAGTGAAGCTTTTCTTCTCATTCTACAACAGGGAGAAGTTTCAATTCTTTCAATCAGTTGAACAACGCAAATGAAAAGCACCTAACTAAAATTCATCACGAAATAAGGTGTCATTAACGAGCAACCAACAAAAAATTAAAAAAATTCACCCCGATGCAGCATATTCCAGAGAAAAGAGAGTGACGGGCATGAAAAAGAAACAATTTTAAATACGAAACGAGCTTCTCGTGAACCCCAAACTGTAGAACCTAGCCACCTATTTACTGAGGTGACTGCAAAGCCAAGTTATGAAAAAAATGTAGAAAATACTCACCATGACACAGCGGATTCGAATTGGAAGAAATCAAATAAAAGAAAAGAAACAAGTTGAGCAACAAACTAGATCTCTGAATCTTGAACACCAAACGTTATACCCTGCTAAATTCATACGGTATAAGAGAGAATATGCCAAAAAAACTCAAAGAGCTCACATGGTACAGCAGATTCCAGGCAAAGTATATTCAACAAAAAAAAAAGAAACAAGTTAAACAATGAAATGGACTTCTTCTAACCCCCAGACACTAACACCCCCCCCCCTCCTCTTTTCTTCTTTTTAAGGCAGGCAATAAATCAAATAAAGCTTATTAAACTCGCAGTGATAGACAAGATTCCAGGAAAAATAAGTCGAACATGAGAAAAAGAATTAAGTTGAACGATCAAATGGACTTCTTCTGAGCCCAAAACTTGAACCCCACTATAAACAGAAGATGAAAAGGTGACAAAATAAAATGAATACAAGTTTTACCACGAAATGGCAGATTCCATCCAAAAAGAGTGAAAGAAAAATAAAAGAAACAAGTTAAGTTGAACGATGAATCCTCATGAACCTTTAACCCTGAATCCTACATTACTTAGGTGATTGAAGAATGGGAAAAAACTCACCACGACAGAGCAGATTCCAGGGAACAATCCAGCACAAAGAACAGCACGGACCAGATTTTCATCACGAGACCACAAATTGCAGGTTTGAGACAGGTCATCATACAAACCAGTGTCCTTTAGAAGAGACATGAACTGCTTCCTCAAAGAGTCCATGGCTCTGAGAGTCTGAGCAGAAAGGAAATTCCTCCAACAGTATTCATAGCCTTGTTGTTCTTTCTCTGCTTCTCTCCATCCTTCATATGCTCGCACAAGAGCAAGATGGTCGCTGTAGTCTCTGCACGAGAACTGTGCCCTTGCTGACTCCGCAAGCTAAAAATATAGAAGATTAAGCTTTAAAGTTTTTTAATTATTAAATAAAAAAACTATAATTTCAGATGGAGGTAAGGATGTTCACATCTTTCTTGTCAAATGGCATGAGGAAAGGGTCTCTGACACTAAGACCGGCAACAATGGTGAGTATGGGGTCCAGACAGTTGAATATGGCACCCAAAATTAGCATCTTTCCGAGTTTAGGTTCCACAGGAATTATAGATAGCAGTCGTCCTAAAATAAATAAAATAAGATGAAAGATTATTCGAGTTCCATTCAACCATATTAGAAAGACGGTTACAAGATTCAAACCGAGAACAGTCAGTTCTTCTCTTTCATCCAAGGCGCCAATAAGTTTCAAATATTCTATGGCATTTTGGACCTGATAATTAAATCATCAAAGAATAATTAGAGAAACATTTTGGTAAGGTAGACAACAGAATATTAGACACACTGATAACGATTCTGGAGGTTGAAGAGCCCTGGAGAGAAACTCGGATATGCTTCCAAGACGCAGGCTTTTGATTTGTAAGCAGAGAGATTGTAAAGGAGTTCGCAAGAGCTCTGGTAATTGGTACTCTGAGAAACAATCATAAACACATCTAGGGTAGAGATGGAAACATTCTCCCGGTTGCACTCTGCCAGCTCTTCCTCTTCTCTGCACAAAAATAAGAATGTTTTCACATTTTATGTCTTGTTTCATGTGAAACCTTTAAAAATGGTTAAAAGAATCTTTCTTAGACAGGCCCTGGCAGCTAAAATTAATAGAAAGTGTATGGTATACAGTCATGACCCCCTTGTTGACAACCAAGGAGTTTGGCAGAAGCCCAAAACAATTAAGGGCTAAACTAAACATGTCCTCAGACTATAAATATGAACACATGTTCCAAGGAAGAAGCATCTAGAGATTAAGAATTGTAATGGAAGTGGAAGATCTCTTAAACCACCTTTCCACAATTTCTCTGGACAGAGTCATTCTTCCTATAACCAGGATAGAAATGATCAATATATTGGCACATCCAAGGAGCTGCAGACCAATGGGCTAAGCAGAAGCCAAAAAATTAGGAAGTAAACAGTAAATATCCCTATAATCTGTAAATATAAATGTCTATCCCAACCAAGGAAGAGCCGCTGAATCAAGCATTGTTAGAGAAAGAAAGATCTCTCTAATCATCTTCCCACATTTTCTCTAGACAGAGGCGCTCTTCCTTTTATGTTTTCTTGAAGAATCAGGGTTCCTGACTCCCAGAATAGAAATAATCACTCGATTGCAGGAGCTGTAGACAAAGGGGCCAGAGTGAAGTCTAAAACTAAATAAACCGTAATTGTCGCTAGATAAGATAGCTAAAGCTACGTCAATGTATGTCCAAAGAGAGAGTGATCAATAGACCAGAAATGCAAGGGAAATGACCTCCTAGACCAACTTCCCACAAAGAAATGGTAATTCTCCAACTACCCTTCTTTCAACTAAGAAATACACAAACTCAACAAATTTCTAGTCGACTCAGCTATCACTTCCAAGCTACATTAACTGCATAAAGCTCTTGCTGGCTGCCTTTGCAATCAAACCTTCCTCAGTTTCCTCAGTTTCCTTGCATTTGCAATCAAACCCTACTTCCCTTTTATCCCCTTCCTGTCCTCCCGTAACTCTGAGACAGCTACCTTCATTGGATCAGGGACTAAGTAGATACCAAAAATTAACCGGGACTACAATGTCCCTGGACTTTATAAATATTGAAGTATGTCCCATGAGAGAGGCATCACTAGATCAATAGTTGCAGGGAGAGGAAGGAAGACTCCCAGAGAGCTATCTTGATCTGTCTGGACCCTTTTTGTTATGTTTTCTTGAAGAATTGGAGTTCACGATCATCAAGATAGAAGACGCAATCACGCATACTCTTACTTTCAAAAAACTGATGTTTTGGAGATCTGTAGAGAAAATTAGCGCACACGTTCAATCATAAAATCTAGAAAACACCACCCTAAAGGTGCAGATGTTTGAGTGGTTGCTTTTCAGCAGAGGGCTGGAGGCACATGCCTTCCAGAAGAGAACGTTCCCTCAGGCTTCGCCAGAGTGCGCTAGTGTACAGGTGATGAGGAAGATCATTCTCACCTGTTAGTCAAGTGCCCACTCGCCCAGGCAATATGGGCCAGCCAGAAGACCTCACGGGTGGATGTCACATCAGCAACTGCATTCTGGGGATCTCTTATAGGAGGCTCATACACGAGGGAGGTGGTGAGGGAAGACTCTTCACTGAGCTATGGGCACTATGGAAGCACCATAACAAGGTGATCTTCAAGGGAAGGGCAGCATCAGTGCACAGTGTAGTTTAGATGAAGAGAGTTCATATCATTGTAGTTTAGAAGTGTGTGAGTGGGATAAGGGGAATTCAATATAATTCGAGTTTGTATAATATAATTTTAGGGGGATCACTGATCTCGGGTGATCTCCTTTTTGAAATTCCAAAAAAACAACCTAGAAAAACAAAACTAAACCGAGTGTGAATGCAAAAATATTATCAGATGGAAATATTAATTCCATAAAATCTGTGAATGCAGTATGTGAAGCACTGTGGTGCATTCTGTATTTATCAAGTAGGTTTGCAATCTTTCTTATTTGGATTTTTGCCCAAATGTTTCAGTAGCCACTGTATCCATCTATCTGTTTTTGTTTCCAGATAGCCTAAAACGTATTCAATTTGGCCATGACTCTATATATTAAGGCCAAGATGCCCAAGGCCCTGAAGTGAGCAGAAATCTTTTGGGAGTGACATACTTTATTAATGGCAGTGACATGGATTAGAGTTTGGAGAATAATGATGAACATCAAAACTGTGAACAGAAACCTCTAGTTTTCCAGCATCAGGAGGTAGCATACAAAATCACGAAAACACTATAGCACATATTCTCACCTGCCGAGCAGAGGCTTTGGAGACCCATGAAGGAAGTAAACAAGGCGTGTTATTCAGAGCATCATATGACGTTTCTTTTGCCTTCCCACAGTCAACAACAAAAACTACATCGTTGATTGTAATACTTGTCTCCGCCATATTTGTAGCAAGGACTATTTTCCTCGCCCCTTCTGGTGGCTTATCGAATATTAACCTCTGCAACAGAGAAAACAACCAAAAATTATCCAAAGAATCTTGTCAGATAAAACAGTATCGAGGAATATGAGTAAATACGCTTTGCTCTTGGTTCTCAGTCTCAATGTTCTCAGAGTGTTATAGAGCAATGCATTGGAGGCTTTATTAGGTACTTTAACCAGAACTAGCGCAAGAGCCCAAACTTTGGATTTTGGAAACGAGTGAGCTCATTGTATGACCCCTCGTATAAAAATTTCTGCAGAAGCCCTAAGAGGTACCCCTTGTATAAAACAGTATCAATAAAACAGTATCAATAGCCCTAAGAATACAAGGTACCCCTTGTATTCACTTGGAAGTCAAGTGAATGACGGCAGCTAATATGTGCACCATCCTAGTTGGGTTCTAGGGGTTGGGAACCACATCTCATTCCTGTGATGGACCTTGGGAGACTAATTTCTTGAGACAAAAAATACATCTAGGAGATTTCAGACAGATGAAATAATGATTAAATATGTGCACATATAATACCTCGCTATTTTTTCCTCACTCCTTTTCTCCTATCCAACTTCAACTTTCTCATGGGAGTTGAACAGACCCTTTGGAATCAGCTTGATCTGCAGGAACTAAAAGCTTCTTTATGCATTAAAACTACAGAACATTAAATACCTTTGGATAATAATTGTTAGAATAAAGGGTATTTTGGGCATTGAGGTGATATGGGGTATTAGGTAAATTGCCCTCTATTTGGAATGCCTATATGAGGCAAGCCTCTCTTCAATAGGCTGACGCACGTCATTCCTAACCCTAGTCTTTGGGGTCCTCTTTTGCTTACCATAGTTTTACTAGTGAGAAATTTCTGACTTTCAACACCATATCAAAAAGTAGATGACATATTGGAATGCACAGAAAAAATACAAAAAGATCAGATCATGTCACCTGTTCTGAACTCGCCATTGATCCATGGCATGCAAGTAATAAAACCCTAGTAGGATCTCCAAGAAGAGGGTGAGCCCGTAACTGTTCCTTCAGAGCATTTATATCATCCCAACCAGTCATAAAGACCAGAACAGCTCCGGATCTTTCTTTCCGGCAGATATGGCAAAGAACATCTTCAATGAGATTGAACCCAATTGTGTCTGGGTTCCAACAGGAGAGTGACTCGCGAGTTCTTAGACTATAATCTCTAAAGTCCGCAGATTCCAATGCATCCTGCAAAGAGGAAATAAATTTATGACGAACACAAACTTTAAATCTATACGCCAGAGGTTTTTAACTTAGTACCTCCACAGAAGATGCAATTTGACTCTTCCTTTTCCTGAGAGCCTGTTTCTGCATTTTCCAGGACTTCTCTTGTCCGTAATCATCAATTTGGTTATATGGAGTAAGTTTGTATCCAGTCATTTCAAGAACATCTTCAAGGAATCGAGTTCTAACAGGATAAGTGAAACCCTGAAAATGATCCACCATAGTTAAATAGAGTAAGAAACCAACCTGATTGTATGTATTTAGCTATAGAACGAGATTAATCTGCTACATAATTTAACCAAAATTATTCACATACAAAGGAAGAAATTATGAAAGGTATTTCAATGGAAAATTATAACATAGAACAATGACATGTCACATCGTACTTCATATAATAGAATGAATATCAACCATATCAATCAACACTTGTTGATTGAACTGAAAATAGAACATGTGATCGAGGCCAATTAAAATTTCTGTACAAAACATTTATTTTTTTCATGTTTAATAAAAGGACATCTGTATTTAGCAATTTCAAATAGATTGCCATGGAGTAACAGAGATTTCAACATAATCGGAATTACTGAAGACAACATACTGGAATGTGTAATATAGGGGCTCTTCCAAAGTAAGAAGAGAAAAGTTCGGCATTCAGGGTAGCGCTCATTAAAATTAGCCTCAATTCTGGTCGGCGAGGAAGCAGCTCTTTCAAGACAATAAGTAGAAAATCTGAAATAATATTTTCCAAATCAAAAATAATCCACATAAGAAAAGAACTCAAAGATTAAGCAATACTCTTACCTTCATTCATGCCTCTCTCATGAATTTCATCAACAATAACATGGGTCACGCCTTTCAGATTCCCATCTACCAACAATCTCCTAAGTAATATCCCCGTGGTACAGAAGAGTAGCCTGGTGTCTCTTCCTTTTATCCCTTCTAGACGAACTTTATATCCAACCTATGAGAATTAAGTAATTCATTGATAAGGCAAATGCAACTGCCATACATGCTGTTAATAAAATTCCAGAAAAATAGAGCATACAGATTCCCCCAGCTTTTCCCCCCTTTCCGTGGCAACTCTCTCAGATACAGACATTGCTGAAATTCTTCTAGGCTGAGTGCAAATAATACTGCATGTTGCACCACGGGCAGCATCTATTTCAGATTCTAAAATATATTGTGGAAGTTGGGTAGTTTTACCGCATCCAGTTTCACCTGAAATTACCACAACCTGCAAGAAAAGAGGATTATGATGTATTTTTCTCATTGTTGCTAGTTTTATTTTCTATCCTTGTGTATTAGTATAAAAGGAATCCAAATGTTATGCGTTGGATTTGGGAGTTTTAAGAAATGCAACCGAGCAAAGTACTTCCTGGATTCACACAATCTGTTCTACAGAGGCAGCCCGTGTTTAGGTTATGAGATAGGTCAAGGTCTTCATGCAATTTCAAAATAAACAACATCTATTTATTCTAGAATTTTTTTAAATGTAGACTATGAAGCGCAAAAAATTAGATAAACTCAATGGCTGAATATCAAGTTGCCGAAATATTTAAGCTTTGTATGTTACTTCTTCTTGTTTGTGTCTGTACAAATACATTTGTGGTTAAGGGGTTCAACCATCGGATCCCACAGAAAGGAAGTCTTGAGACTATCCGTTGAGCTAACATATTGTACTAAAGCATGAAGCCTAAATGGGTGAAATTCTCTTTGGTGTGACATATTCTATTCTTTGTCTTTAGATTCATGAACAACATAAAGAAAGTAATACTGCTGAATTGCTATTCGACGGATCCAACAGATGGATTTTAGATTCAGATAGCATAGGACTCTCCACTAGGGTACTGGATTTTATTTTAGGCAAAGATCCATCTGAGTGAAGAACTTTCTGGAGTCACATAGTCTGCTCGATGGTATTAATATAAATGCTTTAACAAAATTATAGAAGAATTACTGTAACATCCATACGACAATTCTTTTCAGCCCATTTGGGTGACGGTGCTTTGTTTCACTTTTGGTTGGACGAGTGGTCGGATAAGGGGTGTCTAAGAGGGATTGTTCCACGATTGTTTGCGATAACCCAGCACCCGCAAGGTACAGTCAAGGATTGTTGGGACGGAGGGTGGAGCCCATCTCTTGCGGCTCATTTATCGGCTCAGAGGTTGGAGGAGTTCTTGAGTATGCAGCAGATATTAGAGGGGTGGAGGCCAAGGGAAGGGACCCGGGATGGATGGATTTGGAGGAAGGACACCTTTTCAGTCCGAGGTTTGTATCAGCAACTGAGGACGACACATATTGCAGACCCCGCAGTCCTAGATGCATGTCGCGCTGTGTGGAAGCAAAGATTACCTCGTAAGGTGGCAGTGTTTGCATGGACGATCGCTAGATAGCGGATATTGACTCATGTGAGATATCGACGATTAGTCTCAACCGAAACAGCCATATGCATGCTATGTAGAGCACAGGAAGAAGATTATGAACATTTGTTCTTCAAATGTCCCATTGCTATAAGGATTTGGGCTAGTCAAGGGCTCTCAGTTATCACGTCAAGTTCAGTTTTTCTGGGCTACATTACCGAGGCGGAGGCGAGGTCACGAAGCGGATCAAGGTAAAAGATTCGCGGTTCTATGGGCCATATGGTTGCACCGTAATGAGGTGATGTTTGAGGGGAAAGCGGTATCGAGTGAGGGAGTCATCCAGGAAGTGGAGAAGTTTGTTGGACTGTGGTATGTAAATGTGTGAGGTGGAGGTCATGGAGGGCACGATGGGCCATCTTCTTGGTCTCGTTACCCTCTAGCTCCACTTGTATGGCGGTTCATCATTATGGGTGATCTGCTTTCTTATTCAAAAAAAAAAGAAGAATTACTCTAACTCATGACAAAGTAATAATATAATCTTCTGAAAAATGGTACCTGATTCTGTGAAATGGCTGACAACAACGCATCTCTTTCTTTGAACGATGGAAGGCCTCTACGAAATGCTTGCATACTTTGACCATCAGACGATTCCTATCAAAGATATATGTCAAAGAGTTTATGCAAATAGAGATTGAGAGAACCAAAACACATCAAATTCAACATCGTCCAACCAGTTATCATGAAAATTTCAGTTGACATCAGTGAAACACTGCAGTAGTAGGCTTGTGCACAGAGAGAGCAGAGAATTGCACAGAGAGAAGATAGTTTGATCGAAAGAAGATCAATTATTTTTAGTCATCTTAATGCTTTATATACAAGATTTCTACTGAATGCAACAGCTAGAAAAACTAGCCGTTGTAACGGCTAGTTTTCAATCAGTTACCTGGTCTTTGAACAAATCGGGTAACTGAAAAACTTAAGGCCCATTAACCTGAGCCTATTACTAGTGGGCCTACTCTCATGGACCTCCTTTACACTATTACATTTACAACAATATGACTCACTGGTCCAATGATCAAAGTTGATTTTTAGTCAACATAGTCAACAACATCCAAACATTTAGAGAAAATTTGAATCATGCCAGAAAAAATTAATCATCTTTAAGACCTGTAAATGACATGATCATGATGTCAAAAAAGCATCACGAGATGAAGGTAAAAACATCTAAAAATCAACGGGAAGTAAGACCCACTTGCCACACTTGTTGTTGTTCACGCAACTGCAAGCTTTTCCTTCTGAGGATCCTCTCCATGAAAGCATTAGGAGATGATTGAGAGTCTCGCTGATCAAACGATCCATCATCAGTAGTAAAGCTGTCTGTGCTGTTTGACCTTAAAAAGGAGGGAGGAACATTATCCCTGTTTGTTCTCTTTCTAGCAAGATATTCCCCAAGCAGTGCCTCTACTTCTCTGTGTAAGCCAAAAGGAAGAGACACCTGCAGCGAAGAATAATCAATTAAGGAAACTAAATAAAGCAATAATAAGCAAAATAGTCAATTTTTTAAGAGAGAAAAACTTCTTTTGTAAGCAAACATTTTTTTTAAAACATAAAAGGGAGATCATCCGAGGTAGGAAGATCACACTTCACTTTTTTGCAAGCAAATATTAGATAGCTTTAACTAATTAAACATTAACGAGTGATCGCTTAATGTCAACAATCCCAAATATTATTTTCTTGTCCCATCTATCTCAAAATTAGATCCATAAGTGATGACATAGGCATTTAAACATGCTTTAAGAATCAGAGGCATGCCCTTACGTGATATGCTGCACCCTCTAACTTTAAGAATTGGAGATGTGCTCGTACTAGACTCAAATGAGTAAGATCTGTAAACGAGGAAACAGCTATCCAAACAGGTTGACTGAGCATAGATATAAAACTCTCTCTTGAAAAACCCGAATAGGTGCATTTGGCAGATGCGAGTTTCACAGATTCTTCATAGCTGATGCTTTCTTTTCGATCAAACCAGAAAATACAAGGGAAATCACAGCAGGTTGATAAAGTAGTTTCTCCTCATGATTTTTGAAATATTCACGAGTAAATTCCTGATTCTAATAGTGTGAAGTTTACGAACTTCAGTATAAACTCACGGGATTACATTCTTTCTTTTATGGTTTAGCAAGTAGCATGCTTGATTTCAAGAAGCCTACCTCCCGTTGTGGGCGCTTATCATCCAAATCAGATCTGTAGTTGGGCAAGGGAACCTTGCTGAAGACAACAACTCTTGCATATTGACGACTGCAACAATGCATGCAACTAACAATGAGAATTTCTAAATTCAAGAATGAAAATCCCCATTTCGAGGCAAAATTACTTGATAGGACCTATATAACCCCATTCTAGCTGCCAATGCTGCAAGCTGCTCGTAATCCCGTCTATCTTTTTTATCTCTTGATACCATCTCTTGCTCATCCCCATTGCGAAGTAGCATGCTTAACTTCCACTTCCACTCTTCGACATTATCAACTGTAGATCCCTGAAAGTACAAGAATCAATAACCCTGATCAAAGGATATGGCACCTAATTATTCCCAAAAACCATCAAGAAAAACTGAACTTAATTTCAGTATAAACACTAATCTAGAGGAAGAAATTTTTTTTTAAACAACTTTTGAGAGGAAGAAATTAAGATGCATCCATGTCAATAACACTAGCTTTACTTTCGGTATCAGCATAAACTTTGATGATAATAATGTGTATAGGACACTGCAACTATTTTTCCGAAAAAAATCGTGGGGAGAACTGACTTTAATTTCAGTCAAAACACTAACTTAACCGGAAGAAATCGCCGATGTATCATATCAATAGGTCTAATTTTATACCGGTATAAAACACCGACATTATTAATAACACTGCTGAAAAGCAATTGACTATTCCCAAAATCTCGAACAAATTGACTTCATTTCAGAATAAAACGCTAAATTCCGCGTGAGATTGTCAGTGACACAGACTTCCTTTAAAATAACGCTGCATGAAGGACCCAGCAATTAAATTTCAGAGTAAAACACTAAGCTTAATAAGAACACTGCTTATTCTAAAAAATCAAGCCAAATTCACTTCAATTTCAGAATAGACCCTAACCTTAGCAGAAGACGTTGACGATGCATCCAAGTCCTTATCAGAATCCTCCTCGGAGTAATCCTCGCATGCAAACCTGGAATAACTTAAAGACGGCTGCTTGAAGTATCCATACGCATTTTCTCCGCCTACAGGCAACCCGAGGGTTTGGTTTCCTCGCCAATCATACTCAACAGAATTCGATAAACTCCCGCCGGCCGACGCTATCACGGAACGCAACCGCGGTGCCATGTTGGGGTTATAAACAGCGTAACTATAACCGTCATAGAAAGAATTCAACCTATCTTCCATTTTACTTTTAAAAGGCGTAAACGAGAATACTGACGAGCATCTGCTTCGCGGTAATTTAAAGGGAAATCGACCTCTGTTAGGGATTCTCTGACGAGAAAGGGCGAGATGCATGTTAAAACGGGGGAGAATGAAGGAACAGCGCATGTTCCGTGGGAGAATCGCGTTATTCTTCCATGAGGATATTCTGGAGAGTTCGCCGTCACATAATACAGAGGGACTGGGGAGGAGAGGAACAGGAAGCTCGACTGCGGCAGAGGAGAATGCAGAAACTGCTTTCTGCTCGACTGAGAGAGGAGTGAGAGTGAGAGGAAAGAAGGGGATTGCAACAGATTTTCATCGGACGGCTATTGAGGAGACACGTGTCATAAAGTGGTGAACCGTTAGCAAATAAACTTCATTTAATAAAGGATATTTCATAGCGGAATTAATTTGAAGTAAAACTGAATTGTTTTACTGAAGTCGGGGAGATCACCGGAGTCGAAACGATCAACGAATATAAACCATGATCAACGATCAGGGAGAGAGATATTTATACTATCAAAACAATCTGGCCGATGATCAGATCATCAATCAGAGCATCAACTGAAGATCAAATCAATCACGAGTTATGTGAGAGGTGATCGAAACAATCAGAGGATCTGAGATCACTGATCGAATGCTCTGTGACGATCGTGGCAATCCAATCAGGATTGCCATGAAACTCAATGAACCCATTAGGGAATGGCATGGCTCAAGCAAGAAGTAGCACCACCCATGCCACAAAGGAGCTCAATAGGCCAACACCATTTACTTTCTAAATTTAGCATAGTTTCTCACTGCTTTCTAGTACTTTCTAAGTTGGCACACATTTTCAACCCCTTGGGCTATTCCATGTGGATGTTGTTGAGGCTCTGAGAGCCGTTCACCCGGGCATGAAGGTACCCGGGTAATCGTTCACCCGGGCATCGAGGAAGTCGACCAATCGTTCACAACGCAATAAGTCAAGAAAGGCATATGAGCGACAAAAAGCAATAATTTCTAGAATATGACGCAATAATTTATAGAATATGATCCATATGAGCAACAAAAAGCAAAGTAAAATCAATGATTCCTCGACATTTATGATGATCAAAGGAGAAGACGGGTTGAACCTTGATTAGTTGAACTACTAGAAGCACACGAAGAGCTTAGCATCCGGTGAATTGTCAATTGGTCTTATTTCCATGATGACTTGTGGTCGTAGATTGCAGGAATTTTAACGACAGAGATGAAATGGATCCATTAGACTTCTAAAAGAGGTGACATGGTGTGATCTAGAGCCTACACCTCAAATCCGATTGACATGACTCGATGATAAAGGTTCAGCTATTATCTCTTAATCTTTGTCATCCATCGCATCTCTGAAGGGGAATAGATGGTTAGGCCTAATTTCGCCCTATTTATACTATATCTCCCCATAAAATATACACTCGTTTAGATTATTGATTGATCATACCATTTTGGATTATTGTTTCCTTGAGTCTCTTGATTGGATCACGTTCTAGACCTATTTTTCACATCCATCGAGCATCTACGATTAAGATTTTAAGAAGAAAATTCGGATAATTCATTGCATGAACTTCAAAATTCCACTCATAAATTATTGAATAAAAAACTCTTGATCCATAGATTAATTAAATCAATTTCTTCTTGATTTTGGGTTAACTATGTCTTATTTTTTATTGAATTTCATCATTTTAGCATAGCTATTAATCTGTTCTCTCTAACTTCTCTCTTCGGTTTCTCTAGGGATTGAACTCTAATTTTCAAGATTTTGGATTCATTAAAAGATCTTTGAGCTATTTTCCTAACTTCACTATAACCCTTGAATTCTCTCCCCAAAATTTCATTCACATTGATTCGCTTATAAAACCTCTAAATAATTAGCCTTGATTCTCCATAGAATTGACACGTTCTCACTAATTACATCAACTAATATTGATGTTAAGTGACTTTGGACGTATTTTGACCTGTTGACATGCATTTTTAACTATTGCGATAATTTGAAATTTATGAAGATGGCCATCCTTTATTTTTCATAAATTTATAACATTTTATTATATTCGTTCACGAGTTCTAGTACCTTTTAAGTTTTTTTTTATGTCTCTTGTGTTCCTAGTCAAGAAATCTACACATTTTACAAGGTCTAAAGATGGATATTATATGGCCCTGTTTTGACCCATTAACATTGATAACATGCTAATTAGACATGATAATACATGATTATTAATGCACATTAAGGCATAAAAGATTTCTTTCCTATGCATGTTATCATATTTATGAGTATTTATCTATCATTCTATGAAAAAGTCATTATAATCTCAAAATACTTTAAAATTAGGGTTAATTACGGTGAATTAAAGATAACTAATTTCATAACCCATCTTTACTTGATATTATAATTATTCTTTAAAGTTAAATAATAAGAGAAATCATTTTATAAACATTCATTTAATTTTATAAGTTTTAAAATCTTAAAGAAATGAATGTATTTTTGAAATATAAATTAAATCTCTTGTTATTTATTAAATTTGACTTTTTAGAATGATAGATAATTTAATTTCTGATCAAATGAAAGAAATTTGGATTAATTTGGAGTTATAGTTTGAAAGTTATGAATTTTCTAATTTTTAGAGATTTTTCGGATTTTTTCTGAATTTATCTGAATTTTTAATGAATTTCTAAGGATTTTTCTGGAATTAAAAATTTCTTTTACTAATTAAAAATCGATTTTCAGATATTTTAAAGTGTGCAGGTGACATGGCGCGATCAACGGTCAAAGCAGGAGGCGACGTAGCATCGTAAGAAACGTCCGATCGTGTGACGAATAGTGACCATTGATGATCACTTAAAGGCGAGGGAGTACGTGGTGCATCCTAATTAGTCAGAGAATCGTTTTCTAAATGATTTAATCTCAGCCGTTGATCAAATGAGTTATAACGGCTGAGATTGGAACCGACGGAGCGCATATGAATCATTCGACCGCGATCCAACGGCGAGGATTTGATATGCTTTTATAACATATGCAACGTGGCATCATCTCAGCAGTCCATCTACAATCCAACGGCTGATAACATGCTATATTAACATGATAAAACATGATTATTAATGCATATTAAAGCATAAATGACTTCATTTCCATGCATGTTATCATACTTATGTGTATTTTTCTATCATTCCATGAAAAAGTCATTATAATATCAAAAATACTTTAAATTAGGGTTAAAAATGATGATTTAAAAGATAAATAATTAATAACCCATCTTTACTTGAGATTATAGAGGTTTTTAAAGTTAAAATAATGAGAGAAAATGTTTTATAAACATTTATTTATATTTTCTTAAGTTAAAATCCTTAAAAAAATAAATATATTTTTGAAATGAAAATTAAAACTCTCATTATTTATTAATTTTGAATCTTTAGAAATGATAGATAATTGAATTTTGGATCAAATGAAAGAAATTTGGATTAATTTGGAGTTAGATTTTAAAGTTATAAATTTTCTAATTTTTAGGGATTTTCTCTAGATTTTTCTGATTTTATTTTTGATTTAAATCGTTTAAAATAATTATAAAAAAAAAGAATAAAAAGGGGGTTGATTTTTCGCACGGTCCCACGTGGATGCGACGTGGCACGCAAGGCCACGTGACATGGCCACGCAGGCCCACGCGACGCCTATGCGGCGATGTGACGCTTATTTATATTTATATATATATATATATATATGGGTTATAGTACATATAGTCTTCCGATTATCGAAAGAGAATTATTACCCCTCTAAACCGTTGCATAATATAAACCCGATTCCTTTCTTTAATTTTTCCCGTGTAGGACTAAGTTCCACGCAGTTTTTAACTGTGCAGGTGGCGTGGTGAAAGGAGAGGCGTCAGATTGGGTGGAGCGTTGATCATCGCGCGTCGATCGCATGGACGCGCGGACCACCGATCGCGATGAAAAGCACGTGCTTTAATAAAAGGATTATAACGGTCCTGATTAAATCGTGCGCTACACATCTGGACTGTCAGATCGCGATCCAAGGGGCGAAAACTCATGCATTTTATAACGCATCTCATCAAACTTCATTTGGACCGTCCATCAAGATCGGACGGCTGCGACTTATTTGAAATGGTCCACGATGGACTGTTCCATCGTAACTGTCGATCATTTCAATCAGACAGTTACGCCCAAATAGCCTATAAATAAGACATGTTCTTCCGATTTGTAAGCATTCAAGTTAGAAATCAATCCAATTAATCTGTTTAGACACCTCCCTTCTCGAATTTCTCGATTCTAGCTTCTTCTACACTGAATTCCGCATCCACTGAGGGTAAGAACTCGAGATTTGGCTAAGTAGATTAAGAGAAATCGACGTTTGAATCTCCAAATTACGTTCTTCTCGTTTTCGGCGATTAAGAGGTTTAATTGTGTCAATTTGATCGCTATTTGGGATTAGTGGAAGCGGTTTTTCATAATCTACCATCCTATCATGTTTAATTTCAATTTAGATTAGGATTTCAAGCTTAATTTGGTTTAATTTTAGTCAATTTCACGATTTCTTCGTCCGGAAATTTCCTCCCACTTTGATCTTTCAATTTATCCGTGAAATCAAGATCAATTTCGATGATTCTTGATTCCGTGGAATCGATTTGAAGTTATCTTTCATAATATACCATTTTCCCCAATTTCTACCATCGATTTATCATCCGATTTGATCAATTTCGAAGAAAACATCAAGAATTTTCCTTATTTTCCCGTGGATTCGACCCTTATTTACCATTATACCCCTCAATTCGAATTAATTTCATAAAATTGGTAAGTTTGGAAATATTTTTGACACGAGACCGTGTGAAATCGATGACCTCGCGGTCCCGTCTCATTAACGGCCACGACTTAATTGCACTGATTCGCATCTGCGACGCTTAATCAGAGCCGTTGATCGAAGATGGATCGTCGATCAGACGGTTACACACAAATTAGCCTATAAATTGAGATGTTCTTCGACAATGTTAAACATTCGAGAGAAATTCAAGGAAATCAAACTGTTTAGACACCAAATCTCTTAAATCTCTTATTCCCAATCGCTTCTAGACTCAATTCCGCGTCCACTGAGTGCTTGAGATTACGATTTCGACGATCAACGAGGAAGAAATTGAAGCTTGAACTCCACGATCACGATTTTCCGAATTTTTGATGAATAGCCTTGATTCCGGATGATTAATTGGATCAATTCAATTGCAATTGAGGGGTAGTGACGCAGCCTTAGCGCAGGATAAATGTAGAACAGAGACTTTAGTCCACAAGCCTTGATCTACAAGAAGGGTTAAAGTCTGAATCCACAGAACTAACCTCTTCAACCCTTGAATCCACAAGGGGATGTGCTTGAATCCACAAACACTTAAGCACTCTCAGCAGGGAGAACACTCAGAAAGAAAGCAGAGCTCTCAAAAAGGGATAACTTCAAATTGTGAGTTCAAGTGTTACAATGGGGGGCCTTATATAGGCCTCAAAAAGTGAAGGGTCATCCAAGTGACAAGACCCATGAAAAGACAACACAAAAGTCTTGAAAATATAACTCTAACAGCATGCATGTGTCGAGATAGAAGTGACAAAAGCAAAAGAGAATCTTCTAGGCCTTATCAGGCCTCTCCAGAAAGATATTTGTAGTTTCCAAAGGCATGTCATAAATATTTCTGGTCCCAAGGAGATTTTCTGACAAATGTGTTAGGTCCTAGGGATGCTCCCTTGGCCCAATAAGTATTTAATGGGCCCCCAATATAAATAGGCCCAGAATAATACAAAGTGGGTTCTTGGGCTACATTCTAGCCTACATCAGGTAGTGATCGCATTTCATCCTAATCTATCTTTTTATAGCTTTTAATTTCATATTAGAATCATAATTTGATCTAATTTAGTTATTATTTTGGTTTTTCGCTCTTTACATTTTCGAAAAAATCTCTTATGTTCATTCGATAATTTATCTCGCGAAATCAAATCCAAATTGAGTGATTATTGATTCCGTGGATTTCGTCTTTCGAGTCCTCTTTCTTAAAATATCAAATTGCCTAATTCGTCTTCTAGTCCTATATCACCGATTCATCATCCAATTTGATAAAATTCGAAGAGATCATAAAAAATTTCCCTAATTCATAGTGGATTCGACCCTTATTTACAGTTATACCCTTTAATTCATGAATTAATCTTGAAATTAGTAAGTTTGGACTTTATTTTAACTCTTGACCGTGTGTTTTCAACGCCCACTCAGTATCGATCCGTTAAACATACATTTTTAAAAATCCTTGGTCAACAGGTCAAAACATTTAGTAGAAATATCGAAGGAGTTCTCGATAATTTCTTATAGGCACCCATACTAACTTGAGTGATCGATTAGGGTTTGACAGTAGACCATACACTGAGTCATTCACGAGTTTCGTGCAACTAAAGGATTATATATACTTGATATTTTTATGATAGAAAGGTTCCATGAGATAATTCTTATATGTACTTTCTATCTCTTAGAGTACTTGTGTAGCTAGGCACCCAACGGGCTGGCAACTTGACATATCAATTGGGTTAAATTGATAATTGATTAATTAATCAAAATGTTGACATATACAATTAATAAAGTTTGACCTAATAAGTTGTTATTAGGTCTATAGATTTTTTAACTAATAAGATATATGTGACTAGAGGGTAATACACATAAGGTTTATGGATGTTGGTGGATATATATATATATATATATATATATATATATATATATATATATATATATATATATATAATTATGAGGATTTTTTTGTGAAAATTTTACATACCATATGTCTATAAGTCAGGGGAGAACGACCATAACTCAATGTTCCCATATAAGCTTTGTAAGAATTATTTCCTTTACTCTCTTCCTCTCTTGGTGAATGACGGGTCGTTTTTGTGCGTCGTTAAAACACAAATACGATGGTCAAACAAAATTTATAAAACCGAACTCACAAAAAGACAAGATAGAATAATCAAGTACTGGGTAAGTATCGGGTCGATCCACAGAGAGCAGGGTTGACTTTAATCGCAGAGTTGACTTGGTCAAACTTAGGTTTAAAAGGAGATTTAAATAAGAGAAAATAAGATTTAAGATAGGGAAATGATATAAATAAAGTAAATAAGAAGTTTTAAGATTTGAAATCTCGGATTTGACAGAGAAAAGTCAAAAGTCAAAGTCAAAGCGTTGACTTTGACCAGTAGTAGGTGTTCTGCAAAATCAGAGAATCAAACTGAGTCAGAAGATTACGAAAATTAGATATTTGGAAACTAGAGAGAAAATTGAATTTATTGATATAAGTTTTGTAATTTTTGGATAAGAAATGGATTTATTATGAATTATTGAAAATCAATGATCAGAAAATCCCCGAAATGAACACCTCAGAGGAAATCTTCAAATTGAATGACCAAATGAAATCCAAATCTTGCAATTTATATGTCAATAGAAAGCTAAGAACCAGAGGAATCCAACAAGACCGAAATGATCAAATTCTGATTTGCCAATTAAAAAGTAATTGACCCCGAAAGTCAACGTTTGACTTCTGATGAAAGATGAACATCAGTGGTCAAACGTTAAATTGAAGGGGCAAATGAACTCAGAATTTGATGAAATTGCTATCCACGGAAAGCTGATGAAAAAGAGGAATCCAATGAAACCAAAAATCAAGTGATTTGGAATTATAATCAAAGAGATATCCTATTTTCAAAATCAGCGACTTTTCGGATCAAAATTTGGGGAAAAATGAAGAACACTATGAACTAATTTGCAAAATTAAACTTCTAAATCTAATAAAAAACTCAAATTACCTCTTGATAATCGATCGAATCTCACTACTAACCCGATTGCCACGAGAATTAAGCTCCAATTTGCGCGAATTGGAGTGAATTTTGCTCGGATCCTTTCTCACGGACTTTCGGAATTCAAGGGGAAAATTCGATGAAATCAAGGAGGAATTCGCGATCAATCCCGCCTCCAATCCCTTCGAAATCGAGTCTAAACGGGGGAATCACGATGAACTTAAGATTTTCCTCGAAATTCGCTTAATTCCTTCACGAATCAATCAAAAAGTTGAAGAACAAAAAGAAGGAAATACATGCTTTTAAAGAGGGAATTAGGCTTGAAATCGTGGGTGATGGAGCGGGTCGTGGGCGCGGAATCGAGGCGTCGTGGATGCGGTTTGCACGGAGTGGCGTTGAGGCTTCAAATTCGGAGGTAAAGAGCTCCACTCGCTTCGAAAAGAGGCCTGATCGTCGGGGCGAACGGGCCACGATCGGGCCACGATCGCGCCTCGATCGGGCCCTAATCATCGTCGTGGTCGATCGTCCGCTGATCTAGATGCGATTCCGCCGCTGAAGGAGCGTGATCGCGGCTCGATCGCGATGCGATCGTGGTGCGATCGCGTGCTCGATCGCACCGCGATCGCGACGTTCTTCCAGGAGGCTTCCGTGCCGCCGATTAGAATCTGACGCTCCGGATGTCTTCCAAAAAACAGGCAAAACTCCAATTTCTCGTGGCCGTTGGATCGCGATCGCGCGGTCTGAAGGTTGATGAAGATAAGCCCTCTCCCGTCGCCACGTGGCAACCTCGTGAGCCTTTCGATCGACGCCACTTAAGCGCCCTTTTTAGCACGTGTCTTGATCTATGATAGCGTGGACTCGGGTCCACGCGATCACTGCCGTTGAGCCGAAATCCAACGCTCCTAGGACCGCCACGCGTCCTGCAAAATAGACAAACCGTGTGGGAACATAGTCCCACACGGAAGATAAAAAATTTGTCGCCCCTATAAATTAGGGGGCGGTTTACGCTACTGCGTTACGCCCCAAATAACCTACTGTGGCCCACTAACCCGTGGGCCCTCCACATGCGAACCCCTCTCTGCCGCCACGTGGCGCCCCACACGGGCGCCCACGTGGGACCGTCCCGCGTGGCCTCCCTCGCCACGCGCCGCCGCTACCTGCGCCCTCGCGCGGCCACACGCGCCTCGCCACGTGGCCTCGCCGCCACGTCGTAACGGCGCGGGTGGACCCGCGCGCCACGTCAGCCCCGTCGCCCGGGCCCGGTCGCCACGTCGGCTCCGCTCGCCACGTCAGCCGCAGTAAGTTTTCCCTTTTTTTCGCGATTTTCACTTAAAAAGACTTAAAAAAATTCAATTAAAAAAATCAAATAAAAAAATAGGAAAAAAATCGAGAAAACTTCAGTAAAATTCATAATTTAAAAATATACAACTCCTTTTTTTAATTGAAATTTTCTCCATTGGATCATAAATTCTTTCCTTTTTAATATTATGCCATTTAAAAATATGTTTTCAAAAAGGGAATAAGGATGAATTAAAATTTCATTAAATAAGTTCTAATTAAACATTTTAAATCATAAATTCATCCTAAAATCATCCTTCCAAACATTTACTAAAGTCAAAACTCATGTAATAATAGAGATTAGCTCCTGTTAATATAAACAACAGATTAATCATCTCTTAAGCATGAAATTATCTCTAATTTATGCATAAATATCAACTTTAGTGAAATGACATGCCTATGGAGAAAATTCCTAAAAAGTATGATAACATGCATCATATTCACATAAAATAAGCATGAATATGAGTTAATTAGGGTAAGAATTTAGGTTATAAATGCATGTTATCAGTGAATATCAAACCATCTGAAGATCGTGTGTGATGAACTAAAACTCGGTTTGATTATATCGTTGTTGTGTGTTCTAATTCATGCAATACATTTATAATACCTCACTTAGGACAATAGTAAGCAAGGGTCGATCCTCGGGAAATCTAGGTAATGAGGGTTGAGACGAAAGTAGAAGAAGGGATGAATTCCTATAGTGGAGAATATTAGAAATTAGAAGAGGAATTTTACAGAGATAATGGATGTAATTGGGTAGATTATGTTTCTGTAGTTCTAATTAGAGGAGAAGAGATGAGAATTAGAAGGGTAGAGATTGATTGAAGGTGAAGAAAAGAGGAGTGAAGGGGAGAATAGAGAGGTGAAATAGTATAGAGATAAATGAGATTGTTTGGGTATGATTTGTGGAAAAAAATGCAATAACCTACGATTAAAATAGAAGAAAAGATCCTACATTATCCATGGAAAAGGCTTACAAGAGAATCCCTCCTTAGAATCTTCCGACAAACCCCCGTGTTGGTGCCAATCATAGGCCGGGTGGTGCTTGATTCGCTACGACATCGATCTCCTCTTGTTCTCCTTCTCCAGAACAAACTCGAGCATCCGATGATGCCTAGCTTGGGCCTAAGCTTCTCCCCCTTTCCTGCTGGTGACCTGGTGTCAAGAGAGAGCCAAAATACAAGAGAATTTGGAGTGGAGGAGGAGAACTTTAGGAGTTAGGGCTTCCTCCCAATCCGACGGTTGAGATTGATTTTCGAGAACTTCGGGAGTCCGATGGAAATCGCAATCATCCAGATGGGAAAAGCACGATGAGATGAGCACGTCGTCAAAATTTCAGCCCAATCAGACGGTCGGATTAAAAGATATCAACGTTTCTTCCCCGATCATTTATGGCAGTTGATTTGGTGATCTCTTGCGTCAACAGCCCTAAATCAGTGAGCTTCTGTGATCGCGCCACTTCGTCGTCATGCCGGCCATGGATTTCCGCCACATCACCTGAAAGGTAACTAACATTTAATTAAATCACAAAAAAGGTAAATGAAGGAATCTGCGGCGAAAGTGAATCGCCGCAGATTCCTCATTTAGCGCGAATAAGAGAGCGCCACGTCGCTCTCTTATTCTCGCTTCGCGGTCAAAATTGACGGCATGCCTCACTCTGCCCAGTAAGTAATATTTAACAATATTTTAATCGAAAAACTGTCAGACGAGAGGAATCTGCGGCGATTACTTTCGCTGCAGATTCCTCATTTAGCGCAAATAAGAGAGCGCCATGTCACTCTCTTATTTTGCCTTAGGTGAAAACGACAAAAATGAAGCACTAAACGACGAAAAGAAAAAAAAGGAAGAAGAAGAGAACTTGCGGCGATTAACTCACCGCAGATTCTCTTTTGCGGCGAATGAGAGAGCGTCACGTCGCTCTCTCTCATTCCTCATTACCGTAAAAAATGACGGCTACCGTCCATGTCATCTGCACGGTGAGTAAACGACAAAACAAACTAAACAATCATCATAATAATAAAATAATAGTTAAACTAAATTAAAATCGTAGTTTTTTTCTGACTTACCTTGTAGTTCCAAAAATTGTAGATATGCCCCTGATGCTCATAAATAGACAATAAATGATTAGATTAATTAAACATATGCCCTCAATATGCCCTGAAATTCATGTAAATCATTTCTAAAATTCTAAAATATATATTTTGCTTTCAAAATTTATTTCCTTGTCAGTTTATAATCTGAGAGAGATATTTAAATATTATAAAATCCAGGAAATACCATAAAAGCATAATGAAGCAAAATTAAACAATTTAATCATAATAACACATAAATATATTCCTTTTAAGCCAGATGTTCATGAAAATTCAGAGTCAAAGGTCATAGATTTATGTGTTATCAGTGTGGATACTACTAGAGGCTAGATAGTTAAATAGCTTCATTAACTCCTTCGAGGAAAATCGTGTAAGTATGTTTTCTCATACATACTATATGATAAGATCATTTTTTCTTGGTGTCTTAATGTTTTGAATATTCGATTCAATGTATTCCATTGTGCTAAATGTTTTGATAAAAAAATTGGAAGGCTTATCGACCTCGTAACCTAATATTTTTAACAAATGGAGGAATTTGAAATTTATAAAGATGACCACCCTTTCTATTTCATAAAACTATAACATTATATTATATTCATTCATGAGTGCTAGTACCTTTTAAGCTTCCTTTTGATGTCTCTTGTGTTCTTACTTTAAGAAATCTATACATTTTATAAGGTCCAATAGATGTATATTACGTGGCCTACAAGCCAATCACAATTTTATGTCTCATTTATATTTAGTAAAAACAATTATATTCATTGCTATTGTTTATGTAAGGTTTAAACTAAATTCTACGAGCATGTGAATTATGATGAGATCATAATAGATAGATCCCTAGTTTTTAAATATACGATCTAAACATGCATATTCACGTGATATTCAAGAAGGGCATCAAATTAGCCAATAATGATATCATATGAATGGTGTCTTAAGAATAATACTATCTGACATGACTTTGTATGATGAGTGTGAATGATGTCGTGGCTATTAGTGTGTAAACACCGAGGATAGATAATAGGTGTTGCTTGGAGAAAGTGTTAATTGAATTTATTTGTACTAATCATTGGATGATATTATATTTAATAATAAATCACATTGATTTATTTTCATGATTGTCTATGTAGTCTTTAGACCCAAGACACACATTTTTTTTATAGATTGATGCCTACATTATGACTTACAAATCTTTGGCCGTGAAATCTCTAAAACATCATAGATTATATACAACATAGAGTTTTTGAAGATGATTGTATAGTTGATACGAGATCGTTTGCCCATGACATCAGAGGATATTGACTCAAGCAATGAGATACATTCACTAAGAGAAGGTGGTCATCTTTATTGACATTGAAATCGAGGAATATCCAGTTTACTATGTGAATCAGATTGACTGAGAGAGGGTGGTCATCTTTATTCTAATTTGTCACCAGCACCAAGGATTTCTCATTAGTCTGTGCAACAAGCATCCACGCACAACACATTTTCTTTATCGACCGAGCGATGGTTATATTAAAAAGGACTAGATTTGTTGCAGAGTGCCAAGCATGTTGTAAGGATGACACTGTGGATGTCTTCGACCGTTTACGAGGACAAGGGATTGTAGTAGCTAGCACGGGTGATTGGTAGCTACTACATCATTGACGTACTGTGTCAACAGCTTTCTACAAAAATCAAAACAACTTATGTCTATCCGTTCGATTTTTTTTTGTTAACTGTTATTTTTCTAACCATCGTTCTGGTTAATTTTGTTTCATGAATATGCGATGTTATATATGTTGTCAGTCTAACATCTGAATTTCAATGCCAGAAGAGCAAAGACCATTTATTTTAAACAATGAAGTCCTATTACTTTCTTCAATTTTTATTGATTTTCTCGCCACTTCAAGAACACAGGTTTTAAATACTAATCTTGGTAGATTTAACCATTCTCTTAACGATTGGCCATTTTAAATCTTGTTATCAATGAAAATTATTAGAAGTTTGACTAAGTGATTGATAGTCTTCTAAAATTTGATGATCAAGTTTGTAAGTCGTACAATCTAGCAACTATCAATGCTGATCTTTAGAAATTGGTTAGAGGTCTATTTGAATAGATCAACACCAAAGGTTGAACAATGAGACATCCCATAAGGCCTTTTTCTTGTCCCTCCAAGGTGGTTAGTATAGTCCAAATCAGTTCTATCATGGTCAAACCAAAGATATCTTCTCCCCCATCAATCCTAAAACACCCTCTCTCTTCGCAATTACCTCCACACCTCGTGTAGCTCAAAAGCAAGCCCAAAAGGCCCATTTAAAAAATCCCACAAAGCAACCCCAAAAGTTGACATATTATCTCTTCTCAATTCCAAAACCCATAAGCTTTTATAGATCAATAAGCAAGCCCAAAAGGCCCGTTTAAAAAGCCCATTATTGTCTCAAAGTCCTTAATTCCAAATTAGACGTTCTCTCCTCTCAATTCCATAGACCTAAACTATATAGACCAAAAATGTAAGCCCAAAAGGCCCGTTTATAAAGCCCATTATATTCTCCCCCTCAAATTCCTAAAACCCTTGGAAAGGTTACCTTCATAGTCTCATAGATCAGTGAAAATCCCGTTATATGTTTTTTTCGTGCGGCCCAAGGTAGTCTGCTCCGGTCCGAACCGGCATTCACCGGTTTGAACCGGACATTGCAAAACCCTTCTGTCTGATCAGACAAACTTCTGTTAGTAGGGTTCGGAGATTCTTCCTCTCTCATCGCCGCCGGCATGGATTTCAAGAATGTGAAGGTGCCGAAGGTTCCCGGAGGCGGAGCAGCCTCGACAATGGCGAAGCTCGCCCTCTTCGCCGGTGTCGGCGTCTACGGCCTCGCGAATTCCATCTACAACGTTGATGGAGGTCATCGCGCCATTGTCTTCAATCGGATCAGTGGAATCAAAGACAAGGTGAGAAAATTGATTTTTTGGTGTCTTTTTGGTGATCAATAGCATATTTGAAGACCCTATGGTATATTATATATATTTCAGGTCTATCAAAGGTAGATACTTTGTGTTTTTGGTGATTGATAGGCTACGTAAAGTTCCTGTCGTGCATTTCATTTATGTTTAGGTTTATCGAAAATTAGTCGTTTGAGCGACCAATGACTTATTTAAAGTTCCTGTTGCGTAATTTCTCTATCTCTGGTTCATAAATAAGAAATATTTTTTTTGCTCGTGACAAGTAGCCTATTTAAATTTCATGTTTATCAAAGACAGATCCTGCGTTTTTTTGTGATTATCGTTGTTTTGAAGTTCATGTAATGTAGTTTATCCACTTTAGGGTTGCGAAAGACAAATCGTTTGAGTGATTATTTGCCAATTTGGAGTTCCTGTCGCGGACTTTATTTATTTTAGGTTTATCAAAGGCAGATCCTTTTGTGTTTGTTATAATTATTTGCTTATTTGATTTTCTTGTCGCGAAATCCATATATTTTTAGTATATCAAAAATAGATTGTGGTCAGAGGCCCTTGCTTACCGATAATAGGAGGAAGAGGGGAGTTAGGCCGACACTTAATCGTCTAACTCTCCCTGAGTTTGAGCCGAAAAGGACAGTAAGTCCCCAGTCTAGTTCGAGCTGTCACCTTTCTAGGAACAAGGGAAAATGGACCGTTAACAGGCTGTCAAGAATCAGGATCTTGGACTGGGACAGCTTTGGGCTGGGACTATTGAATCAACTCACCCCTGGGAGTTGTCACCTTATCAGTTCTTAGTTTTTTCTTTTTTCGACCTTCTCTCAGTTGTATTTCGCCATGTCTTTTGATGATTTAAGAATTACATTTCAACCTCTTCTTGGAGTCCTTCCAGATTATTTGTGTTTTGTGATTATTTGTTTATTTATGTTATTGATCTGAAGAAAATAGAGTAAAATTTTTTGACCTTTTTGGTGATTTCCTGTTGTGTTTTCTGTGTTCAGGTTTATCCTGAAGGAACGCATTTGGTGATTCCATGGTTCGAGAGACCAATAATTTATGATGTAAGAGCTCGACCGCATCTTGTGGAAAGCACCTCTGGGAGCCGAGATCTTCAGATGGTAATTAATCTTCATTTTTATCGTGGCAATAAAATAATGAAGTTACGGTGAATAGTATGAATGAACGAATGTCTCATTATGAAAAGGGATTTTATTCTTTTTAAACATGAATAGGAGATGTTGAATGAGTTATCCATGCATGCTGCAGTTTTAGATACTCTCCAGGATCTCCACTACCTCAACTTTGCTTAGTCACTTAATTTTATTGCTACTCTCTCCTGTTTGAATGTCATAAGGTTCATTTTCCCTGTTAGAAGGGGGTTGGTAGACTCAGTTACTTTGAAGCAAATGAAAAACAAAACTGTTTATGGGACAACCTCATTCTTCCTGCTCAATCCACTTCTGATTGCCCATTCCTCTCTCGGACTGTGCTTAGGTGACTTCACATTAATTTTTCTTCATCTCTTTGGATTTTACTTCAAGAAAATAAAAATTTTATACAGGCATTGTGGTGCTGTGCATCGTAATTTAACTTTGGGTCGACAGAAAAATTTATCATTCTAGTTTTGATACGGCAACTAATCCTCTTTCGTAAATGTGCTCTTACATTACGGAAAAAGTTTTTTTGAAAAATTTTACGGAGAAAAGTTTATCCTGTTATATTTTGGAAGAATTTACTTAAGAAAAGCCTTTTGACTATATTTCCGATTTCTCACTGCACATGATCAAATTTGTTCAAACTTATTTAGTATTTAGCAGCCATAGGCATGTTTGTTTATGACCCAACTGAAAACAGTGTAATAAACTTAATTGAGGGTATCCCTTAATACCATATTTTTCTCTGTGAATCTAGATCATACTTAAATTTTTTTCCTAATAAATAAAATATAAACGAATAAGGGTGATTTTTCCCGCTGTTTTTGTATTGTTCTATTGACATAGACATGTTCATATAGTTGTGCTAAGTGATTCCCAATTCAGGGGCTATGTACTTCGAATTGTGCATCATCTTTATGCCATGTTCTTCATAAATATTTGATAGGATCCTAGATCTGATGCTGCAAATCAGAAGATACATGGGTGATGACAGATTGTAATTGGAGCACTTTGAGAACCTCCTAGGTCTTGTTCTCCCGCTCTGCCAGACCAGGGTTCCCCTTCTTTCCCTCCCTCCCTTCAGTTTCTATAAGGGCAGTTAACAGTTCTGGTCCATTAGATTGGCTGGCATATTAGCCCTCCCATAGGGGTCCATCGGTTTTGACTGTCTACTCAGTCCAAGAGCAATAAGGAGAGATAGTACAAGGACCTCATTCATCGAGTTAATTAGGAAGTTTGATCCCTAGGGTATCAGAGACTCTTGAATCTTCCCTGAATGCTCGAGAGTTTGAGATGAGGGTGGTTCTGTCCTAACTCTCTATCGTTTCCTCCCATCTGAATTGGAGAAGATGCATTGTGATAATCAGAAATGCAGGAAGAATTATCCTAAATCCCGGGTGTTCAGAAGGGTGGATTTCATAATTCTGTATCGTAAGAAATCTTGGAGTAATCTCTTAAATCATGTCTTTTTTAACGAACAGGTACGAATTGGTCTTCGAGTTCTTACTCGCCCTTTAGCTGATCAGTTGCCTATCATATACCGTACACTTGGTGAGAACTACAATGATAGAGTGCTTCCTTCAATCATCCACGAAACACTCAAAGCGGTGGTGGCTCAGTATAATGCTAGCCAGCTCATCACACAGAGAGAGGTATGTTTCTATTCACTCAGCAAGTTTCCTCTCAAAGTCAGTACTAGGGTTTTACACTCAATGGGTTCAGGTAATGGACCAATACATTAGCTCACATGGAATCATAAGGTGGCTAAGGACTACAGTGACTTCATAGAGGACAGTGTATTCTTTAGTCAACTTATGGTTTCATAGAGGTAATATTGAGCTTTAGAAAATTTTACCCGGCTTTAATCAATTAAAGGGTAATATTGAGCTGTATAAAATTTTAATTCTTTCAATTATTCTTTTTACTTCTTTTTGTCTTTTCACAAATAGCCAATGTGCTTTTCAGTATTTGTTGTTATTCCCTTGTGTATCTGAGTGATGAATGACCATAACTTTCTCTAGAAGACTTTGTGGCGGTGCTGGTCTTCTAGATTTTCCGAAAACTATTTTTTGACAGAATTACAGGGTCTGAGAGGTGTAAGAATTCAGGTGTAGTGATATTTGAATTAATGTGTTAATAGACTAATTTTGTATAACTTGTAAGGTGCTATGAGAATTGTTAACTGATCTTGTTCCCTCAAGCCTACATTCTCCTGTTCTTGTTGAGGTTAGATACTGAAAATGGTTGCAGAAAAACAATTCGAATTGGTCATATGGCTGGTTAAATACCAGCTTAAATCACTTACATTAGATGGGCCAAAACCCCGTATCTAGGTCACTTGTTTCCTCACGTGGGCAATTGGCAGCTTAAGTGACTTGTAGGGGGCCACTTGAAATAGTGGCCCACTATTACATACAGTGAATAAACATAACAGACACTAAGAGAAGATTGAGCCACTTGTTAACTGTGGTCCACTTACATATAAAGAGGTAAATAACTGTAATTAACCAGAACTGTTCAAAGTGGTTTACTTTTAAATGATTCACAGAAATCTGACAGGGGTATGAGTTTGCTTGTAATGGAACTAGAATTAGCTCGTTGGTAATTTCTTGCAAGTTTCTATACTTAAGATGATTTAAGTTTATAGCTTTTGACTGCTAGGGCTTTGAAGTAGATGAAATTTGAAATGGGGTACGTTATGAAGTTTCTTACACAACTTCCACTAAAATGGGCATTGTCAAAGGTTGTTAAGGGACTGAGGATTATGTACATATGTACTGAGATTTTTCTGAGAGAAGGGAGTTTATATGAATGGAGTTTTCTGAGGATAACAGCAATTTCCACTAGATATCCCTTGCACGGGTTGAGTAAAGAACAATATAGAATGGTTTGATCACTTAATTGTTAATCTCTTTTGCCATGTGGTAAGCTGAGAGATCATCTAAGTTCGCACGGAAAGAGCATCAATGTATGTTCATCAGTGAACTGCTTTATTGATGTATTGAGGTATCCAAAGTAGAATTATTGAATCAAAAGGTTTCTAACTGACAGGTTCCTCTGACATGTCCGCTGAGTGGTATAATCACCTGATTGTTTGATATTTTACCAGGCAGTGAGCCGCGAGATCCGGAAAATATTGACGGAAAGGGCATCACAATTCAACATTGCCCTAGATGATGTATCCATTACCTCACTCACTTTCGGGAAGGAATTCACCAGCGCAATTGAGGCCAAGCAAGTGGCGGCGCAGGAGGCTGAGAGGGCAAAATTTGTGGTTGAGAAGGCGGAACAAGATAAGAGGAGTGCCATTATTAGGGCTCAGGTACAAAACGTTTTTATTCCTACAAGAAAACTGCCTGCATCTTAGCTTGACACTAGATCACTCCTTTATCTTTAACTTTATTTAGAACCCTTATATTTTCATTGATATCTCTTTTAACCTTATTTATACATAGATTCAACAGAAGAAGAAACTAGAAATGTCAATCATGTACGCCATAACCTTATTCTTCTCACTCTTGTTTCAATTCTTGTATCAAACTATCTTATTTGACTCAGCCAATTTCTCTTTCATCTTTTTTTTTTTTTGTATCAAATGAACTTTGATTGTTATATAACTATTCTTAATCACGATTTATACTTAGAAAAAGGAATTGTAAGTGAAATAGTTCGCCACCAGGTATCATGTGATTCTCGTGACTGCTAATCATTCATTGGTGTCTAAGCTAGTTTGAGTTGAATTCAAACACGATTTGATTCTTCACTGCCGATCGTTAATATGTTACTCTTCCAATTTATATTCATACATCAAATGAATGTCTTTTAACGGAGAATAGATATACCTCTTGATTCTGCTTTTCTCTCGAACGAACTTCAATTTCTATACAACTGTCCATGACAATGATTCTATATTTCAGAGATAAAAAGTACCTGTCCGAGGTGATTGATTACCCAATGCGACTATTATTCAAATCTATTTTCGTCTTTTGTATCTATTTTCATATTAAAGGAATTTGCTCAGCTTCTATTTGATTTGATCTTCAATGAAAAATCTTATCTTGTTATTCTGGGTCTGCTCAGGGAGAGGCGAAGAGTGCACAACTAATCGGTGAAGCAATTGCAAACAATCCATCCTTCATTACATTGAGAAAGATCGAGGCAGCTAGAGAGATAGCTGGGACCATCTCCAACTCGGCCAACAGAGTTTTCTTGAACTCAGATGATTTGCTTCTAAATCTTCAAGAGATGGACTTGAATGCCGCCAAATTTTCAACCAAGTGAGTTAATCAGTGAATCCAAACCCCACTTTTTTTTCTTTTTTTTTTCTTCTTCCATAAAACCCTTCTACATGACATGATCATCAGGATTTTGATCTAAGTGGGTGGGTTGATTGAATGGCCCTTGAATAGATCTATTTGAATTTCTTTTCACTCTGTTCATGAATGGATTTCATATCCACGTGAATATTATGCCTATGCTGGATGATGTAAATTTCCGCTTTTAGATCCGTCAAGTTCCCATGGTCTGCTATGTAGCATTATCTAAAGCTGGATCATGAATCAGACCTTAGTACTAATCTTTAGTTTAAGATTTTGATTTCTTGACCAGGTTGAAATGTTAATCCAGGTCGGATTTTCCATGATAAAAATCCGGATTTAGAAGGATTTGTCTCAATGCTCATGCTTTACAAGAGATGCTTTGAGAGATAATTAGTCAAGAGAATTAAAAGAAAAGAAAGTAGTAAAATTCAAGAAAGAGATGTGTTTTTAGTGGAATGCCCTAGCAGCCCGCGGGGGATTACGATTCAATAGTAGAACAAATGTTCTGCGTTTCATTTATAATGTTTCTCCCCCCTCAGTTGGGCCTCATGAGCATCGCGGCATCTCTTTCTATAAAAAAAAAATCACAGTACAGACATACATACCATTACTCAATTTCCCTTGTTCTTGAAGACGACCACGATGGCCGTGCAGTTATCTTTGCAGTGTCTCTCACGGACAGCTTCTTTCACTAGCCGCTTGGCCACCACTTGAACCGGTAATCCCTCCTGTGAAGGTAAGCCGCGGAGAGAAAGAACATGAAATTGTTTATTCTCTTACTATAATTGGGCAGGGAATGGAGATGGAGAAGTCATCTAAGATTCATCACCTGGAGATGTTTGTGAACAAAATCCACTGCATCACTTGGTCCAAATACCTAAAAATCAAAGAGAGAGACATATAAGAGAGAGAAAGGTCCAATTAAGATATGAGAGAGCAGCCGGATAAAGTTTTACTGACCCCCCAAAGGCCGTCACAGCCAAGAATGATGAACTTCTCCCTACCTGTGAGCTCAAAGGAATGGATGTCCGGAGTTGCAATTACTCCTACCTGCAGGATAATTTTTCCAAAAGCATAAATAGATTAGTGTTTATCCCCTGAGACGAGCTGGGACCCTAGAAGTATTGTGAATCCCAAGGTAAAAAAAAGGAGAGCAAAAACATCTTCAATACAAAAAACTGATTGATCAGCAACTTGACCCTGCAATTTGTTCATTTGACTGGGGAAGGGAAAAAGGACATGAAAGATAACATTGGCGCATGACCAATCCTATCTTCGGGATTTTAGCCTTCTATTGGGCATTAAAATATTGCAGTATAATGAGACAGCCAAACATGGCTAAATGAGGAACCTCTCACACCCTCTCCCATCAGATTGATGCAACCCTTCACCTCTAGTTCTAACTGATAGAGTGAAAGATCAGAGGTGGAAGACCAACACCAACAGTGGAAAGATATTAGGAAGAGGAAGATCGAGAATGAAAAAGGTCTTAGATTGGGCTGTGAAGCCCAAGATGTAAGTATTGAGAGAGAGAGAGAGAGAGAGAGAGAGGAAGAAGAGATATCTGAGAACAGTAACTACCGATATCAAAGGATAGAGAATTCAATTTTTAGAAGATCAATAATTTGAATCTACAGAAAAATAAACGAGAAAGACTAGAACAGCTCAATCATACTGACTCTATGAGGAAGAACAGGCAGCAAGTTGAGAGGGCTACCCTGATATCTCTCGGAACAATTATCCATTGATGCCCTCCCCTCCGACTTAACCCTATATCTCTAAAGTCTAGTGGAATTTTACAAGAAGGCCCTTACTAAACTTGACCTTCTGCCGAGCCCCCATGTCACAAGGGAGATTGGATGGATGACATCAGCAGGAGTTGACCATCACAGATTTCCCATTATGACTAAATAAGTGGGCTTGGGTCCATTTTATGTAAGCCGGTATTTAAACCAGCGGTTGGGAGTCTAATGAACTTAAGTTTTCTAGGGTTTCAGTTTCTGTACTTCCCCTATGCCTAGCAGGACCGAGTGGAGAGAGTGGCGATTGAGATGGATTAGGATGGTGTTCAACAAGTCCAAATAAAGAATAAGGGACATAAGGCCATAAATAAAAAAACTCAAAAAGGGCATTCTCGCCCATTAGTTTATGAATCATAGAAAAGTGGTGTCATTAATCATGTATTGTGAAATCGAAAAAAATATAGAAGATGTTTCATTCACTCACACTATATACAAGTCTGAAATCAAAGATAACCCAGATCATTGAAAATTAAGTTGATTTTTTTTAAAGAACAAAATGGAGGTCACCCAAGATTGGTGAGCCTTCAAAGATTATACAGAGATTAAGTGGATTCTTTACACATGTGATATATAATTTCAAACCATACTAGCAAGATTTCTTTAGTAAACCGTAGATATTTCCTCAAAAGAACATGAATCGTATCCCCCCCTCCCCCGTCACCACAAAAAAAAGAACAATAAGAACAGCTACAATGAAAAGGAAAACGAGAACTAAAGCGACAGGAAGCTCCAGTGGATTAAGAAATAAGGTCCATAGCAGATTTTTTTGTTTTGGCGACAGGAAGAACCTTTTTGAATTGGCGATCCCCAAAGGCTCTAGAAACTTCCAGACGACCCTGTAAACGTCCATTGGAAGCTATCGTACCGCCTGCCTGGAAAAATTTAATTTTCAATACATAGATTCCAACTTAATTTTGTCTTAAAAAATATAGAATTTGATTTAAGTTGAACGTAGGTTTTCTCTCTTGGTCATCCACTTACTACTTGTTCTTTGCATCATGGCTTCACTCATCAATCCAAATAAGGATTTGAACCCAGTGAAACATAGTCTAACTTGGGAAGAGCAAGTAAGATGAAGACTTTAGAGTTTGAAATATGCTTAAAACTGAAGTGCAGAGAATTTTTTTTGAATAATTTGCAATGAAAACATGTGAAGTTGACACAAACAATCATTGGAATGATACAGAGATCCACAGAAGAGATTACATTTTAATAATAAACCACAATGACAAAAATCAAACTGTTCTGAGAGATAGAGACAGAGATATATAGAGAGATGTAGAAAAAATTGTCGAGGAAGATGGATGGAGAGAGAGAGAGTGCGTGTTAGGGGCATCATGAGAAACAAAATAGCTTACTTTCTGAATGCGAGCTCGCTCTGTTGGAAATATAACTTTATGTTCTCTTGTGATAACGATTGTCTTCATAGTGGAGCTCCCGTCAGCCTTGATCTCATCAGAACCATTCATTTGAGATGATCGTGCCAACACCGCTTTTGCATCCCCAATATTTGCAACCAAAACCTAAGAAATGATATTATAGACAAGAGATGGGGAAACTATGAGCCAAAAACAAATAAGAGGTTTTATAAGATGTCCTCAGACTGTACCAGTAGTTGTTCCTATAAGTTTGGTGATCTAATTCAAAGAATTGAAAGAATAATAATAAAGAGAGAGAGCTGAAAGTCATGAAGAATAAAATTGGAACATGAAAAAGGGTTTATGTGATCACCATTCGCCCCAAAACCCAGAGGCAGACTGCAGTTGCACCATCCTGCCAACCCCCTGAAAAGATTATAACCATGCCACAAGTTAGTACCGAAAATGTAAACCAGTTTTGGATGTAACACAGTTTTTTTTTCTCTATTTCCTCAAGGGACACTCCATGTCATGCAAGAAGCTCTGCTGAGCATAAATATCCACTGGAAGTAACAAAGATGCTGTCTCCAAGATTACTCAAGCCTTAAAAATCATGGAAGGAATCATCCGGTGCTTAGATCCTTAATCCTTTCTAGAGGATGTAACACATCTCTATGTTGGATTCAATGGAGATGCACTTTGAGAGGGATACCCATCCTCTCCACCAAATGACCAAGAAGTGATCTATTCAAACATGTGTATGGAGACAATTCATCCTGATTTTTAATGGTTATGGTAAAGCTCTAGGTCTCACTGATCTTGGCGCTACGTTGTCTAGGAAAAAAGAAGAGAGATTTCTATTACTGGAAAAGCATTGAAGAAGATTTAGGAAAAAGAAGAAAAGGGGAAGGAAGGTTCGAGAGCTCCTCTGGTGCTCTCCCATAATTGTAACTGCCTTGATGCAGATTTCTGCCCTATATCTCTTATTTATGGTCGCTCACACTAAGCTGATGTGTCTCGTCCAATTGGGCTACTGGGCCCAAATTGAAGTTTGCTGGGTCCACTCCTGGCTTTCTGCTCCTTCTACAGTTAAGTCATAATAGGCAGCTCACCAGATTAGATTATCTTTTCTGATGAATTTTGCTCATATCCACGAGAAGGGATTGTTATGGGACTTTCAACACTTAGAGCAGGACCCTCGAAATCTTCTCTAAACTCTTTTTAACTGGAATTTCAACCCTGACTTCTTGACGTTTTTTCCTTCCTCTACAATGACTCAACTCCTGAACCATCAAGCTTCTAGGCTGAAAAAGACAGGTTGACGCTGTAGAAGTTCTGATTTCTCAGAAGTGACAAGTTTCTCTCTCTCTTCATCTGTACCCTATTTCTTAATGGATATAATACGGTGTTGACGCTGATAAGTTAACTGAAAAGCAGTGAAACAATTTTCTGTTCATTATGCTTGTTGAAATTGTAAAAAGAGAAACAAACAATGATAAAACACAACATCTACAGCAACCATGATTACCTGCAGCACTTTCTTGTAGAAGACATTCATCGGTTTTTCGGAACCCTGAAAAAGCCCATCAGAAAGAATTTTGCACAATATTCCAACATACAAAGTAAATACATCCAACAAAAAGTCTCCATCTCCCGAAATGTTAAGAAAGCATACATGTGATGGATCTGCAAAATGGTTCAGCGGTGGCTAAAACACAATTTTTATAAAAGAGCTTGAGTAAAATAGAAATGGGGAAAAGCACTTAAGAACTGACTCTAGACGGCAGCTAAGGTTATCTAGGCCTTGCAGGGTGAAGTTAAACAAGGCTCAAGTACTCGTGTTCAATCAAGAAAATAATGATAACACGATTCAGAGAGATGAGGGAAGATAAGTGGAGGATCAAATCAATGAGTCTTCGAAGGGAGGATGAGATTATTTGGAGACTCTTTGATTGAAATTGCAATAGTTTTCTCTACACCCAATAGGTTACTCAGTAATTTTCTCCATGTTCTTTCATCCTCTTATTTATACTAGGTAGAACTGAAGGATATAATTGTTCTGCAGATGACATAAATGAGTCTTTCTTCCTCCAGACAGAAGCACAGAGCAGGGGAAAAATCAAAATATAGCGTGAGATGATGCAACTGAAGATGTCAAATTGCTTGAAATGCAGTATGTAATATTCACGTAGTACTTAACCTCAATAGAACCATTAAATGCACCCATGCATTTCAACCGTTTTTTTCCTTTAAGATACCATGCAAAATATATAGAAGAATCAGATATTTTATACTGAAAAGGACTCTCATTCTATCATTCGGGAAATTGAACATCTTTTCAAGTCTGGATTGATAGTCGGCATTCTATAATGTCTGCAGGATCATGTGGATGATAGGTTACACATTTGATAGTTTCTTGACACCTGAAAATAATGTCCTCCAATCATGGCCTTTTTGTGTCTTTTTTTATTGTAATCAGCCTTCTTGATTTCTTCTTTGACCATTTTTCCTTTCTGAAACCCTAGAGACCTGGCACCCACCCGATAAGAATAGAACAGAAAAGTTTGCTACTAACAAGTATAGACAATGAGGGCTACAACTGTGATAAGCGGATTAAGCTATGGTGAGCCATAATTAACAAAAGTAATAATGTGAGGAAAAAAGGGAAACAACAGGATAACAATTGTGATACCTTCAAGGATTGCTTTCTTGGCTGCTTTTACAATTTATCTGAAAAAGAATTTTTGACAGATGAGGAAGCCAACGACACATAAAAATAGAGTGATTTGCAGCAAAGCAAGAAAAGGTAACGAAAATCAATGCACCTTAAACTTTACGAGCAGATCTTGCAAAAGCCCAGTATAAAGAAAATTCAGTCTTATTTACCTATTGATTGTTTCTTTTTCTTCCTTTTTCTAGCTAGTGTATGATAACTTGTCCCTAGTATTCACATTAGGCTTCAGATGTTTCTGTTAAGCTGCCATCCCCTAACCCAGTGTACCAGTCCGGCATGGCTCATTAGACTTGTGGATGATGTAAAGAAGCTTGGAATGAACTTCAACAGCAGGAAGAAAGTATATTAATTATTGTAAGATGGTGTCTTTTACTGTTACCTTTTCACAATAATAATATATTGTATTGCTACCGTTCAATGGTAACATCGGATAGCAGAAAGTGAAAAGCATTTTCCTATTGAATACAATAACTTTGATTGCCTAAGTTCATCTTCATGGCAGTGGGAAGATCCTAACCCTGACAGCCTTTATCTTCCCTCTGAGATCCTCTCTCTCACACACACTCCCAGCCCATCTGTCCACTGATGTACTCTCAACATTAACCAGTCTCTTGTCTCCTTCCCTTCTTCCATCCTCTGTCCACTCCCCTCTTCCTTCCCTATCCCTTACCCTAACTCTCCCCTCTCAGGTCACCAACTTGTATGGTCCATGATTGCACCTTCTCACATCTTGCTGCATCTCCCTGATTGGCACTCCTTTTGCTGATGCCACATTCCATTCCTCTGAGGTCCTCATCTCCACTGTGAGCTCTCTCTCATTCTACTCTTCACGATAACTCTTCTCCTTATCTAGGACTCCATCAAGATACATCTCTACTTCTGTTTCCTTTGAAGCTCCATCAAGATATGTCCCAAGTCAGGGTTCTCATTTTTTATGTCGGTGTTCAGGAGACTGTCTGTGTCCAGCACCCTGACATCACTTAGGACAAATTGCCTGTCTCCCTTGAATACTACTGAGCATCTCTTCCAGCAGCTTGATGTTCCCTCTCTGGATGGCATTCAATCTGCCGACACAGACAACCATCCACCAACCAGCAACCTGTCATCCCATGTTCCACCTCACTGCATGCATCCGCAACACAAAAAAAACCAAGCTAGAGTGGATCCCTCGTTGTTGACTTGATCCATTGAGCAACTGCTGCTGAAGCGATGTGGCCTCCTGCCGGTGCTTCTGGACTGTCATGGCCTTGGACACAGCTGGCTGGCTTGCATACAGGGATTTTTCTATGGGTCCGATAAAGGAATGGCAGAGAGAACCCTAAAATAGAGATACAACCTGAAGTATCAACCAAATCAAGGATTGAAAGAAAGCAAAGTTCTTGACTTATACAAGTGACCGATGAAAAACAAAGGAGTACAGAGGATCACACCAAGCCGACCTTGATTCGCCAGTAACTGTAGCTAGGATCTCCTCCCATGCAAGCTCTCCAGATCTCCTCCTCAAGGTCTTGTCTGAGAGTGACCCCACGCTCTGTATTTCCCCCCCACTCCTTCCCGTTACATTCCTTACCCTATTTTTAGACTTATACAAGCTATGAGAGTATACTACAAGAATACCCTTTAGAAATACTCTTTGTTGAGGCTTTTTATTAGTATACTGATTAATATACTCCCTCTCTCTCTCCCTCCATCTCTCCCCCCCTTTTCCTTCATCATCTTCTTCGTCTACTTCTTCTTCTTCTTCTTTGTCCTTCATCAATCTCCTTCTGATCCTGCATCTCCCTTCTTCTAGTGCAAACAGATACAATCCCCATTTGGATCATATCATTTTGCAACTATTCCCCCAAATTTTCGTAAATATGTCCCTAATGGGTCGAACAGGGTGGACTGATGGCATGACCCAGGCCAAGAATCCAGTTTGCTACAGACAGACTTCAAACCCTAGTTCACCTAGGGCAAGGAATGCCCAAAATTAAGAAGTAAATATGATAAAACCCAACATCATTATGTGTCGGAGGTAAATAAATAGGGGTAGGGTTAGTACTTTTGAGCATAGAAATCTTACAAAGCACTAGTTATCCCTTTTTCTCTCTTCGAGGGATTATTCCCATCTTCTAACTGCACTATTGCAGCTCTCCTCTCTCATCTGCCTACTTAGTGCTTGGTTTATTCAGGCAACTTCTACCCTTCAACTTCATCTGACCCCTCTTTTTCACTGCCATTAAGCACCGGCAACTCCTTCAAATCTCGAAACCCTTCAAGTTCTCCGTCAACCACTCCTCCAGTTCCAATAGCCCGGCCTGAGCCTTGTACATGGACAAAAGTAGAGCATGCAGAAAAGATCTTATTCTGTGGGCAAGAATTCATATGATTCTACCAGGAAGTCTATGAATAGAGGTGGGACTGGTGTTTTTGGGGATCTAACTCTTATGATAACATAGTAACTCTCTCTCTCTCTCTCTCTCTCTCTCTCTCTATATATATATATATATATATATATATATATATATATTAAACATAAAAGAAAGATCACCCCAGGTCGGTGCACTTCCTGATACTATTAATATATAAAAGGTTAATTACACAGTTGACCATAATTGTCCCGCTCACACTCTACTAGCCCCTCTACACCAACTTGAAACAAGACCCCCCATGTTGAGTTCTACTCTGTTTTCTGAGACCATCCTCTCCTTGAACATAACCTCATTATAGTGCAGCCAGATTACCCATAACACCGCGAGTATTCTTCCCCACTTTGCCTCCCTTCCATTTTTTATGTTCCCCTCCTGAGAACCCCACAAAGCCTCGGTGAAGGTGACATCCACCCCTGGAATATTCTGCTCAGTCCATATCTCCTGTGCAAAAGGGCACTCAAAGAAAAGGTGTGAGCAGCCTTCATCTCCCCTGTGCACATAACACGCTTAGTCGAGGCATCTGAAAACCCTCTCTGTCAAAAAATATGCATCATCAGTCTTCACCTGAGAAGCAGCCAACCAAAAATCTGCACCTATAGGGAACTTTCTGCTCCCAGCGGAGCCTGCATGCGCATATGAATGTCAGATCTTCATGTATACTCCCCAGAAAGAGAAAGAGTTCCCTCCCCGTGCCCAGCCATTCTGTATCCCGCTCACAGGTTTCAGGTGCAATAGGGATGTCTTCATGCCCTGAAAGTCCTCCATCCTTGGGTCCAACAGGAACCCCTACAAAATGGGGTTCCACATGCCCTCATGTCTCTCCAATAAGCATATAAATATTTAAATACTGGGCACTGTCTTCTCCCTCTCCCTCACTTGCCCTCTCTCCTGGTCACCCGGCAGTCTTTCCCCTGTCTGCCTTCTCTCTCTCTCTCTGTATATATATATAACCTATACTGCACCTTTCAAATTACAAATTTACAAAAGGTAAATTACAGTTGCATCAAAAGATCATCCATTTTGACCTGTTTCAGAATACTACTCTCTCACAAAGGAGAAGGATGATATCCAAACCATTTTGCAAGTCTAAATGATGGCATATTGGGTGAAACATTTCTACCTCATTATAAATCTGTCATATTTGGCGAAATACTTAGACCTGTCATATATGTGAACTAACTGTCTTTCACTAACTGCCAATTGTGGTCAAAGCTAGGGTTTTGAATTGCTACAATAAGCAATAAATTAATTCCCATCTATCACATCATTTGAAATGTCCACAATAACTTGAATAGAACATCTTTCTAGACATCTATAAGTCATAATAATCACTTATCATAGTCGTCGTGCATTACTTACTTCAATCTCACATATATAAGCATTTGATCATTTTGTAACCTTACTTTTTGTTGTAGAATTGAACTCGAGGACCATTGAACTATAGAATGAATCTACAAAGGCACTAAAATGCATTCACACCAGCTAAATGATTCTCCAATACTCCAACCACGATATAGGGGAAAAAGCACACACACCAACTCACGTGGTAATCCTGCTGAAAGAACATTTGCATGCAAGTGTTTTTGGGCATATTCAGCAGCTAGTCGACCTCCGTGCCCATCATAAATTGAAAAATGTGCACATCTGTCACCAAGAATGCAATCACAGTAAACAGTAAAATCTTCTGCATTCATTTGTAAATGTGATGGGTGAGACCACAGCATGTAGCAAATGAGCATTGATTCAGGGAAAGAAGTAAATAAGATAACACGCAGATCTGGCAGATATTACTTGCACTTATACTAGTGAGTACGAGCATTTTAGTCACTGATAAGCGTCAGAGTTTGACAGTTCATCATGAACACGTGGCCATTCTGTGAATGCCTAACCCGCATGCATTTGATGAACAGGCTAGGAAAGACAGCTTGCATGAATTGTTTGGCCCACTAAGACACATTTTTTGCACGTGCAAGAGAGCAGAGAAGAAAATATTGACCATAAGATCACCAATCGCCAGTGATTTGGATCACGCTCCTTAGCAGTCAGCTTGTCACATGTGATGTGATGATCCAATGGCTAAAATAAAGCCTCTCTCTGTGTGTCAATGCCCTCTTGGTCCCTTAGTGCCTGATGCCACTATAGCTCTTCTGACGCAGCCTTAGTACAGGAACAATAAAGAGCAATGGCTTAAATCCACAAGTCTTGCCTCTCAAGAAGAGTTAGTGTCTAAATCTACAGAACTAACCTCTTCAACTTTTGAATCTACAAGGGGGTGTACTTGAATCCACAAGCACAAGAGCACTCTTAAATAGGGAGAACACTCAAAGAGGGAAGATATCAAAGCTCTCATGAAAAAAAGGATAACTTCAATTCTGTCCTCAAGGGTTACAATGAGGGCTTTATATAGGCCTCAAAAAGTGAAGGGTCGTCCAAGTGATTTTACCCTTGAAAAGATAATACAAAAGTCTTGCAAATACAACTCTGACAGCGTGCTTGTGTTAGAGACAGAACTAACAAAAGAAAAAGGAATGTTTCTAGGTCTTGTCAGGCCTTCACAAAGATTTTCTGATAGATTTCTTCGACTGTCAAGGATATTTGGTATCCCTAAGTGATCCTCTGTAGACATTGCCAACTCCTAGAGATTCTCTTTGAATGGGCCTGCAAAGTTGGTTGCCTCAGCTTCATCCAAAATAAGCTCTTGGGCTCCATTCTGGGCTACATCATCTTCACATCCCAATGCTAGTACCTGCTGTTCTTGATGCCTGTCATCCTATTGCTTTTGCTACAGCCGATGTTTACAGATTGGGGAGCTTTGGAAGCATATTGGGCACCTCTGAAAAGAGGGGGTAAACCTTGTACAATGGGCCAAAGGAATCTCTGATGGCATGGTCAAGTTGCCTAGCCTGGTCGTCCAATTGAATTAGTGGATCATGAGTTGTACAATGATACTATCCCCCAAGAACATGCAGGAGGTGACACCATAACAAGATAGCTGGATGTGGTTCAAACGTGGGAAAGACACAAGAAAATGGCACATGTGAAGATTTTATGGGTGACAAGGCATTAGGCTCAAATAAGGGTAAGAGGCTGGAAAATGGATAGAAAAGGGGCGGTTCTACATAAAGGACATCAAGTAATTCAAAATAAAATAAAATAATAAATAAAAGATATCAAGACGGGGAGGGACATCTTGGAAGTACTGAGGAGGAGCTCCGGTGGTTCTCACCACAGGAGATCCTTTTTTTAAGAAAGGAAGATCGCCCGATAAGTGACCAACCTGATGAAATCAAGTGGTAAGTACCAACATGAAACAACCCCTCTGCATCATGGGCTTCTCCATCTGTCAAGGCTGTCCTTCCCTTACAAATGACCTCATTCCAATGCAGCTAGGTTGCCCACATGACTGTAAAAAGCCTTTTCCCTTGAAGATGACCTCACTCCAATGCAGCCATATCGCCCACATGACAGCAAAAAGCCTTTCCCTTTCTGACTCCCTCCTGACAACTCTAATCCCGAGCAATCCCTTGAAGGCCTCCTCTGAAGAAATATCCACTCGTGGAATCTTCTGCGTAGCTCATATCACCTTTACAAACTTACACCTAAAGAAAATGTGGAAGCAGTCTTCTTCACTCCCTGCATTCACGACACACTCTAAAGGTCTAGATTTTGGGTGAGCGCTCTTTTGGAGAAGACTGATGACAAGGGTTTTCTGGAAGAAACTATTCTGTGACACTTGGACCCTATCATCAGTCTTCTCCAAAAGAGCAATTAACCAAAAATCTCAACCTTAGTAACACCTTCTGTTTTCATATTATTCTGCATGTATGAGAGATGTATGGCATCTCCACTATCTGTCGACCTCTAATCTACCCCAAACCCAACCATCTTCCAGACCAAGCAAGGGTTTGATCGTGATCAAGGATCTCTAGATGCAAATAAGTTCTTCCACCCCCTTGCCTGATAGGGCGCCTCCAAAATTAGATTCCATGTCATGTCCCATCATTCCTTGACAGTAACCTGCAAGTTGCATGCGAGGGTAAAAGTCGTGAGAACTCAACTCATAAGATCCCTTGAGTAGACCAATTGTCCAGCTAATAGAGGAATACAACACTGTTCCCTAGTTTGGGCACAACAAACTCCTGAAGTGGGGAAAAATCTGCCTTAAGCCATTCCAGAATGCAGATGCTCCCGGGGTTGCACACTTGCCCCAGTCTAATCACATTCCATAACTCTCTTAAAACTTTCAAGGCCAGCTCTTCCACATGACTCATAATCTTGACCACTCACTTTGATGATACACCTGAGTTGATAGTTTGTAAATGGAGTACTTCCAGCCCTTCCTCATTGATTGGTCTGTATATAACATCCCATGAAATTAGTGTCACCACTCTATTCACCCCAACCCTAGACTTTTCCATAGGAACCTTCACATCAGGGCTTCCAAATGCTTTCCAACTCCCACCAGTAGCTTAAACACCAAGAGATGGAAGATGGGAATCACTGAAAGTACCAATCACAATAACATCAAGCATCCCCCCTTGGACAACACCCTCGCCTGACCCCTCTAGCCTCCTCTCCACCTCATTGATCACCAGCTGCCAGTCAGTCACTGAAAGTCAACCCGTTAGCAAAGACGGTCCCAAGTTTCGCATGGGAAGTGCACCTATTGATGTTCCAAGGGGCCCTAAGCATTGGGCTATTTCCCTTGCAATAGACCAAACCCGAGAAAAGCTGATTTGGCCACATTAATTTGTGGACTCAAAAACTCTACAAATCAATCAAGCAGTGTAGATTTTAGCCTCTTCTATTGAACCCTCATGAAGAAACTAGCATCATCAGCATACTGCAAAAGTGGGATACCTTCTGAGTAACTAGGCATGTGGAAGCCCCTCAACAAGCCACGTGAGCAAACCCAACTATACAAATGGCAAGGGTATCTACTGCTAGGAAGAAAAGTAACAGTGCCAGAGGGTATCCCCGCCTGACCCACTGCTGTGGATGAATCTACCCCCCCCCCTCTTCAGTCTCCTGTTTATTAAGATAGAGGAGTGAGAGATGAAACCCCTGGTTCCATCTCTCTGCCACACCACTATTACCTCTCCAACTATAATAGTAGTATCCACCAATTGCTGACCAGGGATAGGGGCTGATTCAAAAGGGCTGACTAACTCACTGCTCACCTCCCTTAACCTATTTGTCAGCACCTTTGCCATGATGAGGTAAATAGAGTTTGACTAAGAGATTGGTCAAAAGTCCTAACCATAATGGCCCCCTGACATTTTGGCAGAAGAAATAAATGGGATCAGTTATCATTCTAGACCATAATTTCTACTTTGGAGCTCTGACAGGGTAGCCATGACATCTATCTTTGCTAACTCCAGAACTTGCTGAAGAAAAAAACTGGTAATCCATCTGATCTCCCAGCACCTTTCTCATTCAATCCTTTAAAAGCTGTCCTCACCTCCTCCACTGTGATGAACCTCACCAACTACACATGTTGTTCCTATGTGACACGGTTTGCCCCTCTATTACTCCAACTCCACTGGCTTGGATGTCCTTACTCGGAAAAAGACCAAAAGTGGCTCACCATTGCAAAACCAACTGCTTATGCCCTCACAAACTCTTGCTTATCCACCTGGACTCTCGATATCTGATTCACCCTTCTCTTTATACTAGAGGTGAGGTAAAAGAATCTTGTGATAGCATCCCCCTTCCTCAGCCACAATGGTCTTGATCTCTACCTGCAGTCCATCTCCACCTGATTGGCTGCAGCAACCGTGTCTCTACAATTCCTTCGCTCCTTTGTCTTCTCCTCTGATAAACAGCAGGTATCCTCCACGTCATCCAGTTGTTTCATTCTAGCTAGAACCCCTGTTTTCCTTCCATTACTTTTTTCCCTGATTTTCTTCTTATACTTGATAAGGTGCTTTCCTAACCCTTCCAGTTTCTGGGCCAGCCTTTTCGTAGCCAATCCATGCCCATGCTGGCTTTTGGGATCTTGAATCTTGCCTTTTGGCATGATTCCCCCATGTCAAAACTGCAGTGTACATTCTTTCGCACTCTATCAAGAGTTTCTCTTCCTTTCCTTGCTTGATTATCTTGATATGTTGGGGTCATATCACAATCATAAGAAAGGATCAATGTCTCTGCATTCAGTCCACCTATCATGTCCTCTGACATTAAAAGTCTTGGCACAAGACTTGTTCCTTTACAGGACTAGCCTATGGCCACCTACCAGAGCCCTAGTCTGCCTGGTTGGGTTAGTTAGGCCTCTTGTCCGACAACTGTCAATAGCACCTGTTGCCAGTTTCATGTCGGCGCTGCTGCCTGGCACACACCATCTTGCATACCTGGCATGCATGTCATACGCCAATGTTATTGTGCAAATATGAGGCAGTAAGTTGAGTGTTGCATGCTTTGCATACCACAGGGCATGTGAAACATTGACATGCAGACCACATGGTAGCAACTCGAGCATTGCATGCTGCGTACTGCAGTGCTTACTTTGATGTGCCCAACCCATCCCTATTACCCCCGAAGCATGCTGACTGTGGCATGCCCCATCATTGGCATTCAGACCATGTGGCAACAGGTCAAGCTTTGGATGCTCCACGTACCACATCGCACATTTTGATGGGCAGATCGCAAACCCGTTGCCTGTGAAGCATGCCAACCATGCCGAGTTTGCTATGCATATAAGACTTGGTCATTAATAACATGTCATGGCCTAAGGCACCATGTGAGGGTCCTCACACTTAACAATATGATGGTAAAAAATAACACGTGGAAAAGTATGCTATTGCATTCAGCATCTGAAAAGAAATTGGAATGCCATTTTCCTTCTTGATGATCTCTTTCTTTGAAAATTTAATTTTAGCTAATTTAGCAACACGAAACAAGATGACATCATTGAATGACACTGGAAGTAATGGATGTTGAGTGGAAGAAACAGTCATATGTGTTTTTCTCAATGTTTGGTGACAAAAAGTGTATTAGGTGAAAATCTCTCAGGTACACTTTCAATCACTACTTAAAACCTGTTGGAGAACACGCCTACTATCGCGAGGGGGACGCTTGATTTTGCTGAAGGCTGTCCTGGCCGCTATACCCATCTACTATATGTCGATTTTTATGATGCCGGTCGGCGTAAGGCGACGCCCGAGAGGATTATGCGGATTTTCCTGTGGAGAGGTTCTCAGCCCGATGAAGCTCGGGGGACAGCACTAGTTGCATGGTCCACTATGTGTCGGTCTGTGACTCAAGGCGGACTAGGTATACGACACCTTCAGCATACTAACATGGCCCTTCTCGCTAAGTGGGTACGACTGATGATGCAACCGTCGGGCGACTTAGTGACGGTGGTGCTACGGGACAGGTACGGTTCTTCGCTGGATTGGGAGATGTGGCGGAGCCCAAGGCGTGGCGACTCCGCAGTTATGTCGAGTGCTAGGAAGTGTTTTCCCGCACGTGCAGAGGTTTTTCTAGCCACAGCTAGGGGACGGGGAGACCTTTCGGTTCTGGGATGATAACTAGTCGGGGCAAGGCCGACTGGATAGGCTTTTTCCTCGTCTATACGCACTATCCACGGATCAGGGGGTTGTGGTGTGGCGGGCTTGGAATGACGCGTGGGTTCCACCTCTGCCCCAGGCGTTGTCCGACCAGCCGGTGGCTGAGCTAATCAGCATGCAAGAGCTTGTAGCGGACCGACGTTTATCAGAGGCAGTGCAAGACGCGTGGGTATGGAGCCGTCCTAGTTTCACCACTCTAGCCGCATACAGACTACTTCAGGACCAGGAGAATTCGGAGGATCCGCTCATCCTACAGAGGTGCCGTCTGGTGTGGAAGTAACGTCTCCCTTTGAAGATCAAGGTGTTTGCCTGGCTCCAGCAACGACGACGACTGATGACGAGATCCCGACTGCAGCGTTTGGTACCAGACGCTCCAGTGGAATGCCCGCTGTGTGCCAGGGCAGTGGAGGACCGCCAGCACTTATTCTTCGTCTGCCCATTAGCCCAAACAATGTGGCAGGAGACCGGCGTCGGCCCCCTTGTGGCGACCTCGGCGGAGGCTTTCTGGCGGTCGCTCGGCAGCGGAACATTCCGTCGCAAAGTCGAGTGGCAAACTATTTTTGCCACTCTGGTTCCTCTGGATCCATAGGAACGAGGTCATATTCAGGGGTCGCACCCCGTCCGCTGATGCTATTCTGCACAGCGCGAGGGGGTTTGCGTCTTTTGACAACGAGGTGGTCTAGGCCCCTCGACTGTTGGACCCTTGTAGCTCATGATTTGTATCCTCCGTCATTGTTCTAATGACAATGGGGGGGCATTGTTTCGGGGTGCCCCCCTCCCTAAATTTCAAAAAAAAAATCACTACTTAAAACCTGATTCACAATTGCGGAAGTAGATGAAAAATCTGCACTGCAGGAAATTTATTCAGCATTATAAATTTCAAAATTTTCTAATATTCCTTTTGTCCTCATCAAGCTCCTAGTTGACAAAAATCACTAATTACATTATTATAGGCATTATAGCCCAGGTAACTCCACATAACCCATGCTTAAACGGGAGCAGCTCCAGAATTTGGGTTTCTAAGATGACAGCTGACAAATGCAAGCTGGAATTTCGATCTTCAATAGTAAATAAAAACAAGCAAGAGTGAGAACCCAAGAAACAGATCAAGAAAAGAGTAAGCACCTCAAAGTTCCAGGAGATTCCATACTTGCATCGGGAAGAACAACAAACGCATCTTCCATGCTGTGCCTAGAACCCTTGTCTTCTGCTGCTCCAGCTTCAATTAGGAATACTCTATCCATGCCCTGACCTAAGGTTCCGAGGTTTGATGAGAGAATGTCTTTTCCAATATGGCTTTCTTCAGATTCCTGTTTTGTATTCGCTTCAAAATTCAAAGCATGAGTTTTTGAACATTGCAGATTGTCCAGGTCTTCAGTGTCCAAAGAAGTGATTTTTAGTCTCTTTCCAGCCGATTCCTCACAAGCAGATATGGTTGTGCGTTTTGCATCACCCAAATTATTTGTATCTTCAACTGTCATAACAAACACAACGGCAACTTCCTTAATCAGGGGAACCTTAAAAACACAATAAATTAAGAAAATCAAGCAACCACCTAATCTACTTAGTAAAACAGCCACAATTATCATGACCATGAAAAGTAGTGATCACTTTAGTTAACCTGCAAGAGGAATTGGATTACAATACTGAGGACAAGACTGTCAATTGAGTTCACATTACCGAGAAGAATAAGTCAGTCAGAAGGATCTCCACCTCAATATTATTGGAACTCTAGTATTAATTACCCATCTACTAAGCCAATAAAATCAAAATCCTTATTAGTATCAGACTAGCTTTGTTTTTCAATTTTGTTAAGAGGTTTTTGCTTGTCAATCTAAGCGCATGGGCCAGATCCATTTGCCATTTTTGTAAGAAAATTTTAGTAAAGAATTATTCTTTCTCTCTTCGGATTCTCTATCTCCCCTTTCACTGAGTTGCAGAACGTTAAAGATAGGGTTTAGAGATAAAGAAATAAGGAAAGAAGCACAGGAAAAAATGTTCTCCCACTATCAGAATTGCACAATTAAATAGAAAATTGTAATTCAAATATTCATCCATTGAATATCCCATTTCTCAAGAAATATTATTTAATGAAAATTTCCACAGAATTAAAGCTTTGGATTCTTTTTCCATACTATCCAACGGAAAGAGTCTTGGTTCAATGATTCGCCATTATAAACATAAAAAATTTTAGGTCACATCAAATGAACTGCACAGAAAGATTACAGAAATATGACTCAGGGAAGTAGCTTTCAGTGGATATTTTTCTAAGTAAAGAGCACTTTCAATCAGTAACAGAAAGGTGGATCAACAGGTTACTGATCTCCTTGACATACACAGCAACACGAAGATTGTTCAACAGGTATACTGATCTCTTCGATTTTCTCCCAAATGAATCAAATTTATGAGTAGCAGAAAGGACTACGACAAGGAGAAGAATATTTTCATCAGTCTTCGACTAAATTCTTCACAAACAAGTAAAGTCTCATCTTCAATCATTCTTCCCGTAGGCCATCTAGAGAACATTCCCAAGGGTTCCCTGAAACTTTTCAGGGGATAATTTTCCAAGTGAAGAGTTTACTTTTAACTCAATATGTGCACAGATCTCCTCAGCTCTTCTTCCAATTGAATTGAATCGATGAGTAGACGTAATCAATCAAAAGGATGAGTTGATGTTACTTTTTCATAGAAAAATTTGGCAAACTGCTTCATTATTTTAGATCAAATTCTTATCAGACACGTATAATTCTATTTTCAATCATCCGTCGCCTAGGCCATCTTACCTACGTTCCCTGGGTTATCTGAAACTTTTCAGCCCAGACACGTTCCCCCTCCAAAAAAAACTCTCGAATTAGAGATAAACTTGAGATTCCTCCAGATTCTGGCTATCTTATTTTCCTTCCTCGTTTCTTTCCACTTTTCCACAGGAAATTTTTTCAATGGAAATAACTAAATTCTCTATTCAAAAATGTAATAGAACTAATTATCATCAGACAAAATAGCATTGCAGCACAATTTCGAAGGATGGAAAGAAAAACTTCAACTTTCAACGGAAAACACTAAACTGTTTGGATGGAAAGCAGAGAAAAAGAAAGAACTACGAATACCTTGCGACATTTCCAAAAACAATACGGGCGGAGCGGATTGATCGAGAGCTCAAGCGAGAGAGGAGAGGTGACTACAAGACCGAATACGTCAATGATCGGAGAGAAAGAGCGTTTTAACAGAAGTATGAATAATGGGCCTGAAAAGTCTGTTTAGTCGTAAATAATGGGCCTGAAAAGTATGAATCATAAATAATGGGCCTTCAGTACGAATATAAAGGAGAAGCCTTTTAACAATGAATACTAAGTTTTAAAATAATGGGCCTGCTAAGTATAAATTGTGAAATAATAGGCCTCCAAACAAATGGGCTTATAAGTCCAACCATATGTTAGGATTTGGGTCAAAGGGCCCACGGCACAGTTGGGCCGTCCACTAGCCTCATATAGGAAGCTGTAAGACTTGTTGCTTTATTCCCTTGCCAGGTAGAGAGAGAGAGAGGGAAATATAGAGTTTGTAGAGTTTAATGCATAAGTGGAGGCACGTGGGGACAAGAAATTGGATGAAGAATTGGAATGAACACCGATTGAAGAAAGGGATTATTATCGAAGAGGTGGTGTCGACCATTGATAACATGCATATTTAACTTGAAATACTATCATATTAAACTGATATTAATGCTTATTTTATGTAATTATGATGCATGTTATCATAGTTTTATGAATTTTCTCTATTGGCATGCCCTTTTACTAAAGTCCATATTTTTGTATTATTTAGGGTTAATTGTGTGTTTATTGATGTTTGACCTTTTGCAAGGTCAGACAATTGAAAATTAACCATTTTCCTTGATTTTATTATAACTTTAGTAGATGATTAAAAGAGGAAATTACAAGAAGAGAATGATGGGATGAATCAAAATAGAACTTCAAAGGGTTGACTTAGTATTATTTTGAATTCATCATATTTTCTTGATTTAATTTATATTTCAGGTGGAATGGGATTAAAGATATAGAAAAATGTGATCCAATGGAGAAAATTTGATTCAAAAAGGCCTTTTAAACTGAAAGTTATGATTTTCTGAAGTTAATATATTTTTTGGATTTTATTTTGATTTTTCACAAATTTATCAGAATTTTTAAAAGGCTAAAAATTGCAAAAAAGGGGTTTATATGCGCTAGACCCGTGCGGAGTTTATGTGGCACAACGCGGACACGTGGCGGCACCACGTGAGCTGACACGGACCCATGCGTGCCCACATGGACGCCTACATGGCGCGAAGGAATCGGGCTATGTATATTGGGCCCACAGGTACAATGGGCCCAAGAGATTGATAGGGGGGACGTACTGAGGCCCATTGGGCAACGCAAACGATAAGGGCATCTGCCCTTATATGTGCGAAATTTTTGCATATTTTCTTATGTGTGGGACTGTCTCTTTATGTTTTCAGGTGACGTGGCAGCACGTGGACAATTGAATTTCATCTCGCTAATCGACGCGCGTCAATCTCGTGCGCTTCGGCTCACCAGATCATGATCAAACGCATTTGCGTAATTCAAAGCCGTTTGATCCCTTAAGTGAAATCCGACGGTTGCGATTTAATTCGCATTCGACGAATCGTGAAGTGACACGCTGCTGCCTATGGACGCTGCGATGAAGATCAGACGGCGAAAATCAAGGACGAAGTTGGCCCGCGTCATGGGATTGTGGTCCACTTATCATGCGCGACATGGCAGCATCCTGACCATTCAATCGTTCTTCAACGAATTGGACGGCCTAGATATTTCGCGATGAATTCTTCTATAAAATAGAAGTTCTCTCTTACAAAAATGTAACTTTTGATTGAAACGTGAAGAAATTAAGCATTTTTTGAGGAAGTTCTTAAGTTCTTCATGATTCTCTTACAATCTAAACTCAATCGCGCATGGATTGAGGCAAGTTAATCATGAATTATTGCATGAAAACATTTGGATTCGCCCCTTGAAGGCCAAAAGCACGACGAAGAAGGAACCAGAGAAATTCTCTGCAATCAAAGCAATTTGAAGCTCAATCTTTGCGACAATCAGGTTAGTAGTGTGATTCCTTTGTAATCCTTGCAACTTAGATAGTTTAGATCAGATTTAAACATGTAATTAGAGTTAGGAATTAGAAATTTCATCATTTTGCCCAAATTTGATCGTGGATTTTTGTTGATTTTCGAATAAGGATTTCTCCATGATCTTAAGTCCAATTCAAATGAATCATATTTCACTGGATTCCTTGTTCAATCAGTTTTCCGTGGATATCTAATTCGTTGATTTTCACCAAGGCTTGACCCTTCAATTTGTCGTTTGACCAATTGCTGTTCAAAATCAATCCGAATTCGGGCGTTGACTTGCGATGGCTATTACTCCTAATATATAAGGTAAAATTTGATAACTTTGATTTCTTTGGAATCCTCTGATTGTAAGCATTCCCACTTTTATTATCACTTCCGGTACTGGCAGGGGCAATTACAATGTTATTAACCGATCGAAACTTTAATACAACCTTTTCTGATCCTGCTGGAGGGGGAGACCCCATATTATACCAGCATCTCTTTCGGTTCTTCGGTCATCCAGAGGTGTATATTCCAATTCTGCCTGGATTCGGTATTATTAGTCATATCGTATCGACCTTTTCGGGAAAACCGGTCTTCGGGTATCTAGGCATGGTTTATGCCATGATCAGTATAGGTGTTCTTGGATCTCTGGTTTGGGCTCATCATATGTTTACTGTGGGCTCAGACGTTGATACGCGTGCCTACTTCACCGCAGCTACCATGATTATAGCTGTCCCCACTGGAATAAAAATCTTTAGTTGGATCGCTACCATGTGGGGAGGTTCGATACAATACAAAACACCCATGTTATTTGCTGTAGGGTCCATCTTTTTGTTCACAATAGGAGGGCTCACTGGAATAGTTCTAGCTAATTCTGGGCTAGACATTGCTCTACATGATACTTATTATGCGGTTGCACATTTCCATTATGTACTTTCTATGGGAGCCGTTTTTGCTTTATTTGCAGGATTTTACTATTGGGTGGGTAAAATCTTTGGTCGGGCATACCCTGAAACTTTAGGTCAAATCCATTTTTGGATCACTTTTTTCGGGGTTAATCTGACCCTCTTTCCAATGCATTTCTTAGGGCTTTCGGGTATGCCACGTCGCATTCCAGATTATCCAGATGCTTACGCCGGATGGAATGCTCTGAGCAGTTTCGGCTCTTATATATCCGTAGTTGGGATTCGTCGTTTCTTCGTGGTCGTAACAATCACTTCAAGCAGTGGAAAGAATAAAAAATGTGCTCCAAGTCCTTGGGCTGTTGAACAGAATCCAACCACACTTGAATGGATGGTACAAAGTTCTCCAAAAGTATGAAAAGCTGGAGGACAGATGCCGCCGCTGCGAGGCGAGGGAGCAACTTGTCTGGTCTTGCGGTGCACTCACTCCAGTTACGAGAATGAAATGACGCCCCTTCCTTCACTCCTTACAACTCGCACCATTCAAAGGTGGAGCAGGTTATCCGTTCTTTCAGAACCAAAGGGACGAGTTGTAGAGGGGGTTCTGAGGTTCTGAGGGACGAGTTGTAGAGACCGTAGGGAGATAAAAGAAGGGTTATGTTTTATGTTAAGAAAATAGAATATTAGAGGCGCTACTTTAGGAGCGAAACACTTTTTGAAGCAGCCGCTCTACAACTCGCCTCTCGTTCATAAACTCGTCCCTTCTACAACTCGTCCACAACTTTATCTCCCTACGGTCGAACCTTCGTCATAACTTTATCTCCCTACGGTCGAACCTTTGTCACAACTTTCATCTCCCACTCATAAACTTGAACCTTCGCCCCTTTTGTGAACGTGATAGATAAAGAGTACACAAAAACTTCCCTGACCTACTAATCATCATCTCATCTAGCGCGAAACACATCAAATTTGCATCACCTTCCCAGCCCTGCCGTCACCCTAGCAGCCGCCTACCTACTCGTGCTCGTAGCTCGATCGGAGTTCGGTGTGGCGGATAAGTCGTCCGTATCAAGTGATACGTGAATTGCTCAGTAGTGCTTTCTTTCAGAAAAAAAGAAAGTTGGCGGAAATAGCTTAATGGTAGAGCATAGCCTTGCCAAGGCTGAGGTTGAGGGTTCAAGTCCCTCCTTCCGCTCCTGGCTTCGTCGTTCAGTGGTCACGAGTGCAGGAAGGGGTGATCCTAGGTGTGTGTAGGGGTGTTTTGTTCGCGAGAATGGATTCCTCGTCAAGTCAGGGGGGTGTGGACACAGGCGAATTCGGGCAACGGCGACAAGGTTCTGAAGGAAAAAGGGGTAATAGTCCGGAAACCCCCAATGTTTGGGTTTGTCCACTTTCCACCCCAATGTTTGGAAACAGCCGCCTCCACCCCAATGTTTGACAAGGAGTGGAGGCTGTACCCCGACGCCTCTATCGCGCAGAGCTGGCAGTGACGTGGACGCCACGGCAGCAGCTGACCGGACGCGGAAGCCACGTTGCTGCCATGTCAGCACAAGGCAAAACAAAAAAGGCGCCACTCGTTGCCAAGTCGAAAGAAATCGCAGCGGGGAGAGAGGATAGCAGAGGGGAGCGGTGGCGAGAGGAAGCGGCGGCGAGAGGGAGCGGCGGAAGCCATGCCGGATACTTGAAACTGGCTTCGTGATCTTTAAACAAGAGCAGCATCATTTTAGTGCTTCGTTCTTCTACGAAACATATGGCCACCAACACTAACAAAGTTGCAACTGTAGCTCACCTTCTGCTGCTCATTGCAGCCGTGGGCCTAGTGTCGGCCTCAACAAGCACCCTCACCACATTCTCAAAAAAGGGTTGCGCTGGGAGGACCAAGGACGTCAATGGCTGCGGGTGTTTCAACATCAATGGGTTCCAGGGAGGATACCACTTTGTGTTTACTCAGAAGTAGAAGGCCACTCTCTACAGGGGACACAGGTGTGACGGACACTCTGCCCCTCTAAGCGAGGAAACTCGCCGCTGCGAGCCCAACGGCTTCAACATCATCTACATGCACTGCTGAACAAGTTCATCAAACATGAACCAGCGAATAAACCCCTGGAAGCGCGTGTCTGTTCACCATATCTAAATAAATATTCCAATTTAATAAACAGTCAAGCCCTTTTCTGACTATGATTGTTTTTATTCTGTTCTACGATCATGTTATTGAATGCATCTATCGCACAGCAGAAGGCGATATCAAGCTGATCCAAAATTGAGGGAGGGATGCAGTACGTAGCCAGCAGAACACCACAACGTATCTTGGCAATAGAAGTTGTCCAATTCTCGGTATTTGAGAAGAAACAGGTTTTAAGGCCAATGAATGATAAGAATTCATAATTTGCGGTGATCTTGCATGCCATATAAATCTCCCTTGAGTGAACATAACTGATAAGCATGTGAAAATCCCTAAAGTAAAAGATAGAGGGAGAATATAAAGCTAGAGAGGACTAGAACGCAAAGGTGAAAAATCTATGGCGAGAAATCAAGTATCCGGTTTATCATTATCTAACGCGGAAGCCACGCCGCTCCCTCTCGCCCCCTCTCGCCGCCGCTCCCTCCTACTATCCTCTCTCCCTCGCCGCGATTTCTACTGACTTGGAAACGAGTGGCGCCTTTTTCATTTTTGCCCTGTGCTGACATGGCAGCGACGTGGCTTCCGCGTCCGGTCAAGCTGCTGCCGTGGCATCCACGTCACTGCCAGTTCTGCGCGATAGAAGCATCGGGGTACAGCCTCCACTCCTTGTCAAACATTGGGGTGGAGGTGGTTGTTTCCAAACATTGGGGTGGAAAGTGGACAAAACCCAAACATTGGGGGTTTCCGAACTATTACCCCAAGGTAAAACTGTAACCAACCAGGGATGGACGTAAACTCGTAAGCTACCGATGGTAGGGATAATCGTCCAGGTCTTATTGTGAAACAAAAAAGCCGCCCCGCCACAGCAGGCAGGTTGGTTCCTCCGTCGTCGCCGGTTTTGGCGAGGAGACCATAGGATAAGTTGCTAAAACAAACGGAGGGGAGCTGTTCCGTATAATTCCGAAGACAGACTGTTGGCAGCAGGTGGGTCTTTGGCCCCCGGAAATGCGGGCAGGTTCTGAGGCGAAGAATGATTTTAATCAGAATCAGAATGTAATAACTTAAGATAAGAAAAGGTGCGTTAGCATTATGCATGCATCTCCGTACAAGTGCTGCGTACAACCGGAAAGATCAAACAAATTTGAACCGCTCACCCGTAGTAGTAGCGGGGGCTAACATAAGGCGCTTGCTACTTTCACAGATCTCTCTATCTAGTCTATCTATACTATATATAAAAAGATAGATCCGCTGCGTGAGCAACCCGACTGTGCGTGACATGTGCTCTACAGGCCGCACTCAATCTTTCTTCCCAACTTGCCCATTTTTTTTGATTTGGAAGAAGTTCGAAAGACAGGGTTACGGTCGGGCCCCCTACCACTAGTCCGACTAGCTAGTGAGCGGTTCTTTCGGGCGGAAAGCAGGCCGGGCCCTACGGGCGGGCATCTCCCGCAACGCAAGCAGCATTGTTCGCCACCCACCACCCGAGAAGCAAAAGATTCGAGAGTCAAGCAAGGCCGCAGGTTATGTTTTCAGAAAATATAATCTAATCAGAGGTTCTGAGTTGTAGATGATAAAGAAGACGAAGGGACGAGTGAGACCGTAGGGAGAGCGAGCGGGGGTGTAGGTGTAGGTTATATATATCATTTTCATTAAAATCCATAGTAAGTTTTTCAATTTGAATCTGCAATTTATATAATTCTATTTCAGATACATCCTTTAAGTTATGATTTTCCTTAAAATCTATTAATTTCTTAAATACCTCATCATAATAATTAATATCCCTCATTCTAGGTTTTATTTCACTCTAAAACATTAACCATAATTCTTTTAAGATTCTCCCCCACATTTTGTAGTTTTTTTTCCATAATATGATTTCTTTGTTTTTTTATCTCCATGATCATACTCTTTGGTACAATCACATAATAAACACAATAAAATAAAATACTCTATTTTTTTAGAGCATCAAAAGCCTGGGAAAAATCTACTTTCTGGAACTTTTTTATGTACACAGGTATCCCTACCTGTGTACATATCATAACATCTCTTTTGTGTACTTACCATAACGCCTCTGAGAATGAATTTCTACTAGTAACCTATTATATCCTTTGACACCAATAGCCATTAAGGGACAGTTACGTAGTATTTATCTCTATAAGGGGCTCACATATATTCTATTCATAGGTGATTTTCTAGATTTGGATATCATTTGATAAGTCAATTTAACGATTCTGACCGAGATCTTCATTTTAGGAATTTTCTATTCATTGATTTTCAACAAATCATAGTAAATCCAATTCTTCTATAAAAATCACAATCTTTAAATCAAAATTCTTATTTTTCTTTCTAGTTCTTAAAAATATAATTTTCATAATATTTTCTCACCTTTCTTCTCTCTGATTTTATAGAAAGTTAAAGTCTAGTAAAAGTCTACTTTGACCTTGACTTTTGACTTTTCCTCTCCAAATATTTTTTAAAATTCTTAAAATATCTTCTCTCATATATTAGTACCATTTTGATTAATAATATATCATTTTTATTTCTTAAAAACCCTAATTAGACTTAAGTTTGACCAAGTCAACTCTTTCGATAAAAGTCAACTGTGCTCTCTGTTGTTCGAACCGATCTGATCGATGTACTTGATTCATATTTTTAAATCATCGTGACTTCGGAATTAAACATTTTTTTAACCAACGATCGTGTGTTTCAACGACTACACTAAATCGTTTCGTCAACCATCTCAGCGTGGTCTTGTTATCTTCGACAAGAGAGCCATATGGAGGTTTCTTGAATCAACTCAAGAATAGAGAATAGGAGAGGAAATAAGAAGATGGTGTGGATATCTCTCCATCCAATTATGAATAATTGGAGAGAGAGAGAGAGAGAGAGAGAGAGAGAGAGAGAGGAGGGAGATTCGACTAGAATAAAAAAAAACCATGGCAAAACACTAAACATCTTGGCCCTTGGATAATGGGGCCCATATTGCCATAGAAGGGGAAAAAGAGGGGACACATGTTAGTTTGGGTGGCTAACATGCATCCCAACCAACTCATCTTGTTATGCACTTATGATATAGTGAGGGTTAAGTCACACCACATTGCAAGTGCTATGCCTGCTTCTACGTCCTACAATTTGCCTTAAGTTTAAACAATATTTGAACTTGTCCAACATGACAAACTCTGTCATGATGAGTGTTGACGAATGAAGACCAAGTGGTCGTTGAAAACACACGGTCAAGGGTCAAAATAAAGTCCAAACTTACCATTTTGATGAGTAATTTACAAATTAAAGGGTATAATGGTAAATAAGGGTTGAATCCACAGAGAAGTAGGGAAAAATTCTAATAATCTCTTCGAATTTGATCAAATCGGACAATGAATCTGTGATAGAAATTGGGTAATTCAATATTTTATGAATGATGACTCAAAGACGATTCCTAGGAATAAAAAATCAATGAATTTGACTTTGATTTTGTGGAGAAAACGAAGATTGAACAGTGAAATTTTCTGGAAATTTAAAATCACAAAAACCGAATTTAAAATGAAAACTAACTCAAATCACGATTCTCAAAATGAAATTAAATACTAAACAAAGATAGACCAGGATGAAACACGATCCCTAACCCACAATTGCGATCGAATCGATCCAATTAATCACCGGAATCAAGGCTATTCATAAAAATTCTGAAAATTGCGATCATGGAGTTCAAGCGGCGATTCCTTCCTCGTCGATCATCAAAATCTTGATCTTAGCACTTCGTGGGACGCATAAATGAGTCTAGAAGCGATTGAGATCAAGAGATTTGGTGTCTTAACATCTCGATTTACTAGAATTGCTCTCGAATGCTTTACAATCTTGAAGAACATCTCAATTTATACGGCGATTTAGGGGTAACCGTCTGATCGGCCTTAAATTTGTGATCAACGGCTCTGATGAAACATATCAGATGCGAATCATTACCATTAAGTCGTGGCCGTTGGATCTTCGAGCGACCGCCGAGATGAAGCCACGTCGCGAGCATTACAAGTCACGTGTGTAACGTTTGCCGTTGGATCGCGATCAGACGCTCAGATGCGTTTTTTGCCAGTTTTAATGTCAGTCGTTATAACTCCTCTTGATCATCTGCTGAGATTAAATCGTATAGAAAACGATTTGTCGACGAATCAGGATGCGCCATGTACCACCACTCTAAAGTAAAGATCGACGATCGTGATTTAATTGCGCGATCGGACGTCCCACGATGTGCTACGTCACATCCTGTATGTGATCATCGATCGCGATTAATCGGACGCTCCAAATTGTGAGTTGACGAATTTAGAGAAGAGACGACGAGATGGAACAGGGAAGGAAATTGGTGGCGTACGACCCCCGTCGCCACCAAGACACGATACCACGGCACTGGAGGAACCCTTTTGCGCGCGCGGATCTATCCGCTTATCTTTATTTCTTTATTATGAACTTTTGACCCGCACGTGTTTAAGCGGGTCCTCGCTTATTTCCCTCTTCCTTTTAGGCTTTCGGGTGGGTTCTTCCCTTTTCGGGATCCCATTCGTGAAGCCCTTTCTTTTGTGAACCTTTATTTTCTCTGAGTATTTTAGGTTTTGGGTTGTGGGCCTCAAGTGGGGCCCTTTCCCCTCTCAGCCCATTATGGGCTCTATAAGAGGGGAAGGGACCCCCCCACAAACCCTAGCCGTCATTTGAAGAAAGAAAGGAGTGCTCTCCCTCTTAAGTGGTTGCTCAAGGAAGGCCGGGGAAGGAGTCCAACCGCCGCCGCCGCCGCACGCCTCCGTGCCTCCGCCACGACCGCCGCCACTCCTTGCCCCGGCCACGGTTCTTCTCCGCCATCAACGCGACGCCGATGTCCTCAAGCCGCCGCCGCCGCATCCTGACCGCTGCGCCGCCATCATCTCCTCCACGGACCTTCCCCATCCCCGCTCAACCTCCGGTCATCCCCTTCCTATTTCCGAGATTCATCTCCCCGTTTATCCCCTCCACCCTCTCCACAGATCCTCTCTCCGTCGCCAGCCATCCCTCCTCCGATTTCCCCCTCCTCGTCCGACTCTGCAATTCCCGCTCACCTCCTCAGTTCCCGATTCCACCTCACCACCATCCCTCCGACTGAGAATTTCTCTCTCCATCGTCCTGCTCTCGTCACCACGCTGCCCTGACGATCCGCCCCCCTTCCCCGTGACCCCTCCCCTCGAATTTTCTGCCCTGCACCATTTCCGCGATTCCCCTTCTTTCCCTTCCCAGATCACTTCCCAAACTCTCTCTCCCCAAATCTCACCCATCGGACATTCCCCGGTCAAGCCGCCGCCCCTACCGTCAACTTCCGCGGACGCCACTCCCTCTCTTGATCAGGAGTACTCACCCCTTCTCCCTCCCTTCCGCGATACATCCTAACCATCCCAGTCCCAATTTCCTCACCCTCGTGAAGACGACATCAACCCGTCTGTCGCGGTGACTGCCCATCCTCTCACCCCGCTGACTTCTCTCTCCTCCCGACCTTCCCCTCGCCATACCTGAAATTTTCCAGTCCGTCATCCCCAATCCCGGCCGCCTACCCGAATTCGAATTGACCAGGCACCGCCAGTTCCATCCCCAAACTCGGCTGAGACTCGTTCTGGAACCGTCAGAATTTTCCCCCTCCCCTGCTCCACCAAAATTTCGGATTCTACCGAAATTCTGACGCGGATCTGCCGAATCCACGTCCCGTCAGCCGAGCTTCCCCACCTCTGCCGACATTCCTGGACTTCCATTCATCCCGCGCCCCCCCCCCCCAGTTCCGATTTGCCACGTCCCCCGTCGCGACCAGTTCCGTTGCAACCCTCTCTCTCCCGAATTTCCCACTCGCGACTTCAAATCGCGAAGTCAAATCACGAACCGCAACCTCCCCTCTCACTCGCGACTTCAAATCAGCAATCTCTTGACCAATTCCTCAATCTCGCCGATCGCCACCTCATCCTGCTGACTCCTCTCCCGACTCACTGCCGAATTCTATCTGCGACCAGCGAGCATCACCTCCAGTTGTGCGCCTGCGCCACATCCGAACTCGCCCGCGCACTTCCGCGAGGGACTTTGTGTCGCCGCCCCTGGCCATTGACCTTCCATCCATCTGCCGAACTTCATCTTGACGCGCGGCTGGATCCTGTTCAGCGCCCTGCGGATCGTCCGCGTGCTTTGCTTCCGCCCATCCACCCTCCAGACTCTCCGTCCGCGAACGTGACCTTGCCGGAGGAAACTCCTCCGGCGTTGACTTCCCCCGCACGCGTGACAGGGTCTCCCCACATCCGTGTGTTGACTATCCTCTCAGGCTTGTGTCCCTGGTTATTCTGCCACGTCACGTGCCCCCTCTTGCTGACAGTACCCAAGCAGCCCGCTCTCGATCTCCCTCGCTCTACTATCTCACCCCGCCCCCGCGCGCGCCCTGCTGCTTGTGCTTGTGTGTTCATTGCCTGCCCGCGTGCCAGCGACCCTGGTCTGCGGAACAGTACCCTTCCAGTGCGCCCCTCCGGTGCACAACGTCCCCTCCTCCGCGCCGGAAACCCCGTCGCGATCGCGGCGTCGCCGATTCGGTCTACTTCTACCGTCCGCTTGTCCAGTGTCCGAGCCAATTCTCCACTATGCCACGACTCACCGGGCACCCCGCCCCGCAGGTTAGCTTCAACCCCTTCATTTTTAAGTCAATTACTTTTCGAAGCGTTTCTTTTACTCGTCTCCACCGCTGTCGGACGACGTAGTTAGGGTAGTACAATTATAGGATCGAGATTTCTGACGCGCACGTCAGGTCCGGTACCGAGCGTGAGCTGCAGCCTCTTGGCTACTCCACGACGAGCGACTTCCACGCTTCCGGACGTGGATTGAGAGGATCTCACCCTACCCATCATCGCGAGTTTCCCCGGGTCACCCGGAGTCGACTCCGCTGATCGGCACGCTTGCTTGTACTTAGGTTTAGGTTAAGTCTCCTACTTAGGGTCTAGGGTTCACTTATCCATAGGTTAGGGTTGACCGGCTATCCTTAGTCATCCTCAGATTCATTGATCAGGCACGCGGGTTTTCACAACCGTGTCCTGCATCAGAAACGGGGGGAGGGATGAATTTAGGGTGTCGGGTGGAGAGGGGAGGACGACGGGATGAATTCGGGGCGTTGGGGTGGAGATTGATCTGGAGTTGGAGGGGAATCATTTGAAATTCTCTAATGAGATGGTGAAATTACTAAGAGGGGGGTCTGAATTAATATCTTTTTAATCTTTATGTTATTCTAATCCCTTTTTCAATTCGTTGATTATCACTCAACTTTCTCACGTCACTCGTAGGTCAGATTTTTTTATACTGGACAGGGTTCCATACCCCCGCGCCAGTCCCAGGAGGAGACAGTCCCCCTAGAGTCTCTCCTCACCCTTTTTTAATCCCCTATTAGTAACTACTAGCTGGTCGGGATTAACAAATCAAAATTTTTACACGATCTTTCGATCTGACTCCCTCACGCTCTCAGTTAGTGACCCTACTTTGCCGCCGTGCTTCGGTACCCCTCCACTCATCTCGTCCCCCGGGCCGACTCCCAGAGCTCCGCGCGCCACTCCCTACTCTCTTTCGGGTTGGCCTACCCCTCTGGAGTCACCGAGTCTCGGCACTGATCCACGCACACACCAAGTAAGTGGCTCGTCCTCGAGTTCGAGTGATCCTGCAAGGTGAAGAATAAGTATCCCTCGAGTTGACTTTCTAGTCAAATCCCTAGAATCGTCCTGACCCACTACGATTCCCAAGGAATCTCCCCCTTACCCTCACGGGTAAGTACAACTCACCAAGAGTCCATCTAACGTGTGATGGTATGTGTAATTATCCTAGTACTTTAATTAAACTTATAAAATAGAAAGTTGTAATGAAAATCACTCAAACAAACTAAACTAATCACAACAATCTATAACAAATGATATAACAAAAATTATTTTAAAATCTTATCAAAAATAAAACAAATTAATATAACCCCCTGATTTGCTGATTTGACTTTGACTTTGACTACTGATGTTGACTTTGACATTCTCTAATTGACTTTGACTTTCTCTGGTTGACTTTGACTTAATGTAGTTGACTTTGACTATTTCTATTGACTTTGACTTTCTGATCACTTTGACTGCTATTGACATTGACTTATTGAGCACTTTGACTTCTCTTGACTTTGACTATTGCTGTTGACTTTGACTGCTATTGACTTTGACTTTCTAATCACTTTAAATTCTGTTGACTTTGACTTTCAAATCACTTTGACTTTCACCTTAAATGTAACACTAATACATGCACAACAATAATAATGCCTATTCCTAGATCAACACTGCTTATCCCTACACATGTATGAGCATGTATAACTTAAAATAAAATAAAAACTTTTACCTGAAATTTTACCTTGACTATACTCGCCTTAATTCTCTTTCTAATTCAAGCAAAATCTCCTCAACCGAGTAATGAATCAGGAAACAAAGATTATCAAGATAGTAGCAAAGACGAAACTTGATTAATCTGTCCTTAAAAGGATGGAAATGAGACTAACAAATTTACCTAAAATTTGCAGAATTTCAACTAAAATTCGACAGAGTTCTGTCTGAATTTTCTTCTAATGCACAAATGTACATGATCAATAAGATAGATATGATCTACTGAATTTTAAGACAAATGAAATCAGATATACCAAAAATAGAAATTAAACGAAATCAGATGTATTAACACTATTTTAATAATATAAAAGATATAGATAAAATAGAACACCATATACCAGATATAATAAATTTGATGAATAAATAAACTAGATACAATATGATAACAGATAATAGAAAGTGAGAAGATCAAAAAACAAAGAATCAGAAAAACAAATGATCGAAATAAAAAATCAGAAATCTAAATAAAAAAAATCAAAAAATATAAACAAAAAGAAAAACGAAACTCAGAGAATGAAAATCACGGAATGAAAATAAGAAAGGTAGAAATCAGAAAACTAATATTAAAAAAATTTGAAGATAATAAAAAATCGAAAACGAAATTAGAAAACAAAAACAAAAAAAAACGAAATAAGAAAATCGTAGAACGAAAAATGAAAAATTAGAAAACCGGATAATCTAAATGAAATATCAGAAAATCTTTGAAATAATAAAAAAAATCAGAAACAAAAATAACTTCAAAAAGGAAATTGCAGAAATCGAAAAATGAAAAAAACGAAGAACCGAAAAATCAATCCTCAGGAACACACTGTCACAGAAAAAAAGGATGAGAGATCGATGAAAATAAGTTTGATGAAGAGAAGGTCGTTGGAGAACACGTTTGCTCCAGGAGTTGACTTGCAATCGCACGCACAGGAGGAAGCTCTTTGGATCACTTGTTCGCAATCACACGCACAGGAGGAAGAGGATTCGATCGCTTTTTTCGCTGGAGCCGCAAGACCTAGATTTTTGAATTTTTCTCGCGAGCGAGAGGGTTAGCGTTTTTGTTTTGTTTTTGGCCTTTAATAGGGTTTTCATGGGTATATCCACAATTTTAGAAGTACCTACAAATGACATAAAGTAAGAAACATATTTTGATAGTATAACGGTAATAAAAATTAAGACATGAAAATATCTATATAAGAAGACATATTCTGACATGTTTTTATCAATGAATACTACTAACATTGATGTTCTAAAAAAGGCGTTGATGTAAAACTAAGCATATAAATTAAAATAATACGAATTGATAAAGATAACTCATAGTTCTACGAAGGTTTTACTCCTATCTTTAGATGTTCTTATTCAAGTGTTTTTAATAGGAGATTACAAACTAGGAAATCTAGATCCTATTCTTAGTGACGGCTGCGTTCCGAAGTCGACGTGAGTCAATCTCTCAATCCATCGGTACCTGCACTAACACAAACATACCCTTCTCAAATCATTTTGACAAAAAGCTATTAATCAATATTTAAACACTCGCTCAATATAATATTTCATAAACAATAAAAGCACACCTAAGTAAATTACAATAACAAAGATATAAAATAACAAAGATATACAATAACAATAACAATAAAAGCACATCGGTGCTTTTATTGTTTATGAAATATTATTTTATAATTTTGAACTCACAATAACAAAGATATAAAATCAAGTATAGTGTAAAGATCGGGTCGATCCACAAAGAACACGGTTGACTTTGATCTTAGAGTTGACTTGGTCAAACTTAAGTTTAATTAGGTTTTTGAAGCAATGAATTTATAAGATTATTAATGGAAATGATAGAATTATATCAGAGAATATATTTTAAGACTTTTAGAAACTGATTTTAAGAAGAAATGCCAAAAGTCAAGGTCAAAGCGTTGACTTTTGACCAACAATTGACTTTCTCATAATCAGAGAATAAAAAGAGCTTAAAATATTAAGAAAATATATTCAGAAACTAGAGAGAAAACTGAAATTTATTGATATAAAATTTGTGATTTTTCATGAAGAATTAGATTTATAATGAATTATTGAAAATCAAAAATCAGAAAAATCCTGAAAATGAACACTTCGGTGTAAATCTTCAAATTGACTAACCAAATGATATCCAAATCTTGCAATTCACATATGAATGGAAAGTTTAACAACGAGAGGATTCCAAAGAGACAAAAATTGTCAAATTTACAATTTATATTTTAAGAGTAATTGATCTTGCAAGTCAAGGCCCAAATTAGGATTGAAAATGAACAATAGATGGTCAAATGTTAAATTGAGGCGTCAAATGATGATGAAATTTTACGAAATTTGTATCCACGGAAAGCTGATGAAATAAGAAATCAAATAAAATAAAAATAAATTCATTTGGATTTAACATCAGAGAGAAATCCTTGTTCGAAAATCAGCAAAAATCCGAACCAAATTTGGGCGAAAAATGAAGAACAAAAATTACTTTTAAAGCAAAAATTAACGTACTAAATCAAATTTAAATTATAATTATTGCAAGGAGAATGATTGAATCACACTACTAACCCGATTGACGTGAAAGATTTGGCTTCAATTCTGGTGGATTGAAGAGTATTCGATTGGTTTTCGTCTTCGACGTGATTTCGGTGTTCAAGGGGAGATTTCTCTCAATCCTTGCAATGAATCGCAACAAATCCTTCCTCAATCTGATCGCAATTGAGTCTAGAACGCAGGGGAATCATGATGAACTCAATATATGCCTTCAAAATTGCTTAATTGCTTCACAATTAATCAAGAGTTAAGTTTACAAAGAGGAGAAGAACCCGTTTTATAGAAAACAGTTCGCAAAAATCGTGGCCCGTCCGATTCGCTCAATCCTTGCAATGAATCGATTTCTTTCTTAAATCATTTTCTAGAAACTGCAAATGATTTTCAAAAATCATCATCCGTAATGCAGTATGATGATGGTAGTCAATCCCTGTAAGTTTGGTAAGTAATTTTTTAAGTTATCACTTTTATAGCTATATAATTCAAATTTAATTACAATTATTTGCAAGGAGAATGATTGAATCACACTACTAACCCGATTGACGCGAAGATTTGGCTTCAATTCAAGCGGATTGAAGAGTATTTGATTGGTTTCGTCTTCGACGTGATTTCGGTGTTCAAGGGGAGATTTCGCTCAATCCTTGCAATGAATCGCGACAAATCATTCCTCAATCTGATCACGAGTGAGTCTAGAACGCAGGGGAATCGTGATGAACTCAATATATGCCTTCAAAATTGCTTAATTGCTTCACGATTAATCAAGAGTTAAGTTTACAAAGAGAAGAAGAACCCGTTTTATAGAAAAAGTCCGCAAAAATCGTGGGCCGTCTGATTTGGTGAAGACCAATCGACGGCCACGATCGCGGGATGATGGTAGGCCACGATCCCACGATCTCGTCGTCTTTCGCCCGTCCGATGAAGATCGGAAGCCCCTGATGTGTCCACGTGTTGCCCCACGATTGCACGACGCGGACCCACGCTCTTCGCTTATTTCGCCCGATCTTGATCGGAGCCTCCTCGCGAAGCCACGTGTTCTAAGGTGAGTCGTCAATTGCGCTCGCTTAAGTTTCTTTTAGCGCACGTGCTTTGATGGTGATCGCGTGGACTCGGGTCCACGCGATTGACGCGCTTAATTTAGCGCGATCGCATCCAACGTTCGCAACGCTGCCATATCGCATGCAAAGCAGAAGTTAAGAGGGAACATAGTCCCACAGGGAGAAAATAGAGGGAAATAGTAAGTATAAAAGTTTGGGCGAAATAACGCATTTGCGTTACCACCCCAACTATCTAACTTGGGCCCATTAACCTGTGGGCCCATCACCTGCTAGCCCCTCAGACTACCACGTAGGCGCCACCCAGGCGTCCGCGTGGACTCGCGTGGCCCCGCCACGCGTCCGCGCCACCTCCGCCTGCGCAGGTGCTCGGGTGGGCTCGCGTGGCTCTGCCACGTGGCCTTGCGTGCCATGTCGCATCTGCGCGAGTCCTGCCCCACGTCAGGCCGCGGTTCCTGCAGAAAATATCCCCCTTTTTACGATTTTAAATAAGGAAATAAAATCGATAAGAATCAAATAAAATCCGAAAAAAATCCAGAAAATTCAGAAATCAATAACTTTAAAAATATAACTCCTTTTTCATTCAAATTTTTTCCATTGGATCACAAATTTCTTCATCTTTAATATTATACCACCTAAAAATATAAATTCAAACAGGAAAATGGGATGGATTGAAAATAATACTAAGTCATTCATTAAGAATTCTCTCTTTTAATCATCCAATCATTCTTTTATTAGAATTAATCCTTTTAATCATCAACTAAATTCAAAGTAAATTAAGGAAAGTAATTAATTTCTATTTATTTAATTTTGTAAAAGATTAAACATTCATAAAGCACATAATTCACCATAATTAATGCATAAATATGGACTTAAGTAGAATGACATACCGATGGAGAAAATTCATAAAAACTATGATAACATGCATCATAATTATATAAAATAAAGCACGAATATTAGTTAAATAAGATCATAATTTTAATTAAATATGCTTGTTATCAATACCCGATACTGATATTTTGGTGCTATATATCGATAAAATAGGTGACGGTATTGGGTATCGTTGAGATACCTGTCACCGACATCTGCTAACGCTGAAGGGTGATTGGATGATGGTATCGAAGATTTGTCACCGTCATCCCATCATTTCCCTCTCTCTCTCCCACTACTTCCCTCTCTCACTCACTCTCGCTTGACGCCATCTACCGACTGCCTTCTCGTTGTGGTCCTCAAATCACAATGTCCAAACTAGCGTCGGCAGCCCATCACCCTTGGCGGCATCATCAGCCCATCACCTGTTATTAGGGTTACGGTTACAGTCATGGTAACCGCTATTTCTATAAATCAAGACATAGATTCCTTTCTCATTTTTAGAAATCACTTTCAAAAAATTAGAAATCGACTTTCAAAGAAACCAATTTCTAGTTTTTAGAAACCAATGATTTTGAGAAACTGATTGCTTTCTAAAAATCAAAATCAATTTCAGAAAGAAACTGATTTTGATCTTTAGAATTCGATTTTTTTCTTTAAATCGATTTCTGGAAACTGCAAATGATTTTCAAAAACCGTCATCCGTAAGTTGGTAATTAATTTTTTAAGTTACCACTTTTATAGCTATATAATTCTACTACTACTATTAATTTAATCATCAATCGACGATCATATCGTCAACGACTACGCGGTAACCAGGGTTTAGGGTTCTTCGAAAAGCTCTCACTTTCTCACTCTCTCATCTCTCTAACTCTCTACGTTTCGGGATCATTGGCATCCATGACGAAATTCCGCAAACTCGGACGGCCCGCGGCGCACCGAGTATCCATGCTCAAGCGAGTTTCCTTCTATCTTTCGTGAAATCTCTTTCATTTTGTCGAATTCTTCGCTTATTATTTTTTATTTGCCTTTCGTTGTTGTCATTCATCTACAGAACGATGGTGTCGCAGCTCGTGAAACACGAGAGGATAGAAACAACGGTAGCCAAGGTTTGTTTTGCGTCTTTAGTTGCTAAATAATTAGTTACCAGACCTAATTTGTTGCGTTTAATTCTAAATGTCATTCGTAGCGCTAAATGTCACAAAAATTTGCTTATCTAATTGCATTTGTAGATTGTAAAATATTATCGTCAAATGTCACTTGTCATGCTAAATGTGGCAAGTTTTTGGTTATCTATCCTAATTTGTCGCTAGTAATGATAAATGTCGCTAGTTTTTGTTACATGACCCAATCTATTGCTCGTACTGCTAAATGTGATTTGTAATGGTAAATGTGGCAACTTTTTGGTTATCTGACCAGATTTGCTATTGTCTGTCTGTAGGCGAAGGAAGTTCGTCGGCTTGCTGATAGAATGGTTCAGCTCGGTAAAGAGGTATACATGAATGTTGTAGTTTATTGCTCTTTATTGCTGGATTAGATTCAATTTACTATGGGGAAAGTTTTTGTGGTCCTGCTAGCCAGTTCAATTGCTGTAAATTATTCTTTCTTACTTTTGAGTTGTAGCCTCAGAACTGGGTGTTCAAATTTGTTCGAATGACCAGATCTTGAACTCGTGAAACCAAATTCTTTTTCGAAAACTCTAGATTCCCTGCCAACGTTACATCTCTGGCTCTTGCATCCACGAGGGAAATGCGCTGGAATTCTGGATCATTAGGAGATGCCCTTGAATCTGTAATCATAATGAGAATTTTAGAAAAAAGAAATTTCAATTACCCTCAACTACTACTCTGATAGACATGGTAACCAGTCTGAATGACTCTAAATTGATATTAACTGATCATGACTTTACTAGTGCCTAAAATTGTCTGGCACTGTCTAACAATTGGCGACAAATTTGTAACAGACAATAGATCATTGATAGATAAATACTGCCCATAAATAGAAAGAGAGGATTCATAGTATCAACCGCCATAAGTAGATGCATTAAATATTCTAATCACCATCTCACTCAAATTATATGTTCCTCTAGTTAGGTCGACCGTTTAATAAACTCTATGTTGCGCAGCTGTAAGTTGTTCTTATTCTGAGTTGGTGTTGTGTTCTCATCCTTTATCATTGTATGAATCTTTCTTTGCCGGTTTCTCTCACATCTTGAGTCGCGTATTCATGCCTATGATACATGTGCACTCTGGAATTTCGTTAAAAAATTTCTGATGGAATATTAGTCAATCATTCATATCCATTTCGTCTCTAAATAGTCACAAAACACACTGCACTTCAACAAAGAAATTAAACCCTTGAGTACTTCATTTATACTCACGCCCATTTTGTCACTATGCTCTCCTTAGTGTTCATCAAGTTATTTTTTGTCATGGTCTTCAAAACATGTCTTATTCCATTTTTTTCGCTCAATTGATAATGGTTAATTTGCAAACTTTCTTTTCCCCCCCTTTTAATTTGGGCATCCTTCCTCAAATTTTCTTCACCTCCACTATTTTAACCTATTCTTATCGTGTTCCAGGGTACCCTTGAAGCTGCCAGACAGGCTTCAGCCTTTGTACGTGGAGATGATGTCATGCACAAGTTGTTCACAGAATTGGCCTACCGCTACAAGTATAATACTAATAAAAGTCCGATGTATTTAACTGACTGAAATTTTACTCCTTAGCCGTAACGATTTCCTTAAATTCAAGGGAAAGAGCAGGAGGTTACACCAGGCTACTTCGAACTCGAATAAGGATGGGAGATGCCGCGCCGATGGCCTATATCGAGTAATTCTTCCTCACTAGTCAATTCTATAAGCTCATTTTATTACTCAGGGTTTAGGGTTTAAGATTTAGGTTATTGGGTTTATGGCTCAGGGTTACTGTTGATCTTTTGCCTTTATATTACTCAGTCATTGCTGATCTTTTTCCCTTGTAGATTTGTTGATAGGGAGAACGAACTCCGGGAGGCGAAGCCACCTGTTGCGCAGCCGCCTCAGAGACCGCCAACTGATCCGTGGGCAAGATCTCGAAAGTACCCAGCAATGGGCACCTCCAAGTGATACAAAAGAGGTTTAATTTTTTTTCCTGGACTTAGAATTTTGGGGCGAGGTTTTCATTAAATTTCAACCACATCTCAGAGAGCTTATAGATCGCTTTATTCAACATTAAGATGTTGATAATCAATTGCTTAGTGCTATAAAAATAACATAAATAAATAGCTTTTTGGACTTCTTGCTGGCCTCTGAAATCTTCAGTGGATTTTTTTTACATAGGAGTTGGGAAATGGTTGATGCTTATCATGATTGGTGATCAACCCGATAGTATTGTATATAACTGTCATTCGCTTGAGATTATGTGAGGGAGCATGATGCTCGACGCGAATGGAATGTTTTATGCCTTAATTTGCATTAATAATCGTATAATTGCATGTTAAAATTGCATATTATCAATTATAATAGTCGATATTCAATGCCACCAATGAACTCACTTGATGAGTGGGAGCAATTTGGAGTGCTTGATCACATTTCAACAAACAACAGTAGATGACTCTTCACTAATCGACATAAACATGATATTATTTGGACCCTTGATTTGCAACCAAACGATTGAGATCTAACGACATAGAGTCACCTTATATTGTTCACCATCATCGCATTTGAAGAATTGATTCAGCGGTTAGACCTTATTTAAAAACTCTTTAATTTCTGTATTCAAGAGTATGTATATTCTTGGAATATTCAATTGATCAGACTTTTTGGATAACTTCTTGAATCTCTTGATATAATTGCATTCAAGACTCATCTCTACATCCATTGATAATTATAATCAAGATTGCAATGAGAAAAATATGTTATAATTCATCATTATATTTTCTATTTTGAACCATAATTTGATTGAATTTCATGAATTTTGTCCCTTTCTCTCTTACCATAAATGACTTTATATCATAAAAAGAATGATTTCTGTGGGATTTCGTTCTTATTTTCATGATTTTTGATTTTGTAGAAGTATCTTTGAGTTTTCTTTTTGAATCTATTTTCCTAGAATGCTCACACAAATTTATCATTTCAATTTCATCGAATTCTAAAAATTCTAAGAAGTAAACTCTCATTCTCCGTGGATTCAATGCTTTCTCACAATTGCACTAAATTAATCTTAATTATGAGTGAGTTTAACTCACCAACGTGTGTTTTCGATGACCAAACATATATGTCTAGATACCGCTAGAGGCTAGATACTTAAATAACTTAAAGAATTCCTTCAAGGAAACATATAAGTATGCTTTCTCATACTATATTACATGATAGGATCATATGTTCTTGGTGCCTTAGTATTTTAAATATCTGATTCAATGAAATTCTGTTGCATTTAATGTTTTGATCAAAAATTTCGGAAAGTTATCGACCTCAGATCCCATCAATGCTACCCCAAGTCTACCAGTAAAAATTTATGAAAATTTTTTCTAAGCTTGCCCTTCATATACTAGGTCCCACCAAAGAAATTCTACATTTGTCATCTTCTTCAACGATCATTGTCCTCAAGAAATCCTCTATCATGATCCCCGATTAGAGAACTCCATATCGTTACCAAAAGACCGAATATTGAATCGAAACCTACACCATTGGTGTTGAAAAATCTGGGAAACCAAAGTCCGGTTTTCTTCCGGTGCATCGGTTTTCAATTTGGGGTTTTGGTGGAACATACTTTTCTCTCTCCTATGATAGGAGAGAGACAGACGGAGCGAGGAATGGAGGGACGAGGGGGGAGAGAGAGACACAGAGGCAAAGAGAGGGAGGGACGACGGAAGGGAATTGTTTTTTCTTTTTTCGCCCCGTGAGAGAGAGATGGTGGCAGAAGGGAGGGCTGGAGGGGGGGGGAGAGAGAGGGACGAAGAAGAGACCGGAGGGGAGAGAGAGCATGGGAGGGGGGAGAGACAAATACACAGAGAGAGAGAGGGACAAAGAGAGAGAGAGAGAGAGAGAGAGAGAGAGAGAGAGAGAGAGAGAGATGAGCTGAGAGAGATAATTTCTTGAAATTTTATTGTTATTTTTTCCCTAAGTATATTTAATGGTTAAAGTTTATCTATTTATGCCTTTTATCTTAAATTCTTGATGTATTGCATAGATGTTATAAGTAAGTGTTAATATCTTATCATTCATTTCTGAAACATGTGTTTTATATATATGAATAGTGATCTTACAAAATTGTACACGTGTGAGAATTTAGTGTTGGAATATCCGCGGCCCTGGATCATCTTCAAGCACTCGTAATCGGAAGAAAAACCCTAAACCTCACTCCAAGTTCATGCTCCTTCCCCGAAACCCAAATCATGGAGAAGAAAGAGGATCCGGGGGGAAACGGTATTGCGAGGCCGTCCTCGTACGGAGATAGGCGATTGCGGCTTAATCCGAACAAGGATCACAAGCCGGAAAACTACGACGACGCGCTGACGGAATTCGATCCCTCGATCTTCAGCTCTCTCGAGCGGCACCTTCCTCCAGGAATGTTGGAAGTTTCTCGCGATACGAAGATCCAGTTCATGGTGGAGATTCTCACGAGGTATCTCCCTGAGGGCGAGCGAATCAGGGTGAGCTTTTCCTTTTCTCTCTATGATTGAATCTCGTTTCTCTCTCTTGTTTTGATCTGATGCTGAGTTCCTAAAAATTTCCTGATGGTACGATGAAAGGATCGGGAGAAATTAAATTGGATGATTGATGGCTTAATGTGATGGGTTTTTTTGGAATTCGGGTTCCAGATTCAACTGCTGAGGAGATATTTCTTTCTCTCTTGTTTAACTTTGATGTTGAGTTCGTGGAAAAATGGCGGAATGGCCGTCTCATCCTTAAATCATGGTGCCGTGGAGGAAAACATTTCCTGGTTATGATCTTTCGAGCATGTTCTTTGTATCTGGAATTCGGGTTCTAGGTTCATCTGTGAAGAAAATTGTTCTTTTACGAGACAATTGACTTGGGATTTTATCTCTCTTAAAACTGGATATCGTTTCTCTCTGCTATTTTGAATTTGATATTAAGTTTATGGAAAATAACGGAATAGACCCATCATGTCCTAGCATTGATGGCTAGAGAAAGATAATTTTTCCTGGTTTTGATCTGGTGATTTTGAGCAAAGTGCGCATTATTCTTAAAGAGAAACGGTTTTCTAGGGTGACGAAAGGTTCAAGGGATATTATCGAGGAAGATGTTTTCTGGTTTTGATCTGGTGATTTTGAAGATCAAGGACATGTCTTCGTATCTGGAACTTTGGTGCAAGGTTCTGTTGCAGTGGGCATCTTTCTTTTGTTACATGATTCACTTGGGATTTTTTCTCTCTCCTTTAAGTGAAATTCGTTTCTCTCTGTTGCATTAATGGACTATTGAATTTAAACATGATAGTACAGCCCTCAAGTCCTCACCACTTTTTGTTGCTTCCAGTAGTGCTGTCGGAAATGGTTTTCTAGGGTTACGTTGAAAGGTCTAAATGAAATTAAATTGGACGATTGATGGGGTTTTGCGGCATTCCAGATCAAGATTCAGAAGCATAACAATGTTTATGTAGAGGGGATGCATAGAGGTAAGGCGGCAGAGACAAAGATGTCTTAGTGAAGAGGGTGAGAGAGATAGTTCTGAAAAAATATTTATATATTGATAGATGCTTCAGAGTTCTATTGTTGTCTGATTTTTGCAACTGCTTTTCTTGAGTCTATTTATTATGCCTCTTTCATTTAATTCTGATGCACCTTTCAAGGCCGTTTTGCTCTTTAAGAATTTTTACGTTCAGATGTATATTCCAATAAAATTTACCGAGTCAAATGATCAATCAGGGACTTTCTTGGTATTTCAGGTTCAGAAGCATAGAGATTACAGGAATAGAATACTGGCCTCATATCAGGTACCCATTTCTTCCTCTTGATTTTGCTTTTTTGGGGCATGAAAATGTGATAAAATGTCAGAAATCCTATTTCTTACAACTTGTATTCTACCATAAATTTGCATGAATTTTTGGCTAATCGTGTCATTATTATCATATTTGTTCTATCCGAGTACAGCCTTTGCATCAAGAGTTGTATGACAATCATCCAAGTACTTTCTTGGTGCCTTCATTCATTCAAGCTCTCAGTGAGAAGACAGAAGAAAGTATGAGGAGCATAATGTCTGAGCCTTCTTCGGGAGTTTATGTATTCTCAATGCTCCAACCAAGGTTCTGTGAATTGCTTCTCTCTGAGGTATTCATTCATCTTCTGTAATTGTTCTCTGTTAATGGCGATTTGATTTATATGCCAACATTCTAGGTAGAAAATTTCGAGCGATGGATACAAATGATGAATTTCAAGGTCCTACGCCCGAACACGATGAACAAATTCGGTGCTGTTCTTGATGATTTTGGTCTGGAGAAAATGCTCGACAAACTCATGGAGGAATTCATTTGTCCCATGTCTAGAGGTTAGAAAGTAAGCGTGATTTATTGAAGTATAGCTCTTGGTTTCTTCACAAGTTCTTAACCTAATTTTAGCATTTTTGCAGTGTTTTTTCCTGAAGTTGGCGGGTCATCGCTGGACACGCACCATGGTTTTGTCGTAGAATATGGGAAAGACAGGGATGTTGAGTTGGGTTGGTGCTCCACTTCTAATTGGTAGTTGATTATCAAAATAATTGCTTTCTCTAAATGGAATCTTACAAAATATAGTCTTCCGTAGGGTTTAGGCGCAAGATAGAAAAGTACAGAGGAAAGAAGTCAAATTTATTTCACAATAGCGATTACAATTTATAAGGTTCCTTTTCTAACCGTTATTCATAACGGTAACTACAACGGTAACTTATGTCTAATTACATCTAAGTCCCTATCTTCTGACACTTCCCCTCAAGCTGAGGAGTGAATATCCATCAATCCCAGCTTGCTCCTTAGCTTCATAAAGTGCTCTTTGGGCAGTCCCTTGGTTAACACATCTGCTCGTTGTTCAGCTGATTGGATATAAGGAATTCGAATATTATTTTGCTCCAATGTTTCTTTGATGTAGTGCCTGTCAATACTAACATGCTTCATTCTATCATGTTGTACAGGATTGTGTGCAACCCGAATCGTAGATTGATTGTCACAGAAAACATTGCATGTGCCATTTATCTCAATCTTTAGGTCCTGTAATATCCTCTTGATCCATATTATCTCCGTAAGTCCATGTGCTAAGGCCCTGAATTCCGCCTCAGTGCTGGAACGTGCAACCACATCTTGTTTTTTACTCCTCCATATGACTAAATTTCCAGCTAGGAATAGACAATAACCAGATGTTGACCTGCGATCAGACAAGGACCCCGCAAAATCAGAATCAGTATAAGCATCTAAACAGATCATACCTGATTTTCTGAAGTGTAACCCCAATCCTGTCGTGCCTTTCAGATACCTAAGTACCCGATGTGCTGCCTGCAAATGAGATAATCTAGGACTATGCATGAATTGACTAAGTATATTGACAGCATAGGATATATCCGGACGAGTGTGTGCTAAATAGATTAGTCTCCCAACTAGTCGTTGATATTCTCCTGCATTAGTCTCCGGTTCATTTTCATTTAAATTTAATTTGTGATTCACTTCTATTGGAGTTTTTGCTGGTCGACAGTCCATAAATCCTGTTTCAGCCAGAAGATCTAAGACATATTTTTGTTGTGATAGCAGAATCCCATTTTTAGAATAAGCTATTTTGATCCGTAAAAAATATTTCATTCTCCCTAGATTCTTTATAGCAAACTCTTGCTTGAGTCCTTGCTCCAATTTAGCTCTTTCTGTAGGATCATTTCCTGTAATGATAATATCATCAACATATATTACTAATATAGTCAGTTTGTCCTTAGCTGAATGTTTATAAAATAAGGTGTGATCTCCATTTGATTGAGAATAGCCGGATTTTTTTATGACTTGTGAGAATTTCCCAAACCAAGCTCGTGAAGATTGTTTAAGGCCATATAGTGATTTTTTTAATTTACATACTGAATTATTAATAATCTGTCGTTTGGAATATCCAGGAGGAATTTTCATATAAATTTCCTCTTCTAATTCCTCATGAAGAAAAGCATTTTTTACATCATACTGTTGTAATGGCCAGTCAAATTGGACTGCTAGTGCTATTAAGATCCTAATAGTATTCATTTTTGCTACAGGAGCAAAAGTTTCCCCATAATCTATGCCGTATACTTGATTATAGCCTTGGGCCACTAGTCTGGCCTTATATCTTTCTATACGGCCATCCGACAAATACTTTATAGTAAATACCCATTTGCATCCAATTGGTCTTTTTAATGGAGGTAAAGGTACAATATCCCATGTATGGTTTGTTTTTAAGGCCTCTAATTCTTCTGTCATAGCTTGTTTCCAATGTGGGATGGTGATTGCTTCATTAGAGTTCTTGGGAATATATTCATTCTGTAGAGAAGTCAAAAAAACCTTATGTTGATGTGTTGCCTTGGAAAATGTTAGGTAATTCTGCAAGGGGTAGGGTGTGGTTACTGCTAATGTTTTACTTAACTGATTTCCTTGTGTGATCTTTGTGTTTCTGTTTTGTTTCCCATATTCCTGGGAATCATCATTCATAATATGAGGTATGTTTTCCTCATTTCCGTCATGCTGATTTTCTATGGTCTTCTTCTTCTTCCTAATGTACACTTGATCATAGGTAGGTGCTTTGCTAAAATTCTGTACGTCATCAGCTATGTCTGCGGGCTCACTCGTATGTGCAGAAATTTCTGCATGATTATCATTTCTTGGTATGCTAGTTCTGATATAAGTATGGCTTATCTCAGGTTGCAATTGAAACTCTCTTTGATCTGAGGTTTCAATTTGATGCAGATCTTTGTGATAAAACATATTCAATTCATTGAATGTAACATCACAAGATACTATAATTCTTTTGTTGGAAGGGAAATAACATTTATATCCTTTCTGTACATTGGAGTACCCAATGAATACACATTTAATGGCCTTGGGTGATAACTTATCCGTCTGATGTGGATAAAGGTGTACATAACACTCACAGCCAAAGACCCTTTGTGGAAGATCATTTCCAAGTTTTAGTGGATGTATATGTTGTGAAATCAGTTGTAAAGGAGACTGATTTTCCAAGCTATGGCTCGCAGTCCTATTGGTCAAGTATGTAGCGGTTAACATTGCTTCTCCCCAAAGAAAGAGGGGTGCATTGCTTTGAATCAGCAATGCTCTGCCTTTTTCTTGGATAAGACCAATTCTCCTCTCTGCAGTGCCATTTTGTTGGGGTGTGTAGGCGCATGAGGTCTCATGTATTATACCCGTGTTAGTGCAAAAATTTTGGAATTCATGATTGATGAAATCCTTTGCATTGTCTGTTCGAATCCTTTTGATTCTTTTGTCAAATTGTCTTTCGACCATTTGAGTGAATTGTTGGATTTTTAGGTTGACTTCTGATTTATATCTAAGTAGATTAATCCATGTAAATCTACTGAAATCATCCACAAATATCAGAAACCATCTAAAACCATGTAAGTCCGTTAAATGTGCAGGACCCCATACATCACAATGAATAAGTTCAAAGGGACTTTGTCTTCTCTCTATATTGGTCGAAGGATGAGAATGACGTTTATGCTTGGCCTTTTCACACACTTCACATACCAAGTGATCAACACAGATTTTCTTAAATTTTTCAGGAAACATACATTTGAGAATTTGAAATGATGGATGGCCTAATCTGCGATGGATTAGCATCAGCTCATCCTTTCTGTTGATGTCTGCTGCTGCTAAGACATTGCATTTGGGCAGAACATGATCTCCTGCTCCTCTAACTACCTCTGGAGGATGTCTATGTGTCGATAAGTAGTATAAGCCTTGACGGACTTCAGCAAGTCCAGTCTTCCACCTTTGCACCTTATTACACAGAAATGCATTGAGTCCATCAAATTCAATCTTATATGGGTAAAGTGATGCTACCTTTTGGACTGAAATGAGGCTAATAAATAATTGTGGAACATGAAGTACATGTTCCAATTTTCCTATGGGTTCTAAGGAAATTACCCCTATTCCTAAAACACTCAAGAGTGTTCCATCGGCAGTTTGAACTTTCCTGTTGTTTGGGCAAGGATTATAGGATGTGAAGAAATCAATCACTGGTGTCATATGATCTGTGGCACCAGAATCTAAAATCCAAGTCTTACGGGGATCTATATGAGGTACCTTATCTATAATTGAAAAAATCTTATCCAAAATTACATCCTTACCAGAATTTGCCACTGAGGTAGATCCAATGATAGATGATGAACTTGAAAGGAGATCCTCCAATTGCTTCAGTCTTGCTTTTAATGCCTCCATCTCATTTTTGTCTGCTGGTGGTTGAATGTGGCAGTTAGGTTGGAGGTTGAGTGGAGGTTGCTGATGTTGAAAGTTGACAGTAGAGGCATTGGAAGAAGTTGGCGTTGGATATGAATGCTACTGCCAATTTCTTCCATGATGCTGCTGCCAATTCCCTCCATTAGAAACCATATGACTTTGACTAATCATAGGCCTTCCATGTATTTTCCAGCAAGTTTCTCTTGTATGTCTGTATCTCTGGCAGAAATCACACCAAAGATTATCCTTGGCATCTCCTTTCTTGCGCTGATAGCCCTTCTTTGATTGAGTATATGATGGTTTTTGGGGCATTTGTATTGTTCCTGTGTTATTAGTCTGTCCCTGCCCATTTGTAGTGGTATTAGGGATTGGGTTTGTAGTGGCTGATTTAGTTAGGAAGATTTGGCTTTCTTGTCGATGTAGTGCTTGCATAGCTTGCAGTCTTGATTCTTCCTTTATTACATGGATTACTGATTCATCAAAGGATGCTGATCTTTCTCGATTAAGCAGAAGACTTCTAATCGTTTCAAATTCTGGTCTTAAACCAGTCAAAAAAGCATAGGTTCTTCCTTTGAGAATATATTCTCTTCCCGTTGGGTCTGTCGGAAGAGGTCGATAAAAGTCAATCTCATTCCATATAGCAGTCAGCTCATTTGAATACTCAAGAACACCCCGCTGCTCCTGACGGAGTTCGATGGACTTTCTATTCAATTCTGCCATTCTCGATTCATCTTCTAATTTCGAATATAATCGAATTACGGTTTCCCAAATCTCTTTGACAGATATGTAATCGATAAATCTGTCACAAATTTCTGGTTTCATGGAATCTAATATCCATGTAATGAGGATTTCTTCTTCTTCCAGCCACTTGTAATATTGTGCATCATCTTCATTTGGTCTGGGATTTGTGAGGTGGCCTTCAAGCTTTCTGGGTTTTAGCGTCCTCTCCACCCATCGTCTCCAATGGTAGAGATTGTGACCAGTGAAGAGGTTTCGAGGAGCAACTGTTGGTAGATGCATGACGGTATTGATAATGGATGAAGAAAGGCTAAGTTTGGGAGGTATAACCGTAGATGAAGCATCAATTTTGTTCTCTGGAATCATCGCAGCAGATGATTGATCTTTTCCCGTCGCCATCGACTCGTGGTTTATTGATAGACAATCTGGTACGTTAGCAGAGCGAGTCGAAATGGGGCTTCCTCTCTTTGTCAAAATCCCGCAGGGTTCTGTGTCTACGTCCGTGACCTGCAGATGCTTATATCTTTCGGATTCGTCAAGGTGTGTCGATCGCGTCGATCGAAAAATAGCTCAGGTATGCAGGGGGTTTTGACGTGAGTGAGGCGACGACCTTGGAGTGCTCTGACGTAGTCCGCGAATCGCAGCAGGTATGCAAATAAATAAATAAAAACGATCGCGTTTCCGCAGGAAGTAGCGCGGAAATGCAAGAGTATAATATTTCGTTTCCGCAGTCAAGTAGCGCGGAAATGAAAAATAAAAATCCCGTTTCCGATGGAGTAGCTCGGAAATCTTGATGGAGAATGAAAAACCGACCTCGTTTCCGCAGGTAAGCAGCTCGGAGAGGTGATAATTTTGTTTCTGCAGGTAAGCAGTTCGGAAACAAAGATCTTCCTCGTTTCCGCAGGTACGCAGTTCGGAACGAGAGTTTCTTTGTGAGGCGACGAACTATCTGAGCTTTTTCTCTGTAGTTTCGCCTCCGATCGTATGCTCTGATACCATGACAAAATATAGTCTTCCGTAGGGTTTAGGCGCAAGATAGAAAAGTACAGAGGAAAGAAGTCAAATTTATTTCACAATAGCGATTACAATTTATAAGGTTCCTTTTCTAACCGTTATTCATAACGGTAACTACAACGGTAACTTATGTCTAATTACATCTAAGTCCCTATCTTCTGACAGAATCTAATTACAAACTCCATAGCTCTTGTTCTCTCTGATGATCATTACTCCTCTTATGTGGCTTTACGATTTAGGGTTCTTCAATGCCGATGATTTGGATTTTGAGGTTTATGGTTAGGAGGGATCCTTATTGTTATGATAAGAACCCCGATCTTATTGCAAAATTGTTGTGGAATAATGGCCTATCAATGTGGAAGTTCTGGAAAGAAAGAATTTGAATAAGAAAGAAACAATCTATTTTCAAGATGTTGGGAGATAATTTGGAAGAATCTCCTCCGCCATGTGCCTATGTAGTTTCCAGCCACATAATTAAATCAGTCCAGTCGCCCAATGACAGGTTTCCACGTGGACGACGCTGAGGTTACTCTGAATGTATGCCTGGGAAAGCAATTTACTGGTGGCGATTTATACTTCCGTGGTGTTCGATGCGACCAGCATGTAAATTCAGGAACTCAACCAGAGGTATGTGAATCTTCATTGAACTTGTTAAATTAATATGCAAGATTTTGAGTACCATTTATAGTATGAAAGAAAAAAAAGATCCCAGTATACCAGAGGAACAGAGATCTTGAAAAGGATGTCAAGATCTTCCACGTCAAGAGGTGTCCTTCCCGAAGGAGTTCAGTGAATGAGAGAGAGAGAGAGAGAGAGTGAGAGAGAGAGAGACTCCACAACCCATGGGGGAATTTCTTCGAGAGAGGTTTCCCCATTGAAATTCGTAACATCCTGCTTCTTTTTCCCTGCCTCTAAATTATAGAGGTTATTCTTGTTTATAGAAGTCTCTGCATGCCTTGTCCTTTGCTGTTATGTAATTTCATGGGTCTTATTAAAAAATGTTTTCTCTCGTTCTCTCTCTAGGAAGTGCTGGACTATGCTCATGTTCCTGGGCAGGCCGTGCTTCATCGGGGTCGCAATCGCCATGGTGCGAAGGCGACCACGTCAGGACGCAGAGTCAATTTACTTCTTTGGTGCAGAAGGTTTGTTCATATGCCTTCAGCAATTGTTTGTATTGAATTCTCCTATTTATCACCTGTCTCTCTCTTCTTTCTCTCTCCAGTTCTGTCTTCAGAGAGATGAGAAAATACCACAAGGATTGCTCCAACTGGTGTGGCGAGTGCCAACGAGAGAAAAAGAGTAGACAGCATCAGTCTGCCGCCGCCACGAAACTGGTAATGCCATTTTTTTATTAGTTATCTAGAGTTCAAGCATTCATATAAATACGTACATTTATGATTTAACATAGATTCAGGTGAAAGATCTCATCTGCATATTCTGCCAGAGTTGATCCTGATTTCAATTGTCTATATCTCTCAGGCGTTTCTCAGGAGAGAGGAAGAATCCGCTGCATAAAATTTTAGAAAGTATGTGATTCTGGACATTTCTTATCTTAGTAAATGTTCATATGAACTTCATGGTTTGAAGGTCTGTATTTCCATTTTTAAGCTCTCTGGAGCGTAGATGATCATCTTGCCTCTTCGTGAAAAGACATCAGCTGGATACTGCTAGTGGACGCGTGCACGAATTCTGAAGAGTCGTGGGTTTCTCTGCTCAAAGGCGTTAGCTCTCAAAGGTTGTGAGAATTTTTTTAGAACTTTGTTGAAGTCCACGGTGATGAGTCCTGCAGACTTATTCTGGGAATGATCCTGAAGTAACTAAAATTATTGAGTTTTAATGATTCTGAAGTGCATGGAGGTCTGAAAGTGCTCTTTCTCTCTCTATCTCTCTCTCTCTCTCTCTCTCTCTTATATTCCTGTCTCGCAGCTCTTTAATGGGCCAACCTCCAGTCTGATATTCCTCTCACGCTGAAGCTCTATGTTACCCTGATTCTCACTCTCTGTTTCACAATGAAGGCCCTCTCTGCTCTGTTTCTCTCTCCAATATTCTCCAACAAACATTCTCATGCAAGGAAGAAATCACCATGGTCATCACCTCTCTCTAATGGTGACTCCTCTCGCTCATTCCTTCTACAATCAGAAAGATCTGGATGGCAAGGGAGCATCGATTTTTGCCCTTTTGACGACATTTCTTGCCTCTTTCAGTCCATATCCAATGAAGCTCCAATCATGGGGATCTCTGATTTTGTTGGGAAAAATTCCCCACTTGGTGGAAGAAGCGTGAACCCAAGTTTGTAGATTTGCAAATGGAGAAGGGGTCAAGAAATGGGAAGCAGCAATATGCTTGAAATCACCACTGGAACTTGATGGTGTGAAGGCAAATACAAGGAAGAGCAAGGAACGAATCCTCTGAGCTTTTTCAAGACATCCCCTCTCTAGATCTCTTAGAACTTGCCTCAAGCTCTCTTTCATGGGATGCCGCAGTTTGGGAGACCTAAGAGGTCTTAGAAGGCTCAAGAAACTCTCCCACAATAAACGCCCAATGGGAGGCTACCATGGGCTGTTTCAAAACCCCTTACTTCCATTTCTCTTCAGAAAGTAACAATCAACACTCTGGATTCTCTCTCTCTATCTCTCTCTCTATGTCTACTATTCTTATATTTTTAGGGGAGAGCAGGTGTGAAGTTTATTTAAATGGTTACATATACACTACTATGTTCATGCAAATACATGTATGTCCATACACATGTTTCATACATATAAGTTACTATCTAAATGAGATATAAGTTAATAAACGAACATACATAAATATATCATAGTTATTTTTATAGATATATCACTAACTATGACATGTTATGACTCGCAATGATGCACACACACACACACACATCCCTACATTGCCATGATAATCTATAATGTTTAATGCATGAATATGATGATAATGACATATCTTATCATTCAATTTTTACATTTATGTGCTCCCATGTCAAATAAACTTCTATTTTATTTTAGAATTAATTCTTAGATTGACTAGATTATAATTATATTACTCGAGTTTTGTTGAATATAGGGCTTAGGTAAATTGATTATGCATGGAGAAAAGAGCGAGAAATCTTAAAGTCAAAGTCAATACCTGATTGACTTTTTTTTGGAGTTGAACAAATTTTTTATGAACCAATTATCCTTTTAGTTTTCTTCTATGTATGGTTTTTAGGCGGTACATGGAGATAGAGGGCAGAAATGGGGTCACGGCGAACCATTTATCATCAATCTCTTTGTTCCACATCCATTCCATCCGTTTATTTGTCTAGGAGTTGTTTCATGGATTAAAGTCAGATTAGTTCTTGAAGCTCAGCTGACCAAAATCTTGACAAGGAGCCTTGATTGGGTGCAAATTGGAGCATTACCATGGTGATTGCTGATAACATGCAATCTTAACATGATAAAACATGATTATTAATGCAATTTAAGGCATAAAAAATTACATTTATGTGCATGTTATCATACTTTGAGTGCATTTTTATCATTCTATGCATATTTATGTCATAATCTCAAAATACACTAAATTAGGGTTAATTATGATGAATTAAGCATAAATAATTTTTAACCCATCTTTACTTGAGATTATGAATAGTTTTTAAAGTTAAATAATAAGAGAAATCATTTTTTTATGAACATTCATTTAATTTTCTAAAGTTAAAATCTTTTAAAAATGAATGTATTTTTTTGAAATATAAATTAAAATCTCTTGTTATTTAAATATTTTGAATTTTTTTAGAATGATAGATAATTAAATTTCAGATCCAATGAAAGAAATTTGGATTAATTTGGAGTTGTATTTTAAAAAGATATGATTTTTTTACAATTTTTAGGGATTTTTCTGGATTTTTCTTGATTTTTCTGATTTTAAATTTTCTATTTAAAAACGATAAAAAATATTAAAAATAATAAAAAAAGGGTCACGGGGCCCGCGTGGATGCGACGTGGCACGCAAGGCCACGTGGCAGCGCCACGCGGACCCGCGCAGCGCGCCCACGTGGCGCGATATATATTATATTACATTATGTATACATATATAAATGGGTCTTTGTCCTCCCCTATATGGGGAGGGTCATACCCATAGAAGCGGTCGGGTATTATATACCCGACAGAATCTTTAATTAAGTCCGTGTGGGACTAATTTTATAACGTACTTACCTTGCAGGCGACGTGGCGCGACGACAGGCGTTGGATCGCGCGGCCGATCGATCGATGGACGTCGATCGCGTGGAGCACGGACTACCGGATCTGATCAAAGACACGTGCTAAATAAAAGAGTTATAACGGTCGGATGAGGCGACACGTGGCAGCATCACCACGCTTCGATCGCGTGTACGCCGGGTGCACCAGAGATCATCAGGACACGTGCGTTAATTAAAGTGTTATAACGGTCCTGATTTAATCGGGCGCTACTCATCTGGACCGTTGGATCGCGATCTAACGGACGAGCTCTCACGCGTTTTATAACCCATATCTCAAGATCAATCTGGAGCGTCCGTTCGAGATCGTACGACCCATCTTTAATTGTAACGGTTCGCCGTTACAAATGCATCGCGACCGTTGATAAGCCTCAGTTACATCGATCGGACGGTTACGATTTTTCGCCCCTATAAATAGACGAGTTCTTCGTCGTTCTATGTATTCGAGTGAGATTTCAATGAAATTGACTGTCTAGACACCTCTCTCACTCGTTTCTCTCGAGTTCTTCCTCCTCCTCTCTCAATTCCGCATCCATGGAGGGGTAGAAGTCGAGATTTGGTGGAAAATCGAGGGAGAAATCGACGCTTGAAGCTCGGCGTGACGATCTTCACGTTTTCGGTGATTAATCGGCTTAATCACATCATTTTGATCGCTAAACGGGTTTAGTGGAAGCAGTTTTACCTCAATTATCCTCCTATTATCTTTAATTTTCGTTTAGATTAGGTTTTAGATTTCAATTTCATAAAATTTCATCCAAAATCACGATTTCAACGTCCGAAAATTTCTCTCCACTTCAAATTTCGATTTCTCCGCGAAATTAAGTCCAAATTCATCGATTCTTGATTCCGTGGAATCGATTTGAAGTCTTCTTTCCAAAAACACCATTTTCCCTAATTTCTCACCTCAATTCATCGTCCAATTTGACCAAATTCCAAAAGATATCTCGAAAATACCTAAATTCCCTGTAGATTCGACCCGTATTTACCATTATACCCCTCAATTCTCTCTTAATTCCCCAAATTGGTAAGTTCGGTATTATTTTTGACACGAAACCGTGTGAAATCGACGACCTCGCGGTCTCGTCTCGTCAATTGCATGATACTCGTAGTCTTATTCAGGATTTAATTATCTATGTAGTAGGAACATTTTCCCACATAATCTAGTCTTATTTAGGATTTAATTATCCTTGTAATTGGAATATTGCTAGAATTTCTCTAAATCTTCGCCAAATTTAGCTTATATTTTGCATTCCCTTTCTCTTGGGAGTGATTTTTGTCATTAGATCAATCTCTATTGCCCCACCGCATCTTTCCACAATTGTCACTTTTGTTGTCTTTCACCATCTCGTAAACATAAATTGGTAGTTGCATCCTTCCATTAAATGATCATATATTCAGGTGTTAATTACTAGTTAAATATTATAATATATATCTCTTTATTAATAGCCAATATGCATTATTTTCCATATTTGGTGATATTTTGAGTATAATCCCTCTTGACTTCCTTGAAGTTGGGTGGTTACAAATTATTTGGATTTAATAATTTAGGAAAATTTGAAAGAGAGCTTGGAGTCAAATGAAGGGGACGAAGAGGTCAAAGAAGCATCGACAAAAGTGGGAGGCCCATTACCAATCATCTCAAGGGCCCAAAAACTAGTGGAGACCTATGGGGGGAGAGAAGATTGTCCACATAGCCCAACTCATGCCAGCCATAAGAACACCTCTAGTCCATCTTGGGACTTATATTGGGGATTATAAGAGGATTCTCTACAATATGGGGCATTTCTCTCTCCAACTATCTTTATCATAAGATTCCAATATCTAATCCTAGCCATCCATCTCCCAAAATGCCATCCAATCTTGGCGGTTCAACGGAGGGCATCTCCCCCCATTGATAAAACAGATATTTTCCTCCATTTTACTTCTTTATTCCCATGTCTCTCTAGAAAAAAATTATCACTGAAGGAAAAGGGGTAAAAAAAAGTCTGATCTTGTGCATGTTCATGACCAAATGGAGAGCAAAATGGGTACATGTTCAAGATCCTCAATAATTAAATCACTCAGCCTAGGATTGGAAAAAAAAGAGGAGTCCTCTTTTCCTTAGACTTAAAGTTTGACCCTTACATTCTCGTAGATATATATATTTATATATGAATAGAAGAAATAATATAATAAAAGTATCTTATTCATCTCGCATCTTTGGTCATCCATTTCCCTCTGTTCTCATCTAATCTTCGTCTTACCCATATCCTTATTCTAATGCCAACTAGATGTTTGTTAAATTGCCTATATGAATCTCCCTTCATAAACAACTATCTATCTATCTATCTATACATATAAACTTGTATAATCATCCTTCTATTTCCACAGCTTTCATCTACCCATGCTCTCTCATATATCCTATCTCTTCCTCTTCATCTTTCTCAAAATTTCCAACGATATTCTCATCTCTCTTTCTCATTTCATATCATGTTTCTTCATCTATTGTTTATGATTTTCATTCTATACTAACTCCCATAGATTTAGTCATTAAATACAATATAAATAACATAAAAATACCATAACCATTCTCGACTTTGTATTTTCTCTCTTTTCTCTACTTGATGTATTTTTCCTGTCAATTTCCTCATGCCCTCAAGATGTCTGTTGAAATGCCTAAAAAGATTAATCCTATAAATGAAATTGAAGTAATTAGAAAACTCTTAATAAACAAGTAGATGTGTCTAAATATCTACAAATTTCACAAATCATTCTCCTTCATCTATAGAACATTAAAAACCCTTTTCTATTATACCTAAATTTAAGAAATGTGGATAATCCATGAATTACTAAAAAGATGAAATAAAATGAAAAATTACTTGAATTGCAATGGAATACACAACATTGACTAATTACACCCCTACATCAAGTTCATCACTCTCACTCTCATACTTGCTCACTCTTTGTCACTCTTTGTCACTCTTTGTCACTTATCTCTATACCAAAACGATCTCTCTCTCCCTCTCCCTTCCAAAAATGGAAAATAGATGAAAGTGATGAGACTAGAGGGAGAAGGGAGAAGAGAGAAGGATGATAATAATAATAATAATAATAATCTCTCTTCTATAAATTTAGAGGAAGAGAGATTTACTATTATTACACTAATTGCAATGAAAAGTAAATCAGAGGTGAAATTGAGAAAAAAACATAGGGCATTAGAAAGGAGAGAAAAGTAGAGGAGACATAACAGATATAAATATATCCATCTATTTAAATTCATGTACATATATAAGATAGATATACCATTTATGTAAGTTTATGGAGACTAAAAAATCTATCTAGATATATACATACTTTAATAAGGAATGTATTTATTTATAATATAATATAGAATATATATGTGTAAGAAATTTCATAAGAAAGTATAATATATAATTTTTATATATATTGATAAATAAATAAATTATCTTAGATATATATACTACAAAACACTTAAATTACTATATAAATTGCTCTATGATATATATCAATTTCTTATAAATCATTATATACAAAATAAGAATTTTGGCGAGAAGAGATCCTAACCACTAAATTGCAAAAGAGAGGATTACATTTGTTTATGAAGAGAGAGTAGGAGGAGAGAGAATACATGGACTATCTTGGCCTATACTATCAACCAACATCCATAGACCTTCTGTGTGTGACCATCTAGGTCCATATATCTCACTAGTTAGTAACTCGATACACCAAATAAGACCTCATTGGTCAACCTTAATTAATTATCCATATCAATATATAGATTAATAAATCAAGGATCGATTCAACCCAATCGATACGTTGAGTTGCCAGCGTGTTGTGTGCCAAACTTCATCACGTACTCTAGGAGATATGGAGTATGTAAGAAATCTCTCATAGAACCTTTCCGTCATCGGTTAACATGTATGTACAATCTTTCATTTGTATGAGACTCATAAATGACTTATGGTATGGTCAATTGTCAAACCCTAATCGGTCACTCAAGTTGGTACTGATGTGTGGAGGAAATCATTGGGAACTCCACCAATATTTCTACTACCTTGCCCAAAGATTTCATCTCATCTCACTCCTTGAGTCAATCTCTACAAATACTAAGGATGTGCGATCGCATCTTGACCACAATATCATCTTTGAGGACTTCATGAGGTATTCAATATATGATGTTTTAAAGATCCCGTGGCTATGGATTCGTAAGTCATAATCAAAACACAATCATCCATCCACAAGATGTCTTTAATGTCTCAAGTCAAAGGACCACATACACAACCGTGATATGAATCAACTTGATTGACAGCTAGGTATAATATCTTTCAGGGATTCATACAAATTAATTCAGTAAAATCTTTCTCCAAAGAGCACCTACTATCTATCCTTAGTGTCTCCACACCGATGGCTTCATGATCAGTCATACTTATCATATGAGTTGGATCATATAGTCTTATTCTTTCTGAATACTCGATGTCCTTCTCGAATATCCCATGGATAAGAATGTTTATAACATATGTTTAAAGACTAGTGATCTCTATATTATGATCTCATCATAATTCACTTAATCATTGCATATGTTCATCGACTTCATTGTAAACATCATACAAGAATTACAATGAATAAATTTCATTTAAATGAATATAAACGAGATACATGAAAGGGTGACTGGCTTATAGTTCATATTATATCGATCATAAACTACCTTTTATTTTCAAAAATGCCGAGTGACTAGGTTATCTTCAACATATGGGTAATACCTGGTATTTGATTTCCAATATCCTTTGTTCCTAACATATCCAAGATTAGAATAAGCCTAATGCAAAGGTGATCATTGTTGATAAATAAACCTTTTTCTAGTTACCACTTGATGTATGTGAGAACTTGTAATGCACCCTCCTAGTGCACCATATGAGGTTCCAACATAAATTGACTAAGAACACTAAAATCATAAGAGATATTAGGGCACGTGACCATTAGATATATCCCCATCCTGAACATACATCGATAGTGATTGGTATCTATGACCATAGGTGGGTGATATCCCAAAACTAGGGTTATGCCTCCAAGGGCGATGAAGCTAGTTTTCAACTAAGTAATCTTATCTCTTGGAAAAGATCTAAACATATTTCCTCTAAGATACAATGAATTTACCTAATTGGAAAGCAAACTCCATCCTAAGGAAATAGTGCAGTGTTTGCAAGTCCCCCTTCACAAAGTGCTTGCAAGCTTTGGTGACAGGGATGCTAGCCTCATTGCTACCTGACAAGAGAATGATGTCCACATATATTGCAAGTATCATAAAGCCCCAAAATTGTGGTCTTGCATATGATTGCCAAATCATTTTTGCATAATGGTGAACCAAAGCTAGTGAGTAGACCACTAAAATTTACTTTCCAAGCACGAGGACTCTATTAAATCTCATAAATGGCATGATGAAGTAGAAAAACTTGAGAAGTTTCCTCCTAAACAAAATCACTCGGAGGTTGGTCCATATAAACATGATCAACCATATCACCATATAGAAAGACATTGGAAACATCCAAATGATGGAGACACTAGACCTGATTGTCTACCATAGAAAAATAACTCGATTAGAGTTTCATTCAAACAATCGAAGATAAAGTCTTAGTGTAGTTAATGGTATGAGCATGCACAAATCTTGTGACTACTAATGAGAGCCTTGTGAGGAGCCACAATACCATTGGGATGATACTTTAGGGTCAGGACCCACTTGCCTGGAGAAATGTTGGCATTAGTAAGGCATGGTTCTAAGTCCCACGTATCATGATACAAGACGGCACAATATTCTAAATCCATAATTGCCTTTCCACTTGAGTACCTAAGACCTTCATGATACATATTGCGCAATGACTCAAAGGACACTACTAGGGGCATATGTGCAATATGACTCAAAGAATCATGATGAAATATTAATGAAAATACATATCAAATAAACCAAAATCTTTAAGAAAATGATTCAATTAGTTGTTTTATCAAGGCTTTTTGTGCCGATGTGTTCTTGGCAAAAATTCAGAATTCAAGAGGCAAGCTTCTCATGATTCTTTCAACAAAATCTTCATTTTAAATCTTAAAAATGATTCTTTCAATAAAATGAGCGTAGAACATTTATATATCAATATATTTAAGGAAAAATATTGGTTCGAAGTACAAAAGATTTTAAGAATACTTAAACTATCAAAGGCATAAAGTTTAAATAGGGGTGAAATTGGACTTGGCTGTCCAATCATCTTCTCAGGTGGGATGGATGGACATGAGTAAAAAATCATCATGGAATCCTTGATGCTTAAAGGAGGACATTAGATTTGTGATGAGCTCTCCACATCATTCCATGTCTTCATAAATAGATGAATCGCCGCATAACCTCTTCCATTGAATCAATATTTGATGTCTCAAATAGGGCCACACATCAAGTAGGAGATCCTAGCCATTATAACTCATGATATTAATGGCCAAGATTTGTATCTTTTATTAGAAAAATTTTTTTTTATTGAGAGGTCACCATGTACACCCAACGTTTAAGTGAAGATCTTCTATCGAAGTAATATCTCTTGATCTAATGTTCCATATGCTGCTCATGTCACCTGCAACATAAGGAGAGAAAATTTATCCCACATTGGTAAAATTTGAAGCATCCATCTTATATATAAGTTAGGAAATTTAATAAATTTTTAATTGGCCCATGGGGGCACATAAGCTTAAACTAATGTAACCTAAGGTGTTGCCGCATGCACCACTTAAGCTTTCTCTATCACGTTAGCTCCAAAAATATTGGGCTCCATTTTTTCCTATTTCAACTTAAATAAATTAAAAATAAAATTTAATAAATTCTAAAAAACCCTCAAAACCTTAGAAGATTCATATATTTCAAAATCCTTCTTTTTAACCTAAATTTTCTTCATCAAGTAATAAATTTAATATTTCATTATTCTATGCTAGTTAATTAAGAAACAATAAGAGAATGTCTAAAATTGATTAAATTCACTTTAGAAAGCGAAATTAGATAATTTAAAATATTTTATCTTTCTGTTTTCATGTAAATCTCAGAAATTCAAAATTTCATGAAAATGAGACTAATATTAAAAGATTTATAAGTTTGAAAAGTCGAACTCATGAATCGTGGAAAATTAGCCTTAATAAGAATGCATTTTGAGATTTTTATTGTTAGGATTTGTAGATGGGAAATTGGATTGATTTAATGCATGATAATTAGCAGAGAATTAACGAGCTTGTCCTAGATTGTTTGCCCATGGAACTTGTCTCGTTTCTAACCCACACTAGCTCATTGTAGCATAGAGATTTGTACAATATGATATCTCCAAAAGTCTGCGAGCTATGGAAGTAGCGGGTATCCTAGCTAGCATCTGAAGTAGAGGAAGTACACTATCTCCAATAATGACACATTCTTTGAGAAGGCACATTTCTTCACCTTCTTCGAACATTGCTAGTCCTAATTCTCTTCCTTAGGTCCTTTATCCATTTTGGAGAAGATGCCAAACTGTACGAGGGTCTAGGTTTCTCATATATTGCAGCCTAATCCTTCGATCAAAGGCCTGATGACATGCATCTTATACATGTTAGTCGATGATTATCAGTGTTCTGGTACAACCCTCCACCACTATTTCACTTCCTAATTCTCCACCTTTGCTACTTTCTTGATCCATTTTTGGAGGAGATGGCAACCTATATAAGGGTCTAGATTGCTCATATATATTAACCTAATCTATAGATCACAGGGCTCATGAAATGCATCTTATACATGTAATTACATGATCATTAAATGATTTTAATACTTAATCACGCCATTTTAGTTCACATTGTCATGAAATTGGCATGTTTTGTGTTCATCCTACGATTTTTCGTTGTTTTTATTTTTTTGATTTGTAGATCAGGCATGTTTGATCTTATTTATCACAAACGCCTTGAATCTAATTAAATTCTTGAGTTTGAGCGGTTTCAAGACTTATATGCGTAAAGATGATCACGGAGAAGAAGAAAAATTGATGAAGAAAGTCAACTCTCAAATTGGTTCTTTCAAGTCAAACTAGGGTTAGTCTCCTTAGAGAAAGATGATCTAGAATTTTTTCCTTTGTAAATCTCTTGATTTCTTGTCCATTTATCCTCTTATTTTCATATATATATTTATAAGCATATTATTTTCATGTCTTATGTCTAAGAACAATTGAAAGAATGTTGGTCTTCTATATAGATTAATTGAAAAATATTGAAGAACGTTTGTCTTCCAGCCACGTGGCAATTGCAACAGTATTTAACCGTTTAATTAATAAATCCGAGATATACTCCTTTAATTAAATTATCAAATTAATGGAAAATCGAAGCGATTTTCTTACTATAAATACTAGAGCCCTCGCATTCGGCGCTGGTAAAATCTACTCCCCATCTTTCTCTAAAGATAGGGGAAAACTTGTTCCTTTAGAGATTCCGCCGGTTCCGGTTCTGATTGCGGCGCTGAATAGAAAAAGCTTCACATCTAAAGAGGAAGAGATTTTTTCAGGAGGGGGATCAGTCGCAGGAGGAGCGTAGGCGAAAGAAATTCGCCTCTTTGGTGGGTTCATAGAAGAAGACGTCGATTCCAGTGGTTCTAGGGTTCCCTGCTTCCTCAGAAGAAGTCAATCAGAGAAAATTTCGAGATTAGATCAGTCGGATCGCGGGGTTTTGAATTTCCTGTCGAGGCTGAAAATCTTGTACTCTTTTGAAAAAAAACGATCTTTTTTGTCTGTTTTGCTCTTTTTGTCTCTGCTTGAAAAAATTTTGTACACTATAATGTGAATTAGTGGAATCCCTAGACCCCGACATTGGGCGTGTATGTGGGATTCTTCTTGAGATTTTAGTAAAATTCAGTTTAGCTCATTAGAAAAAAAAAGAATAAAAGAGGAGAGGGTTTCACTACAATTAGATATAATCTGTTAGAGAAGATCAATGGGGAGCTCCTCACTAACTAAAGGAAGGCAATATCTTGGTGTCACTGAGCCTATCTCACTGGCTGGTCCTTCTGAGTCTGATGTGATCAAAACAAAGGAGCTTGAAAAGGTATGATAACGTGTTGAATCCTTAACTTTCACTTGAGAGTGATTTATTTCTCTTATATCTTTTGAACTATGTTTTTCTATTGTTCAGTATTTAATAGATGCTGGATTGTATGAAAGCCAAGAGGAAGCTGTCGAAAGGGAAGAAGTTCTAGGAAGATTGGATCAAGTCGGTATTTCATCATCGAGTTATATATGGTTGTTTTTATCATTCCTACTCATTACTTAACTAATGCTCTTAGCGGACCAGATTGTAAAGATCTGGGTGAAAAAGATCAGCAGGGCCAAAGGATTTAACGAGCATGTGGTCCACGAAGCTAATGCAAAAATATTCACCTTTGGATCTTATCGACTCGGGGTATAAATCCTCGTAATTTCCAAGATACTATTATGTTTAATTATTTTGGTCTGTATTTCAATTTAGGAATTGGCATTCTCAATCACTGGAAATCTTTCCATGCACTAAAAAACTGAATGAATGCCTCATAATATTCTTTATTCTTTCATTGACATATTTATTTATCATAAGATGATCTTAACATGCAGGTTCATGGTCCTGGTGCTGATATAGATACGCTACTTGTTGGACCTAGACATGCCACACGAGAGGTATTAATGGCTAGTTTTCATTGTAAACATTTCACTGGAACTTCATTCTCTTGTCTAAATTTGACTGCAGGAGGACTTCTTCGTGGAATTTTATAAAATGTTGACAGAAATGCCCGAAGTAACAGAATTACAGCCGGTTCCTGATGCTCATGTTCCTGTAATGAAGTTCAAGTTCAGTGGAGTTTCAATTGATCTTCTCTATGCAAAGACTTTCTTTGTGGGCTGTTCCAGAAGTGAGTCTCTTTTAATTATGTGGACTCGTGAAATTTAATGTTGTTCCTTAGTTCACTGGTGATTCTTGGTGTAGCATAGAATTTTATAGTTTTTCTACTTCAAGGTGTAGAATGTGGATTTATTATCCTTTTTATATATGGTGTTGTAGCCCAGAAAGCCAATTTGTGAAGCCCGTTAAGGGCTTAGTGGGCTCGGAGACGGGAGGTGACAAGAGTTTAGAAAATCACCTGGGGACCCACAATAATTTTTATAGTTGCAAGAATTTAGCAAAAATCTCTTCTGAGATCTGTCTGAGCCCCAAAATCTTATGTTTTGTGTTGTCCATTCTGTCATTTGACATCTCCATGCTTTCAGACTTGTAATTTCAAGGTTTTAAGTTGTCTTTTCAAGGGTACTGTCATTTTGCATGACCGTTACTTTTTATGCCTGTATAAAGCCTCCCATTGTACCCCTTGAGAACACAGTTCCAGTTATCTTTTTCTGAGAGCTTTGCTTTCTCTGTCCTCTTTTTTTGAGAGTGATCCAGTTTTTTTGGATACAAGCACAACTTGCTTATAGATTCAATGGTGAAGAGGTTAGTTTAGTGAATTCAAGACTTAACTCTTCCTGTGGGGCCAGGCTTGTAGATTTGAATCACTACTCTGCATTGTTTCCTGCACTAGGGCTACATCATATGGAGTTGTAAAAATCCTGCATGACTTTTCACTTTTCATGAGAGGAAGTTGTCTAGTCAATTCTCCTGGTGTTGAATAGTAAAAGATCATCTCTCTCTCTCTCCCTTAATCTCTTCCTTCCTCTCACTCATCCCTTCCTCTCAATATTTTCACTAAGTCTCTAGATCTCCCTTTTCCCTCCCTCTCTCTCTCAGTGATGGTTTCAAGTGCTGCCTGTCTCTCTTTCAAAACTTCTAATTCACTTTGGAAATTTCCAGCGAGTAATTCTTATGCGTGCCTTACGTTCACTGATAACATTATTTTAGCTTTCCTTTAATTGAATTGCAGTTTGATGGCAATTTTCACTAATGTGAGTGATATTCATTTGATTAATAAACCCTAATGTTCTCTTTTAGGATCTGGATATCTCTCAGGATTCTATACTCCAGAATGCCGATGAACAGACTGTACGTAGTCTTAATGGATGCCGGGTTACAGATATGGTCTTACGTTTGGTACCTAACATTCAGGTGCTTTTGGTATTCTAGTAACACTTCAAAATTATTTTCATAATCAATTACCCAACCCCTCATATGTTGTTTTCTTATAGAACTTCCGCACAACCCTGAGGTGCATGAGATTGTGGGCTAAACGACGTGGTGTTTATTCTAATGTATGTAACTTTTAGAGCTTCTATTATTGACTTAGAATTTTTTAAAATTTGAAGGTAATTCCAGGTTTCTGGGTTTCTGGGAGGCATCAATTGGGCATTACTCGTGGCGAGAATCTGTCAGCTATACCCTAATGCCCTTCCGAGCATGTTGGTTTCCCGATTTTTTAGGGTTTTCACTCAGTGGCGATGGCCAAATCCTGTAATGCTCTGTGAAATTGAAGAAGGAACTCTTGGTCTGCCTGTATGGGATCCAAGGAAGAACTACTGGGATAGACTGCACCAAATGCCCATAATTACACCCGCTTATCCTTGTATGAATTCTAGCTACAATGTGTCAACTAGTACTTTACGTATTATGACCCAAGAATTTCAAAGGGGCAATGAGATTTGCGAGGTTTGTTATATTTTTCTTGAATGAAATTTCAATTAAATTATTGTAAAGACTTGATTAATTGTTTCAGGAAATAGAGGCAAATAAGACAGAATGGAACATCCTTTTTGATCCCTATCCTTTCTTTCGACGTCTACAAGAACTATCTTGAGATTGATATCACAGCGAAAAAAATGAAGATGACTTTGAGAATCTGGAAAGGATGGGTGGAGTCTCGCCTTCGAACTCTCACTCTTAAGGTGTGCCTTTATTTTTTTTCTGGTCCTTCCAGTTGAGCATAATTTCAAAATTTTGAAATTGGAAAGGGCTTGATATGAATGCATTGCACTTATCACTGAAAATGTAGAGAGGGCAGATCAAAACCTCAGTTTTCCATATATTTTATGTAAAACACCCTAGACTATGTTTCTCTCTAAAGTTCAAATTCAGGTTAAAATGTTTCTCTCTCTCGTTAAGCATGCTCAGGCTTGGGCATCGCAGGGTTGGGTGACCTCTTGGTTGTGAAGAAGAGGGTACTTGTACTGGTTGATCACTGATTTCGGGTGATCTTCCTCGGTACATTTTTAAAAATGGTCAATCTGAGCCCAATTTGCTTGGGTTGCTAAAAAAAACCTTGTCATTTTATCGAACAATATCCTCGTTTAGGGACTTTGCACCATATGATTTCAGAAAATCAAAATTCTCTCTCTCATTATGTTTCTCAAGCTAGTTTGAAATCAGGTAAAACTCAAATTCATGGCCAAACTGGACCCTAATTAACTTGTTGCATATAGACAAAAGTAAAAAAACCTCATTATACCATGAAAAATTTCATTCTTAACTATTTTACACAAAACACCTCAAACGTTATCAGACTCTCAAACATTATATGTTTTTCTCACTTGTGGAAGTCAGCTTTAAACCTTAATCCAAGGTCAAACCATACATAAATCTCATTTTTATCGAGAAATTGTGGCTTACCGCTCTACCATATTTATTTAACTAATCCACGATGAAATGATGCCCTAAGTGATCTTTTTGCAGATAGAGAAGGCCACCTATGGAATGCTCCAATGCCATCCCCATCCTGGCAACTTCTCAGATCGATCCAGACAATGCCACTGCTGCTTCTTCATGGGTTTAAGCAGAAAACAAGGATCGACAATTCATGAGACTGAACAATTCGATATAAGAACCACGGTTGAAGATTTCAAGGGCTCCGTCCAATACACCCCTTTATGGAAACCAGGCATGGACATTCAAGTGTCTCACATCAAACGGAGAAGCGTTCCCCTTTTTGTCTTTCCAGGCGGAGTCCGTCCCCCACCAGTCAAAGTCAAAGTCAAAGCTAAACCTGCCAGCCAAGTCAAACCCTCAACTACCTTGCAGGCAGTTGATGGAGCTTCACCAGAAAAAGTCACCGAAGAAGAGAGCAAAGTTAGGCAGTTTCTCTCTGCTGCGGGAGAAGCTGAGGATTTTGAATCTGCGCCTGTTGAAGATTCAAGAAGTGAGTTTTCTAGAAAGAGAGAGCGTCCAGGTGAATTTTCAGGGGATCCTACGGAAAACCAACCAGATACTAAGCGGACGCCTGTGAGTTTGGATGCTGAAATGGTAGATAGAGAAATTGTGACACATGTTCCAGAAGCTGCTGATGAGCTTGAGCAATGTGAAATTCCACTACCTGTGAAAGATAAGGAAGAGTCTGCAACAGTTGAAGGAAAAGTGGGTGCTTCTCATGCTAATGTTTGCCAGACTGGTGCCCTGGAAGAGCTTGAGGTATTTGGACCCACTTCTCTCTCTAAAACTTAAAAAGAATCTTTGCCTGGAAGAACTATAAGAACCTTTGTTATGTCAGCTATTTTCTCTCTCCTTAGATAATTGTGTGAAGAAACATTCAGTAAAATGTTCTCTTAATCTTCTGAATGACTTGAAAATACTTGGGTTATTTTCTCTCTCCTTTTGTTCTTGTTTCCTGTCTGATAATCTCCATTGTATACCATACCATGCGAAAGAAACATTTAGTTATCACCAAATCTTCTGAGTTTGTCTTTAAATCACTTCGGCTATTTTCTCTCTCCTCACATTATTAGTTTTGAATTTCTCTATTGGATCATTTGGGCTCTTTTCTCTCTCTCTCTATTCTCTCACTGCTTTGTCTCTCTAAATCTTCATCCCTCAATTGTTTGCCTTGCAGCCATCTGAACTGTCTGTCCCATTCTCAGACATCCCCCTTCCTGCACCTGCTATTCAGCGAAAACCGATCATCAGGTTAGATTAATTTAATTTAAATTATTTCTCTCTCTCTACTTGTATTTTCTTGGTCAACGAAATGATTCCTTGTTTTGAAACAAACTGCAGGCTAAGTTTGACCACGATTGGGAAGAAAAACTAGTGACTGGCTGGAGGAGGGCTGCCACTGAGGGAATCCTTATGCCTCGTTGACCTTTGTCAATGAGTCTAAGTTGAAAAGTCAACGTACCTGTCTTCATGTTTGCGACAGGACAAATTATAAATGCCTGGGTTGATGATCCTATCCGTATTTCAAGACCAAATTCATGAATCAATATGATATTAATCGATATTTAGCTGCGGGTTGACTTTTCTTTTTCTTGTGTAAATTATATGATGAAATTATTTTAAAACTGATTTTTAGTCGCAGAGGGGAAGCTCATGGCTTGCCTCATTTCAATCGAAACCTCTCCTCTCTACTTATTCTGTCGGCTAGGGAGCAAGGATCACTGATTGGATCGTCATGATTAAACCTGACGATCTGATCAACGAAGCCAACTGATCGATTCTGTGATCGATCAGTGATCTCTGAGTTATATGAATGACATGAGCAGCGATCTGATTGTTACTTTGATTTAAGGTATTTTTGCCATATTTATAATTATCGGGTTACTTTTATTCAAATGTTTATTAATTTTAATTGCTAATTACTTGGTAATAGATGATCGTCGATCGATCATTGGCATGGATTAGCCAATGATGATCATGATCTCAGTAATCAGATCGGCATTCCCTGAGATGACTCACCGGAGGGTCCCACACCCAGTCTCTCTCTTCTAGTTCTAAGTGAAGCTTTGCGGTCGAAAAAGCTCCTCGGGAGGGAGCTCAGTTCCTGCCACGTGTCATAAGAAACACTTTTCCCGTCATATTGGGTCCCACATGATGACCCCTGAAGTCCTGAACGGCCTGTCTCTCTCCGAACTTGCCGCCGGAAAAGCTCATCTGTGGAACCCATTTGGCCTTGGTCCTGCCGCAAAGCTGCACGTAAGGCAGGTCATTTTCTCTCCGGCGGAAGAAGAGATGCATATCATTCGCCCTTGACAATGCCGACCTCTGCGGGTCCCACCCGGCATCCTCACCGCCCTCTGAGAGGCAGGTCATTCTCTCTCCGCCGGAGAAGATGCCTATCATTGGCCCTTGACCATTTCGACCTCGGTGGGTCGCACTCCGCTGTCTCTATCTCTATTCTTCGCGGCCGCGACAGCTGCGTGTAAGGCTGCTCATTCTCTCCCCGCCATGAAAGCTGCATGCAAGGCAGCTCATTCACTCCGGACGCTTTTGTCCTTGTGGGTCCCAACGGATGATCCAAAGTCCCTCTCGACTCTGTCTCTCTCTTGTGTGTCTCTCCGTCACTGAACCCGCCGCCGCAAAGAACCCTGGGTCACACCGGATGACTCTCAATCCCTCTGAGGTCCCTTCCTGTGGGTCCCATTTGCATCTCAGACAACCTGCCGTCACTGAAGCTCCAGGAGGAAAACTCCACGAAAGAGATTTTGACGTTTTGACCTAACCGCCGTCTCTCTCTCTCTCTCTCTCTACTTACTGCCGGAAAAGCTGCATGCATGCCAGCTCATTCTCCCTCGAGTTTTGACCTCACGTGGGTCCCAATCGCAGATGCCATCGCCTGATGACTGTTGACCTCCTTGCGGGTCCCAAGAATGACCGAACCAGCTTCCTTATATCTCTCTCTCTCTCCTCCTTCCTCTCCATAAAAGCACCGCATTCCTGCTCTCTCTACCTCATTCTCTATCTAAAATGGGTCTGACGACTGAGTTCATGGATCTCTCCGGTGACTCCATTCCTCTATTTCTCATCGCTGCAGCAGTCAACTGGGTTTCCTCGTTAGGTAAAGTGTTTCAGTCTCTTCTTCGATCCTTCTCCTCCATTATCTTCGTTGTAGAGCTTTCCTGCGGCGGACAACTAGGACAGGAATGCTCCATCTGCTTGGAGAGGGTGAGGAAGAGAGAGAAAGTGCAGCAGCTTCCCTGTTGCAGAAATCTCTTCCATAGCGGCTGCCTTGATGCCTGGCTCGCCACTTGTAACCTCAGTTGCCCTCTCTGCAGATCATCTCTGTAGATGGTTCCCAGACTGATGGATTCTCTCCCTTCCTCGCCCTCTGTATATCTCCCTTCTTTTCTCTATTTGGGGACTTCGAAACCTCTGTAATTTCTCTCTCTCTAACCTTCAAGACCGCAGCTTGTAATCAGAGATCGGATACCTTATTTTTCTCTTTCTTCCCTCTTTCTCTCTCTTTGAAGACTTCAAAGACCTCAGCTTCCCTCTTTCTCTCTGTTGGAGGACTTTGAAGGCATCTTTCTAAGTCTAACAAGAAATCGGATACCTTGTTTCTCTCTCTTCTCTCTATCTCTTCCCTCTTTCTCTCTCTTTGGAGACATCTTACCGACCTCAGCTGAGGGATCGGATACATTACCTCTGTCTCTCCCCCTCTGCAACGCTTTCAGGACGTGGGACCATTGAGAAGTGACGAGCTTGGCTCCGCCAACCGCGGAATGGATAGAGTAAGAGAACGATGCTGTCACAATCGCCGTTTGACGTCATCCATGACATATTTCTGACGTCAGTCAGGTCCCATCTAGCAATCTATGAAGAGGGAACAGGGCGATCTATTTAGGGCTGCGTCAGCAGTGACGTCACTCGACAGCGAACTCCCTCAGGTGGCGTGCTCGGGCCATCAGTACAAGCCGAAGCTCTCCGGTGATAGGGAGCTTTTGAAGCTGCGGAATTTTTATTTGAAAAGATAATGTAAATTAGATGATTTAAATATGGTGAAGGCGGTGGGGTCGTGACGGGATGGCTAATCATGATGGTCACTTGACTGTTGAGATCGATCGTCATCGGACCATTGACTAGATCAAGAAAATGTCATGTGGGCCGTTGATCTCGTGGATTGATCGACTCAATCAGCAAACAAGGAAAGAGAGTAATATAGATTTATAAAAGTGCAAAAATCATTTTAGGTCAAAATGTCAACAATGCTGCAGCTCGGACTCTTCCCCATGATGTCAACGCAGTCAAGAAGTCAAGGCAGCAGGTTGGGCGATTTATTTTTTTCTCAAAAGTTTATCTTTTTTTTTAATAAAACCCATTTTAGGCCATTGGATCCCCCAAATCAAAGGTAATGTTAAAGTTGTCGATCTTGTTGATTTCCTTGATTCATCATTGATCTACTAGAAAATGATGACTCCATTAAATCATGATCTATTGATCGATCAATCGATGATTAATTGTTCACGCAATCCAAAAGGATCAACCATTAGACAATGGTAGTTGAATAATTTAGACTCACATACATATCATATAAATATATAGATATATGCATGAATATAGTGTCAGTAAGGGTTAAATCCACAGGGAGCTAAAGTAATGAGGTTATGTGTTTAAAAGAAAGATGAGGGCGGAGGAAGATGTGTGAGTTGGAATGAAGTATGAGGAGGTGAGTATGAGAGATAATTTTAAGTTTATCTTAGAATTAAGATAGAAATTAGAAAATATATGACATAATTAGATTAATAGAGATGAAAATAGAGATAATATGATGGAAAGATGAGAAAATAGATGGCGGTAGCAATGGATAAATGCACGGCGAGGGTGAGAGTGAGAGATGGATGTGGAGATAATGTTAAAGCTACTAAAATAAAAGAAAAATAAAAAGAAAAAGAAAAATATAACACATGTCTAGTGTATATGGAGATGTTCCCAAGCCAAATTCTAATCTAGATCTTTGCACAAACCCTGTTGGTGTGCCCGTCCTAGGCCGGGTGATGCTCGATCCTCTCCGGTCACGATTTTTGCTTGCTCCCTTCTCCACTACAAGGTTGAGCATTAAACAATACTCCTCCTTGGGCCTTAACCTCCTCTCCCTTTCCTTCTGGTAGCCTGATGCTAAGAGAGAGCTAAAAAATGTAAGGAGAGATAAAATGAAAGCTTTTATAGGTAGGTTCCTAGAGTTTGAGTATAAAGAGGGGTAAAAGAGTCTGATTATTAAAATCATTTTTTTCAGCTCTATTCTTTAATCCAAGGGTTACGGATAAAGGGTTAAAAGATAAATCTAGAAATAAAATTCCAGCTCAAAAATCCATTTAGATCATGAGATATCATGCTTTTATTTTACAGAAATCCTAGTCGTTGATTGAGATAGTGTGGAGTGTCATTTCTGTAAATTTCTGACTTTGAAAATCGGAGGAGAACTTCTGTAAATTTTTACTTCAAAAATTGGATGGGTATTTCAAAAATCAGAGTGACATTTTCGTAAATATGCTCAAAATCTGAAAAGTCCCTAAAAAATTTAGAAAAAATTTCAGAAAAATTCTGGAAAAATACTTTAGCGTAGAAATTAAATATCTCACACAATATAACTCTTTTTTCTACAAAATTTTCTCTAATGGATCAAGAATTTAATTCTCTATCTTTTCATCTAAACATATCTAAAATCATGAGAAAAAATTAAGGTCTTATTTAATAAAAATTGAGTTTGGTCCAACCTCCTTAAAAATAAGGAGGTTGACCCAATATTCACTCTAAATAAATTTTGGATCATCCTAAAAACCTGATGATGATCTCTCTACAAAATCTAAACCTTATTTACCATATTTCATACAAATACGGTTGGCTTGGTGTTCAAATTTAGTGGAGAGTTGTTTCCTCTTTCCTCTTGTCGTCATTCATATCGATGTTTTACTACTTGCATACCTATGTCCCTTCATCGACATAACTCATAGAAAATATGAGAATTCAACCTCTTGACTTTGAAAGAGTCAAATGGGGTTAGTCTCATAGTATAAGTAATTGAAAAGAATGATGCATGATAGGACATATTTATTTTTACCAAATTAATACTAAATAGATGCAAGTTGATAGGAATAGAATGAAATGATGAATGTAAAAATATCATTAAAAAAACATGATAACGTGCATTATATTAACAAGAATTATGTGTTAAAACCCATTTATAATGATGAAAATGAATGCATTAATGACATGTTATCAACTGACGAATCCCTAGCCACGGGATCTCTAAAATGTCATATATTGGATACGGCATGAAGTCCACAAAGATGATTGTATTATCAAGATGTGATCGCCCGCCTTGATATTTGAGGAGATGAACTCAAGGAATGAGATGTCATAAAATCCTTGGCTAAGTTAGTGGAAATATTAGAGAAGGAGTTCTCTATGGTTTCCTTTACGCATCAGTATTAACTTGAGTGACTAATTAGGGTTTGACAATTGAGCATACCCTACTTTATTCATGACTCTTGTGTGGATTAAGAATTACTAATACATACATGATAAGTAATTGAGCATACCCTAATACATACATGATAACTAATGATTGAAAGGTTCCGTAAAAGAGTTCTTATCTAATTTGTATCTCCTAGAGTACGTGGTGTAGCTTGGCATCCATTGGGCTAGTAACTCAACCTATTGATTGGGTTAAATCGACCATTGATTAATTAATCTATATGTTAATATAGATAAATAATAAAAGTTTGACCAATAAGATGTTAATAGGTCTATAGAGTTATTAATTAGTGAGATATATGAACCTAGAGGGTCATACACATAAGGTCTATGGATGTTGGAGGATATAGACATAATTATGAAGGCTTTTTATGAAAAATTCACATACTAAATGTCTATAAATAGGGGGAAAAATGATCATAACTCAAGGTGCTCGAACAAGCATTGTGGGAAATTCTCGCCTTTCCTTTCTTACTCTCTTGGTGAAGAGCTTTGAATGGGAGATCTAACCATTTGGAGATCGTGTAGATATTTCTAAAGGCTAGAAACTTGAATAACTTCAAGAACTTCTTCAAGGGAGCCTTATAAGTATGCTTTCTTATACATACTAGATGATAGGATAATCTATTTTTAATGCCTCAATGTTTTGAATATCCAACTCAATTTGTTTTATTGCACTTGATATTTTGATCAAAATTTTGGAAGGCTTATCGACTTGAGATCCCTAAAATTTTTTTCCCTCTTTTGTATCATGTCAAATAATAGAAAAGGAAAGTTTTGTATTAGAATCACTTGTCCTCTTCATTCATCATCATTCCTTGTTTATGCGTATGATCACAAAATTCATGCAAACAATATTAAATCACCTTTGTTTAACTTTTCAAAAGGTCAAACATAAAATATAAATAAAATTAAAAGCAATTTTAATGCGAACTTTGGCTTATGAAGGATATGACATGATGTGTAGAAATTGTGTCAAAACATGATATCATGCATAATAATGACGTGAATAATGCTTTAATATCATCGAAAGAACAATGAATTAAATGGAGAAAAATTTATGATATCAGCTTGCATCATAGTTGACACACCTTTCTTGTGCCCATTGTTGGCCCTCTACATGCCCACCTTGCATCCTCCATCTCCCTGTCGCCAAACCCTCTACGCGTCCTTCACATGCCTCCATGTGCCTTCCTTCTCCCTACAGCTAGACCTTTTGTGCACCCTTGATCTTCCCACCATTGAACCATCCATGTGCCCTCCATCTCCTCGCCTTTAAACCATCCACGTGTCCTTTATGTACCTTTTGTCAGAGCTTAACCACCAATGCAACTTGACTACCTATGTCGCACCCGCTCACGTGCTATAAGTGTGTCCCCCTTCTACTTGCCTACCAAAAAACTGCTCATCAGCGTGCTGCTTGTCTACATGGGCCTTATCAATTGCCATCGGCCTATGCAACATCGTTAGCAGCTCTAGCATTGGCATCTGGATTTTTGATAACATTTAATTTCATGCATTTTATGCACTTTTTCTATTTAAAAATATAATCATAAACGCATGTTATCATGAATTAAAAGGATTAAAATGATAATTTTAATGTTTAAGAGAATATTCTTGATTTTTCATAAATTAGTAACATTTTAAGAGCCCATCCCTTCTTTCTTGCCTTTATCATTCGCCTAACCCCACCCATGTTTCTCTTGTAGATGGTCCTTGATAACCCGATATCGGTGTTCACGAATCGTTGGTAAATTAGGTTACACAATAAATTCCTATGCACTCTATTTTTAAGGCAAACAACTATAGGAGTGAGTAAGGGATCGTCCTCAGGGAGCAAGCAATGATTCAAAGAAATTTAAGGATGAAAACTATGTATCTACATATATATATATATGTATGTATATTTATATATTTCTATTAATCACTCAGGTTAGGCACTAACCAACTTACAACAATCAGAATAGGAGGGAAATTGCTAGAACATAACTGAAAGGTATTAAACTGAGATTAGTCCAACAAACAATCCCGTGAAGATACTACAACTATAGACAAATAGCAAGCTAGTTGAAGGGCAAAGAGAACATAAATTGTTTTATCTACTAAAGAAGAATACGATAAAATAACAGTAAGATGAGAAAGCGCAGATCAAGACTCCCGGCGCAGCAGCAGCTGATTTGGCGAGCTTTCTGTGGTTGGAGTGAAGGATCTGCGCCATTCCCGATTTCACCTCGCACCGGAAAACAACAGTTGCAAGGCTAAATCGGGAGTGTGGAAAATGAAGACGAAAGTGCCGCTGGCTAGAGCTCACTAGGTCGATCTGAAGAGAAAAGAAAGGTAGAAAACCGCAGGGAGATTGAAACGGAAGATTTTTGCACCTACCAGAGTCAACCTCGAGAGGTTTTACCGGCTCAAAAGGTAGGTTCTTCCTCCTCTCCTGCAGAATATCAAGCTGGAGAAGCTTCCTCCTTGTTCTCTCGTTCAGGACACCGAATTAGATGGAAGTTCCACACTCTTCTTCTTCTTAATCCAGAATACCCAAAAAAATGCAGCGCATAGGGTTTTTATCAGTAGGTTGAATCCTTCTCCACTGTTGGATCTGGGATAGACAAGACCCCTGGAGAGCTTGATCTGCGCTCTCTTCCGGCCTCGGGAACTACCTCCTGCAGCCATATCGAGGTGAGATTTAATTTCCCTCCTTCTCTTCTTTTCTGTCATTTTTTGGATCCACGTGAGTAAACCCTGCTAAAAGACAAAACCAACTTGATAAGATCTTTCCCTTTGGGCCTTGAAGCCCAAAGGATTTTAATTACAAATGTTTAGTAAGTTCGGTTATAACAAATTAAAAGTAGCGCTTTTCTATTAAAGTGCAATTCACAACAACTTCTTGAGCTTAAAATTGTGAAATAAACCTGCTAATCATGTAAATTACGTGATAACTTTCAGAGTTATCACACATTCCCCAACTGAAATGTTACTAGTCCCTAGTAACCTCTCATAGTTCTCTTTTAGGTCCTTGAAACCATGATCTTGAATCTTAAGCGTAGGCTTAACAGCAACATGTCAATTCATGATGTAACTTCTGCACCAACATGTGATCAATCCCTTCAAATATGGGATTGTCTAATGCTACTGAGGAGAAAAATAAACTTACTTCTCTTTAGGTTTTATGCTATAATCCCTGAACTGCCTCACTTCTCACTTTATCGTCTGAATCACCTCCCTCAAAATCACTCTCCTGTAGCTTGCGGTAGGGAGTACACATCCTTCTCCTCCTGTCTTAGCACATAACAAGTAAGTAGGGCTAAACTGAGTGAGAACAAAACGGTGACTATGGCCAAAGATGGAGTCAATGTAACTGGCACTGGACGAGAAATAAATGGTGAAGGAAAAATAGGTGGAAGGTGGATAAGCCAGGGACTATATTACTAGTGATAGACTACTCCCAAGATTTTAGAGGGAAATTGGGGGAGATAGAATGAAGAAAAAGTTTCAATGACATCCTCCTGAGTCCAGTTCGCAGATGCTTCATAGTACATATTTTCTTCACATTTTGCTTTATACTGCACATATTCGTGCTTGGGCATTCCAATCCAAAATAACTTCTTTTTTTTTTCTTTTTTTCTTTTTTAGAACAAAAATAGAGGCGTTGTACCTAGGTGCCAATAGATGTACGATGGAGGTGCTAGGATCGAGGCTTGAAAAAGCTCTCCAAATCTTTGTCCAAGATAATGATTGCAGCGGAAGGTGTTGAATCAAAACATTCAACATCGTTGAAGCACCAAGAATAGATGATCTCATCATCCATTCTAGGTTATCCTATCATCTAGTATAGAATAAAATTCATACTTACTTGGATCATTTGAAAAAGTTCTTCAACCGTTCAAGCGTCCGGCCTCTAGCGGTATCCACACAGTCTCCAGACTATCGGATCTCCTCTTGAACACTCGTCACCACGAGAGGAAGAGAAGAGGGAGGAGAAGTTCCACTAGGCTTGCATGGGCACCTCTATTATGGTCGTTCTCCCCCTATTTATAGACTTTGGGAATGTGAAATTTTCACAAAAACCCTTATTATTATGTCTATATCCACTGACGTCCATTGACCTTATGTGTGTGACCCTCTAGGTCCATATATCTCGCCAGTTAATGACTCTATCAACCCAATAACACTTATTGGTCCTTCTTATCAATTAACTATATCAACATATAGATTAATTGAATAAGGATCGATTTAACCCAATCGACAGGTTGAGTCGCCAGCCCGGTGGGTGCCAAGCTACACCACGTGCTCTAGGAGATATGGAGTATATTAGAACTCTTTCATGGAACCTTTTTGTCATTGGTTACCGTGTACGTATAATCCTTCATCCACACGAGACTCATGAATGACTTAGGGTATGGTTAATTGTCAAACCCTAATCGATCACTCAATTTAGTACTGATGCGAGTAGTAAATCATTGAGAACAACTTCTCTAATATTTCCGCTACCTTGGCCAAGGATTTAACCGCATCTCATTCCTTGAGTCGATCTCCTCATATACCGAGGGTGGATGATCCCATCTTGACCGCACAATCATCTTCGTGGACTTCATGTCGTATCCAATATATGACGTTTTAGATATCCCGTGACTAGGGATTCGTAAGTCATAATCAAAACACGATCATCCATCCACAAGATGTCTTTGGTGTCTCAAGTCAAAGGATCACATACACAATCATGACATGAATCAACCTGATTGACAATTAGGTATATTCCCATTCAGGGATTCATACGGATCAATTCAGTGAACTCTTTCTCCAAAGAGCACCCACTATCTATCCTTAGTGTCTCCACACCGATGGCTATAGGATCGGCCATACTCATCATATGAGATGGATCAGATAGTGTTATTCTTTCCAGATAATTCGATGTCCTTCTCGAATATCCCACGAATATGAATGTTTAGAACATATGTTTAAAGACTAGCGATCACTATATTATGATCTCATCATAATTCACTTAGTCATTGCACATGCTCATGGACTTCATTGCAAACATCACACAAGAATGACAATGAATAAATTTTATTTCAACGAACATAAACAAGATTGATGAAAGTGTGATTGGCTTATAGGCCACATAATATCCATCAGGAGGTTCATTGGAAGACCAGAATGAACCTCAATTCTTTCCAGTGGCGATTGACACTCCTTCCATATTGTTGTCGTCCAACTTTAAACCAAAGAATTTAACTTCTCTGCTTCGTGTAGATGTCACGCTTAGAGGGTTTGGAATTAACGTGATCCCATCTTGACTCAAATGAGAGTGCGTTGAGATAGATAAGAAGAGACTGGAGAATGAGATTCAAATATGTAGCATGAAAATAGACAGAGGGGATGAGAGGCAATATCATGATGATACTGTGGGAAGTACGATAGACGGACTTGGGAGATAGCCATATCATTAGTAATACTGAATTGAGTGGAGTAGATTAAAATTTCGATAAGCCAGGATAGTGAATATCATGGGCAAGTGAAACTAAAGGATGAGAGTTCTTTGCTTAGGACTTGAAGCAATACATACTCCCTTCTCTCTCAATTCTTTGATTTTCATTTCGGATTCTCCCTCAACACTCTGTCCAGGGACGATAGTACTTCAACCCTTGGATATTCATATATTATTTTTTCTCGTCATCCCTTTGATTTTCATTTGGGATTTGACCACACATTGGATAAAATCTCCATGACTACCATTTGTAACATGATGTTGCTAAGTTCTAATCACTCAACTTCCATGTACATATTTCAAGGACGAAAAAGGTTTGTTCCTACTTCGAATATGCTATGCTCCCAATGTGCATATGCTATCCTAAATCACAAGGTGATCCCCCCTATCTTGCAGATGCATAGTCCTCAATGCGATTAACCCAAGTGCTAACTTAGAAAAACAGGGAGAGGGAACCTGATTTGGAGAGCTTCCGTGTTCATGTGAGGTTTCAGTTCAGAGTGTCTGGAAAGTTTGGGCACGTTGTCCAGACTGGTGAAGGTGCGTGTTTTCCTGACGTGGACAAAAGAAGAAATCAAAGCAAACTATTAACTATATGATAACAGAAAGCATTAGAAAAGAAAAAGAAACAAAACCACTGATCCTCTAATTTTCAGAATGTGGAGGATCTGTCAATGTGATGGGCAACGCGTAGAGGGGGTTAGGAGTGGACTCCAAGTATGGCTTCAGTCTCTGACCATTTACGGTTAGAATTTTTCATGAAGTGGGGTTAGTAATAGTGAAAGCACCATTAGTAAAAATTTTGGAGATAGTGAATGGACCTTCCCATCGTGATTTCAGTTTCCCTGGAAAGAGTCTCAGTCGCGAATTGTAAAGCCATACTCTCTGACCCTCAAAGAAATTTCATCACCTTAAGTGCTTGTCATGGAAGGTCTTCATCTTTTCTTTGTGTAGTCTGGAATTTTCATATGCTTCATTTCTCAATTCCTGCAATTCATGAAGTTGGAGAATTCTATGTTTTCCTACAGCTTCTAAAGAGAGGTTAAGCTTCTTAATGGCCCATTAAGCTTTATATTCCAATTCCACTGGAAGATGGCATGACTTCCCAAAAATAAGACGAAAAGGAGACATACCTAATGGAGTTTTTAAGCTGTTCTGTAAGCCCATAAGGCTTCGTCCAGCTTATTGGCCCAATCCTTCTCGTCTGGTTTGACAATTCTCTGTAGTATCTTCTTCACTTCCCTGTTACACACCTCCACCTGTCCATTGGCTTGAGGATGATATGGCGTGGTAACTTTATGTTGCACACCAAATTTCTTTAAAAGTGACCTAAATTTGAAGTTATTGAAATGGGCACCGCCATCACTAATGATGGCTCTAGGACATCCATATCTTGACAAAATGAATTTTTCAACAAACCCACAGACAACTTTCGAATCATTGGTCCTAGTGGTTGTGGCCTCTACCCATCTAGAGACATAGTCTACAACTACTAAAATGTACTCAAATCCATAGGAATTGGGAAAGGGCCCCATAAAGTCTATGCCCCATACATCGAAAATTTCTATGATAGGGGTTAGAGGCATATGATCTTTTTCCCCATATTCAAGGATGCTTGGCAAGCTCTACATCTAAGACAGAATTCATGAGCATCTTTAAATACTGTGGGCCAATAAAATCCGCATTCAAAGACTTTGTGACCTGTAATTTTGGAAGCATAGTGTCCCCCTCCCAGGCCTAGCATGGCAGTGTTCCAAGATAGCTTGCTGCTCTTCTTGTGGGACACATCTCCTTAATATGTGGTCAGCTCCTAAACGAAAGAGCTCTGGGTCATCCCATATGAAGTACCTGCACTCATGAACAAACTTTTTCTTCTTCTGGTACGACCAATCTTGAGGCATTAGACCTGTTACAAGATAATTCACGATATGCGCATACCAAGGAAGTGCTTTTCCTTGTGCAGATAAAATATATTCATCAGGAAAGTTGGTAGAAATGGGAATGGGAGTAGAAATTTTTAATCTAGATAGGTGATCAGCTACTACATTCTCTACTCCTTTCTTATCTTTTATTTATAAATCAAATTCCTGAAGCAATAACACCCACCTAATTAATCTAGGCTTCGCTTCTTTTTTTTTAGTAAAAATTTTAAAGTTGAATGGTCTGAATACACTATTATCTTACTGCCTAATACGTAGGACCTAAAATTTTCTAGTGCAAAGATGATTGCTAGTAACTCCTTTTCTGTAACAAACAAATGCAATTGAGGTCCATTTAGAGTCTTACTAGCATAGAAATTGGCCACATGCTTATGCTCCTTCCGTTGCCCCAAGACAGCTCCTACTGAAAATTCTGAAGCGTCACAATAAATCTCAAAAGGCAGAGACCAATTAGGCAGCTGAAGAATAGGCGCTTCAATGAGAGCTTCTTTTAAAATATTAAAAGCTGACTTGATTGGTTCATCCACTATAAATTCTCTATCTTTAGAAAGTAGATTTGTTAGAGGTTTGGAAATCTGGGCATAGTTTTGGATGAACCTTCTATAGAAGCATGTATGGCCAAGGAAGCTTCTAACTTCCTTGAGGTTGGATGGAAGCGGAAGGCTCTTGGTAACTTCTTTTTTGGCCTTGTTGACTTCCAAACCCCTCTTGCTGACCTAGTGCCCCGAGTGTTATCCCCTCCTGCACCATGAAATGCGATTTTTCCCAACTGAGCACGAGATTAAACTGGATGCACAATTGAAGTATGCAAGTCAGATGAGACAAACATGATTCAAAATATGAGCCGAAGATAAAAAAATCATCCATAAAAATTTCTAAACAGTCTCCCACGAGTTCTGAAAACATGGCATTCATGCACCGTTGAAATGTAGTCGGTGCATTGCATAGCCCGAAGGGCATGCGTCTAAAAGCATATGTTCCTTTTGGGCATGTAAAGGTTATTTTCTCTTGATCTCCTGGGTGAATCCCAATCTGGTTATACCCAGAATACCCATCAAGAAAACAATAATATGTCTGCCCTGCAAGTTTTTCTAGAATCTGATCCATAAAAGGAATGAAATAATGGTCTTTCTTGGTTACTAAATTGAGTTTCCTATAATCAATACACACTCTCCATCCCGTAGTAAGCCTAGTGGCCAATTCGACCCCTTCTTGACTCCTTTCTACAGTTATCATAGACTTCTTAGGGACCATGTGAACTGGACTATTCCAAGGGCTATAAGAGATTGGGTAAATAATCTCAGCCTTAAGCCACTTAAGGACTTCATCCTTAAGTATTTCTCTCATATGGGGATTCAATCTTCTTTGAGCCTCCCTAGAGGGTTTAAAATTATCCTCTAAATAAATCCTATGCTCTCAAAACTCAGGAGAAATTCCCTTTATGTCCTCTAATGACCCAGCTATCGCAGATCTATGTTGCCTCAAAACATCTAATAAAACCATTTCCTGATTAGAATCCAAACTTGAAGAAAAGCATATTTTAGAGAGGATTGTAAAGATTTTAAGTCTCTGTCCTCTGCTTTTTCTATCAATTCATCATACGAAAAATTAAGAATATCTTCATCATGATTTTCAAATATAGTGCACGAACATGCTTCTTCACAACTAGCTACTAAATATTTCATAATTTTTGAAACATCTATTTCTACTTCTTCTTCACCTATTTTTAATTTGACAACTCCTTTACCCCAATCCTGGACGACTCTAGACGTAGCTAAGAATGGCCTACCTAGGATGATAGGTGCATGAGAAAAATGTTTCGGTTCACTAGTATACGTGACAATGAAATCTATCAAAAACTCGTGATCTTTCACCTTAATCACAACGTCCTCTAATTTCCCAAGAGGCTATCTAACTGACCCATATGCTAAAAGAAGATCAGTACATGCAAGTTCTATCTCTCCTAATTTAAGTCTATCATACACCATTTTAGGCAAGATATTCACACTAGCTCCATAATCAAGCAATGTCTTAATGAATTTCTTTCCTCCTACCTCACATGTAATCAGAGGGGCTCCTGGATCTCTTTTCTTTGTAGAGAATTTGTCTAAGAGAACAGAACTCATTGTTTCGCATAACTTTATCCTCTTATTCCACCTAGGGTCACTAAATATTTTACAAACTTTTGGTAGGCTGGGATATATTTTAATGCCTCTACTAATGGAACAGAAACATTAGTTTCTTGGAGAGATTTAATAAGATGGTTATTCTGGTCCTCTTGAGAGGGTTTCTTAGGACTTTGAAGAGCCTGAGGGTAGGGAATTGAAGGCTTTCCCATGACACACTAAATGTTTCACTATCCAACTGAGAGAAAGTCTGAATGTGTTTAATTCAAGCTTTCTTTTTGGATAAAGGGTAAAATTTCAGAAGGAATTTTTCCTCAACTTCATCCCATGAATTAAAGGTACTACCTAATTTCTTATTCCAATCTTTGGCCTTCTCTTTTATGACAAAAGGAAGGAACAACATCTTCAAATTCTCAGTGGAGAAACCTGTTATGATTTGTGAGGATAACATCATATGATAGTCATCCAAAAAATCATAAGGGTCCTCACTAGACCATAAAAGGAAGGCAGAGATGAATTCAGAGTATTATCCGGTTTGAAAGTTACCTCTCTTGCCAGCTCAATATTAATGGTGGTCTTACTAGATTCTCGTTTGGAGTTAATGCCATCTAAGAGCGTTCTCCTAGTTTCTACTTGATTCCTTCTTTGTTGAGGAATTAAGTTTTCTTCTCCCCTTTTCTTTTTCTCCGCTTGTAGATGTTCCTGCCGTGGTAAAGACCATAAACCTTCAAGGAAATGTTAGTGCTAAAGGGGGAAATGAGTAAGATTGGATAATACTAAAGAAAATAAAAAAATTTCACTAATCACTAGTCGTACTCCCCGGCAGCGGCGCCAATTGATAACCCAATATCGGTGTTCACGAATTGTTGGTAAATTAGGTTACACAATAAATTCCTATGCACTCTATTTTTAAGGCAAACAACTATAGGAGTGAGTAAGGGATCGTCCTCAGGGAGCAAGCAATGATTCAAAGAAATTTAAGGATGAAAACTATGTATCTACATATATATATATATATATATATATATATATATATATATATATGTATGTATATTTCTATATTTCTATTAATCACTCAAGTTAGGCACTAACCAAGTTACAACAGTCAGAATAGGAGGGAAATTGCTAGAACATAACTCAAAGGTATTAAACTGAGATTAGTCCAACAAACAATCCCGTGAAGATACTACAACTACAGACAAATAACAAGCTAGTTGAAGGGCAAAGAGAACATAATTTTTTTTATCTACTAAAGAAGAATACGATAAAATAACAGTAAGATGAGAAAGTGCAGATCAAGACTCCCGGCGCAGCAGCAGCTGATTTGGCGAGCTTTCTGTGGTTGGAGTGAAGGATCTGCGCCATTCCCGATTTCACCTCGCATCGGAAAACAACAGTTGCAAGGCTAAATCGGGAGTGTGGAAAATGAAGACGAAAGTGCCGCTGTCTAGAGCTCACTAGGTCGATCTGAAGAGAAAAGAAAGGTAGAAAACCGTAGGGAGATTGAAACGGAAGATTTTTGCACCTACCAGAGTCAACCTCGAGAGGTTTTATTGGCTCAAAAGGTAGGTTCTTCCTCCTCTCCTGCATAATATCAAGCTGGAGAAGCTTCCTCCTTGTTCTCTCGTTCAGGACACCGAATTAGATGGAAGTTCCACACTCTTCTTCTTCTTAATCCGGAATATCCAAAAAAATGCAACGCATAGGGTTTTTATCAGTAGGTTGAAGCCTTCTCTACCATTGGATCTGGGATAGACAAGACCCCTGGAGAGCTTGATCTGCGCTCTCTTCCGGCCTCGGGAACTACCTCCTGCAGCCATATCAAGGTGAGTTTTAATTTCCCTCCTTCTCTTCTTTTGTGTCGTTTTCTGGATCCACGTGAGTGAACCTTGCTAAAAGACAAACACAAATTGATAAGATCTTTCCCTTTGGGCCTTGAAGCCCAAAGGGTTTTAATTACACAGGATTAGTAAGTTCGGTTATAACAAATTAAAAACATCGCTTTTCTATTAAACTGCAATTCACATCAACTTACTGAGCTTAAAACTGTGAAATAAACCTGCAAATCATGTAAAGTACGTGATAGCTTTCGGAGTTATTAGTCCTCTTGTCCCTTGTGAGAGAAGGTGAGGCTAACCCAAAATCCTCTCTTACTTTGTGGGACAATTTTTACATTCCAACTTTTCCCAATTAATCTTTTATCCATTTGTGGCATTACACAATCTTTATTTTTTGGTCACCTTCTTTCCCTATCATTGCATCTTTAAGGATTATTGGATGGGGAAGAGTATTGGTTTGGGGTGTTAGTTTGAATGCGGCCTCTATGTACTTATTCTTGACCACCTTCTAGTTGACCATTATGTCTTCTCTTCAAGTCGGCTTTTCCACTTTAGTGGCATCAATGGTTTTGGCACCCAAGTGTTACTAGTCTTTGCCACAAATTTATATGGCTTTCTCTGTCCCCTTTTGAGTGTGAATCATAGCAATTAGGGAGAAAATTTTGTTCCTCCTACCTTAACTTCATTCTATACCGAGTAAATTTTTTTTTTATCATGTTCATTGCTATGTTGTGGGGGCTTTCTTAAGTCCCACATGTTACGAATTTTCTTCATTATATCATCTTTATTTATAACTTCTTTGTGTCTCATGGGTGTAGCTTCTTAAAGACTACACTAAAGTTATCTCCTCTGTTTGTCAATTTTTCTTGGAAATCTCCACTCAATAATACTTCAGTCTTGAAATCCTTCACACTGATGATGCCTTGGAGTTTTCTCAAAATTCTCTACAAGACCATTGTGTCTCCTTGGCATTCTCCACTAGGCCAGATGCCCTCATACTTCTCAGCAAAATCATTTTGTTGAATGCAATTATCATCACCTCTTAGACATGGCTTAGTCTCTTCTTGTGTAAATGAGAGTTTGATAACATGCATATTTAACTTAAATTCTTATCTTATTTAACTGATATTCATGCTTATTTTATGTGATTAGGATGCATGTTATTATAGTTTTTATGAATTTTCTCCATTGGCATGCCATTCTACTAAAGTTCATATTTATGCATTAATTAAGGTTAATTAGGTGCTTTATGAATGTTTTATATTTTAAAAGGTTAATAAATAGAAATTAATCACTTTTCTTAAATTAATTTGACTTTAGTAGATGTTTTGAAGAATAAATTTCAAGAAGAGAATGTTACGATGATATAAAGAAGACTTCTTAAGAGATTATCTAAATTCATTATGAATTCATCTTATATTCATCTTTTAATTTATATTTTAGAGGACATGATATTAATAAGGAATAAATTTCTGATCCAATAGAGAAAATTTGAGTTTAAAAGGAGTTATATTTTTAAAGATATGGATTTTTTAGTTTCTTGGATTTTTCTAGATTTTTCCAGAATTTATTTTGATTTTTAATCCCTTTAAAAATGGCAAAAAAGGGTTTTTTATTCACCAAACCCGTGAAGCTGATGTGGCGCGACGTAGGACATGCGCGGATGCGACGTGGCATGCAAGGTCACGTGCCAGAGCCACTCGAGCCCACGCAGGCGCCTAGTGTGACGCGAATGTGGCGCGGACGTGTGGCAAGGCCACGCGAGTCCACGCGGACTCCTGGGTGGTGCCACATGGCAAGTGTGTCTTGGGGCTGGCAGATAATGGGGCCCACGGGTTAGTGAGCCCAGGTAAGTTTATTGGGGCAGTAACGCAAAGGCTCTAAAGCCTTCCACGTTTTATACTCGCGTATTCCCTTTATTTCTTCTATGTGGGACTATGTTCCCTTTAATCTTTTCTATGCAGGACACGTGGCAGAACAACACGCATTGGATCGGAAGCATACTGATGATCGCCAGTAAATCCGATGGATCTCGGTCCATCGGATCATCAAATACGCATGTGTTCTAATCGCTACTTAAGTGATGGCGGACGGCTGAGATGTGATCGCGCTTTTGATGATTTATCTTACGACACGTGGCTTCGTGAGGGAGCTCTGATCAAGATCAGACGGGACGAAAATAATGTGAGAACGTGAAGCCCGTGTCGTCACGATTCCACTCGATTTTGCACGATCGGACGGCTCCAATCTCATCGTGAAACGGATGGTCCGCGTTTCTCATGGAAAATTTCCTTTAAAAACCTATGTATTCTCTTCTTATAGTTAACTTTTGATCGAAATCGTGAAGAAATTAAGTGCTTTTGAAGGAAGATCTTAAGTTCTTCAGTGATCCTCTGCTTCCTAGAGTCAATTCCGCAGCCATTGAAGCATGATAATCATGAATTTATTGCAAGAAAACGATCGTGATCTCCCCTTGAATGCCGAACGCACGTCGAATACAAAATCGGGGAATACTCTTCAATCCGCATGAATTGAAGCCAAATCTTCATTTCAATCAGGTTAGTAGTGTGATTCGTTTGTAATCCTTGCAATTTATGTAGTTTAGATTAGAATTAGGTAGGTAATTAGAGTTTAGAAGTAGTTAAATTCATCTTTTCTCCTAATTTTAGTGACGGATTTTTGCTGATTTTCAAACAAGGATATCTCTCTGATGTTTCATTGGATTCCTTGTATCATCAGCTTTCTATGAATAGAAAAATCGTTAAATTCTATGATCATTTGACCCCTCAATTTAACGTTTGACCATCAACTGTTCATTTTACAATTTGAATTTGGGCATTAACTTGCGGGATCAATTACTCTTAAAATATAAATTTGAAATTTGACAATTTTAGTCTCTTTGGAAATCCTCTAGTTGTTAGCTTTCTATTGATATATCACTTGCAAGATTTGGATATCACTTGGTTAGTCAATTTGATGATTTAATCCGAAGTGTTTATTTCGGGATTTTTCTGATCTTTGATTTTCAATAATTCATAATAAATCTAATTCTTCTTGAAAAAAATCACGAATTTTATATCAATAAATTGTATTTTCTCTCTAATTTTGAAATATATAATTTTTGTAATATTTTAAGATCTTTTTATTCTTTATTTTTAGAAAGTCAACTATTGGTCAAAGTCAACGCTTTGACCTTGACTTTTGACATTTCTTCTTAAAAATCAGTTTCTAAAGTCTTAAAATATCTTCTCTGATATCCTTCCTTCATTTCTATTAATAATATTATAAATTCATTTCTGTAAAACCCTAATTAAACCCAAGTTTTGACCAAGTCAACTCGTACGATCAAAGTCAGCTATGTTCTCTGTGGATCGACCCGATCTTTACACTATACTTGATTTTATATCTTTGTTATTGTGAGTTTGGAATTATAAGTTTTTTTTACCGACGTTTGTGTGTTTTAACTACCGCATAAAACACTATGTCAGAGTTTCCCCATTACCTTTGGTCTAATACTCTTCTAACTTCTGCCTAATTACTAGATCATTTACCTTCGTCTCCTCTAGGTGGAAAAGTTCACCTTCATCACCTCAACCAGAATGCGAGCTTTACTCTATTCTTCCTTAGGTATTTGGGTGTGTGGCATTCGCCCATGATAACATACCCAAGTTTGTGCCTCGCTCCCTCAAAGGGGATATTTGTGTGCTACTCCCTGCAACAAAAAAGGTTACCGTGTTTACTTTTTGAATTAGTGCAAGTATAGTTTTTATCAACAATTCATTTATTGGAGGATACAATCTTACCATTCCTAGTTGGATGCTCTAAGGGTGTCAAGAACTCCATTGTTGAGCCTCTTGCATTGGTCATCCAAACTCATGAACTATGGCTCACCTTAAAGAACATGTATGCTAACAAAACTCTTTGCATGAAAGCAATGTGATAAATTTATGTCAGGACATTTCAATGATTATTCAGGAGTTATTGCTCTATTAATCATTTGTGACTAACTTGCATGCTCTTGAAAGGTTTTTCCAAGAGCTCTATGCAAGTGCTTTTCATAGCGGATTCCATCCCACTATTTTTTCTCACATATGGGTTATGTTACTTTCTAGAAATAGTATGTTGGCTATAAACTCCATTTTCTCTCAAATTCTGCTTGTTATCACACCTACACTGTAGAGTAATGGTTCCTCCATATCCATATGCCTTATCTAATCCCTTCATACTTGAGGCCTCTAGATCTCATGGTCAAGAAAGTGATGATGGATCCAACATAGATAATGGTTGATGACATAATCTGATGACTACCTGGAACATGTTTTTTCCATGGACTTATTTTGACAAGCCCACTCATCCATCAATCAAGTGTTTGGAATAAATTTGGGAAACCAAAATGGGCTTAAGAACATTTATCCAATTCCTCCTCGATAACTACTCCTCTACACCACTTGCCTCTACAACTCCTACAATCCAAATGGCGTTTAGTCTAGTGGAATATAAAACATGGAAACTAAGGCAACACCAAAAATGCAAACTTATGAATAAAAAAAATTAACCAAGTTTTCTAAAATGATGATTAATTTAAAGATTCGGGTAAATACGAGTCAAATCCACAAAAAATTGGGAATTGAAATAAAAAGAATGCATAGAAGAAGTCAAGAAATTGAAGGTTGAAATGAAATCAGATCATAAATAAAGATTGATGAATCTGATTTTGATATAATTTACATCTTACATGTGAATTGATGTGATAATTTTTAGAATTTTTTCATTTAGTATTAGACTTAATAAGGTTAGAATCCTCTAGGAGCCTAGTTAATGAGATTAGGTGCTTCTAATGATATTTTGATGATGAGTATGGAAGATGAGAAGATGACTATGATATGTATGAATGTATTGTATGTGTGAGTATATATATACACGATGTTAATGCTAATGAATGATCATGTTGATGATTTGAGAGAATTTTGATTATGAAATTATGAAAATATTGCTACATTAAAAAATAATTTCTAAGCTAATCCATTAAGGTGAGTACTGATAACATGCATTTATAACTTAAATTCTTATCCTAATTAACTCATATTCATGCTTATTTTATGTGAATATGATGCATGTTATCATAGTTTTTATGAATTTTCTCCATTGGTATGCCATTATACTAAAGTCCATATTTATGCATTATTTAGGGTTAATTATGTGCTTTATAGATGTTTAATATTTTACAAGGTTAATTACTTCCCTTAATTTACTTTGACTTTAGTAGATGATTGGAAGATTTAATTTCAAGAAGAGAATGTTGGATGATATAAAATAGACTTCTTAAGAAATTATCTATATTTATTTGAAATTCATCCTATATGATTCTTTTAATTTGTATTTTTAGATGACATAATATTAAAGATGAAGGAATTTGTGATCCAATGGAGAAAATTTGAGTTAAAAATGAGTTATATAAATGAATTTCTTAATTTTTCACAATTTTCTGGATTTTATTTTGATTTTTCAGGATTTATTTAATCGCGTGGGACCCGTAGAGGTGATGTAGCGCGATGCGGACACATGGCGGGGCCACGCAAGCCCACATGGATGCCTACGTGGTGCCTACATGGCGTGAACAGTGATATCAGACGGTCGGGATTAAATCGTGCAATCGGACGGTCGAGATTAAATTGCGCGATTGGATGACTGAAATCACACGCAGTGGAATCCGCGTCATGGGCCATGATCCCACCAATTTCTCGCAATCCGATGGCTGAAATCACACGGAGTGAAATCCGTGTCATGAGCCACGATCCCACTGATTTCGCGCGGTCCGACAACTGAAATCACACCGAGTGAAACTCGCGTCGTGGGCCACAATCCACCAATTTCTCTATAAATAGATGTTCTCTCCCTTTGTAAACTCAACTTTTGATCAATTCGTGAAGAAATTAAGCAAATTTCGAGGAAGATCTTAAGTTCTTCGTGATCCTGTGCTTCCTAGAGTTTAATTCTGCAGCCATTGAAGCATGATAATCACGAATTGATTGCAAGAAACGATCCTAATCTCCCTTGAATTCCGAATGTACGTCGAAGACGAAATCGAGGAATACTCTTCAATCCACGTGAATTGAAGCCAAATCATCGCGTCAATCGAGTTAGTAGCGTGATTTGTTCATCATTCTTTCAATTCATATAATTTAGATTAGAATTAGGTAGGTAATTAGAGTGTAGAAGTAGTTAAATTCATATTTTCACCTAATTTTAGTAATAGATTTTTATTCATTTTAAAACAAGGATATATATTAGATTATAATTCCGAATCACTTGATTCTAGTTTCATTGTATTTCTTGTTTCATTAGCTTTCCGTGGATAGCAAAATTCGTTGAATTCTGAGTTCATTTGACCCCTCAATTTAATGTTTGACCGAGTAATGTTCATTTTCAATCCGAATTTGAGCGTTGACTTTCGGGGTCAATTACTTTCAAAATATAAATCAGAATTTGATAATTTTGGTCTCTTTAGAATCATCTGGTTCTTAGATTTCTATTTATATATAAATTACAAGATTTAGATATCATTTGACCAGTCAATTTGAAGATTTTCTCTGAAGTGTTCATTTTGGGATTTTTCTGATCTTTGATTTTGAATAATTCATAATAAATCCATTTCTTATCGAAAAATCACGAAATTTATATCAATAAATTACATTTTCTCTCTAGTTTCCAAATATATAATTTTCATAATCTTATGACATCTTTTGATTCTCTGATTTTACAAAACTTCGACTGTTGGTCAAAGTCAATGCTTTGACTTAGACTTTTGACTTTTCTCTGTCAAATCCGAGATCTTAAATCTTAAAATTTCTTATTTAGTTATTTATATCAATTCTATTCATAAAATCTTATTTCTACTTCTTTAAAACCTCTTTTAAACCTCTTTTAAAGTCAACCTTGTTCTCCGTGGATCGACCCGATACTTACACTTTACTTGATGTTATATCTTTGTCATTGTGAGTTCGGTATTATAATTTTTTTTGACCGACGTTTGTGTGTTTTAACAACCGCACAAAACGCTTCATCAAGTACAAGGAAGAAACCAATTTGAATGTTTGCACAAACCCAGTTGTGATGCTAATCCTAGGTTGGGTAATGCTAAACTCACTTTGATTGCAACCCCCTACTTGATTTCACCTCCACAATAAGCTCTTTTTTTTAATTGGGATTGAAAGTTAGCCCTTATTCCAACAGAAAAAGTATCATTTGTTTACGTACACGGTTAGCACCAAAAGAGGAGAAGCAAACAAGAAGGGAACAAATGGAGCCTACCTAACTAAACAAGCTATTAGTCCTAGAGAGATGAGATAAGGATGATGATGCTCCAGACAAGGGCAGCGCCTGAAGGGTGAGAGAGATGGAGGACAGAGAGATGAGAGACTGAGGAGAGAGAGATGGTCGAAACTGCTCCAGCCCTAGGGCAGCGCCTGGGAGAGAAGACAAAACTGAAACACTATTATAATTAGGGTTTACCGGGTGGCCCTTTATAGGGTCCCCTTACACAGGGCTCACACGTGTGACCTCTTAAGTAAGGTCACACGTGTGAGATAGATAGAGAAGATCCGTGGGCCACTTATAATCTATGGCCCACTTTAACCATATGAGAAGAAAGAGGGTGGGCCACTTATACTCTGTGGCCCACTTACACCAAGAGATTCAGAGAGATAAATAGGGAGCTCAGTCCAACACAAGCTGAATACCATATCATCATCCGATTCTTACTTCTTTGCCACCTTCTCCTTTACTTTGGCGGCTTCTAGAGCAGCGACCCCACCAATTATAGGAGTTGTGGAGGCAACGGCAACACCACCACCTAGGGGCAGTGATACCATCACAAGCTTAAACATTAAAAAATGTGTAACTTAGGCCTTTATTTTCTCTCCTTTTCTTTCTAGTAGCTTGATGCTAAGAGAGATAAAAAACAAGAGAGGAGAGAGAAATTTTTGAGTTTTAAAAATATTTGATTTTTATATGGGTTTTAGGGCCTGAATTGTAAATTGTCAATCCTAAAAAACACGATTTTTTTCTCAATTCTATCATTAGAGGTGGTAAATTAATAGAGGGTGAAAAGATGAATCTACCAATAAGATTCAGCTAAAAATATCTTGTGAGATATCATGATTTTAATTTTATAAAAATTCTACTTGTTCAATCTTGATCTAGTGCTTTAGAGAGCACCACATGGCACGCTTTGAGTGGCCAAGAGGTGATGGCTTTGCCTTTTGAAAGGTGAGAGATATCCAATTGAGTTGATCACTATCAAAGTGCATAGGAAGCGCCATATGCGGAAACCCTTAAAAGAGGAATAATTATCATATTTGATTATGGTTCTTGGATCTTCACAAGGCAACTCAAAGTGTGTCATGTGTCGTTCTGTCATTAGAGGAGGTGGTGTTCTTCCACTTTTTAATTATGGTATAAATCAGGGCCAGCCTATGAAGTTCAATGCTCCTAGGTTTTGCAACATGTCTCAAATTAATGGGTTGTGACAAAGGTGTCAACAATGCCACTTTTTTTTCTAAGTCATCACATTGGATGACTCTAATTGGCGCCAAAAATCAAAGTATCAGAATGCCAACACACTTCATTTTCTAGGGCCCCCTTTTTAGTTGCAAATGGAGAAAAACATTGATTCTTTTTACTATAAAATGAGAGGAAAATTTATTTATTCCATGGGCACATTAAGCACATGCCGTGCATGACACCTTGGCTCAATCAGACCAAAATCTCATCTTGTACCTACATCTAATTAATTTCATGTTTTTAATTGATCATCTCTTGGGATGTCAATCTTTTCTATTCATCCAAGGATATAATCGCATTATCTACTAACTTGGGCTGGTTATTGGATGAAGTAGCTGGTAGTATATTTGATATTTGGAATGAATTAATATTATATCCCACAAAATTCTATCATTTTCACACTGACCCCATTTTCATTACCCATTTCTCTCACCTAAAGAATTTCCCCTAGTAGTATCCCCAATATATCGTCCACTTCCTTGATAAGCAAAAAAAATCCTAGGATTCACGCTTTCATAATTTATTTGCATATTTTCAATAGAAAAATACTTGAGGGAGAAAAATTAAAGCACACATATAATGGTACAATAAATTAAAACTATTTTTAAATGAATACTAAACTCACATTTTAAATGTTTTATTTTGTTAGTAAGAAGCAACTCTAAAGTGTATTTGAGAGAAAATAAATTCCATCCTTTACCTATTATTAGCCCATACTGCTTAGTATAAGGAATTTCTCGATTCTAGACTTTCCCCTTTAAAGAGTGCAATGATCCATAAATTTTTGTAGCACCTATCTTTCCTTATAGGCATGTAGTTTTTCTCTTCCAAAGCAGTCAAGTAGTAACACCAATTTGTTTTAAACTTCGCTTTTGATGATGAACACTCCCAAGTGAACTCACGTGTCCATCTCACCTTCCATTTTTTCTCCCACATGTGCTTATAACTTCACCACACTTCATTTGCTACACACTCTCTTCAGAAATCCTAAAACTCCTCCACATCATCATTCTAGTCTTCTGAAATGCTTTTAAAAAAAAATAAGAGAAGAAGAAGAAAAGAAAGAGGACAAAAGTCAAAAGAAAGAGAGAAATAAGAAGTTACAAGAAGGAAAATAAGTGGGAACATCTTCTACCTTTATCTTTACCTCCACCATCATCTCTACCATCTACCCTATCCATTATCATCCACCTCACTTGGGAGTATAATCATCATAAGTGGTACCTTCTTTGCTTTTATAATCCACTTTGTTTTATCAGCATAGTTGATTTTAGCCAAGTCATACCCTTAGAAATAGTATCTTTTATTTCCTTCAGCCTCCTCACACGATGCATCCAAAGATAGGAATCCTTTTGAATTGCACTCTTTTAAGGAGGAAAGCAAGTTGAGGGGAATTCTAAGTACTAAGTAGCCTCCAATTTGAGGGAAGGAGTGATGTGTTTATGGAGAGGGTAAGGAATTACATCCACTCATGAGAGAGTGAGTATATTTTCAGCACCATAGCATCATACCTTAGATAGGCTCACCTTGATTACAATCAAGAATTAGACTTGAGCATTAGCCGATGAGCACTACCCTAACATGCACTAAAAAAAGTCAACCTAGAGATAGAATCTAGATCATTATGGCCTACACTAGAAGGATAACATGATCATACATTTATACACTTCACCTTTTTAGTAGTAGGATCAAAGGATGAAAAGGCTTTCTAGGGAGATCATATAGTAAATTGCTAAGAGACTAGCAATAATTTAAGTTTGGGGGTGTGATAACATTCTATATTAACATAATAAAACATGATTTTTGATGCATATTAAGGTATAAATGGTTTCATTTACATGCATGTTATCATAATTATGTGTATTCTTCTATCATTCTATGAAAAAGTCACTATAATCTCAAAAATACTTTAAATAAGAGTGAAATATGATGATTTAAAAGATAAATAATTGATAAACCATCTTTACTTGAGATTTTAAATGTTTTTAAAGTTAAAATAATGCGAGAAAAGGTTTTTATAAACATTTATTTACTTTTTAAGTTAAAAATCTTTAAATAAATAAATGTATTTTTGAAATAATAATTAAAACTCTCATTATTTATTAATTTTGACTTTTTAGAATGATAGATAATTAAATTTCGGATCAAATGAAAGAAATTTGGATTAATTTAGAGTTATATTTTAAAAGTTATGAATTTTCTAATTTTTATGGATTTTTCTGGATTTTTCTGAATTAAATTTACGATTTTTAAATGTTAAAATTAAATAAAAAATGCAAAAAAAGGGTTTATTATTTCATGCGGGTCCACGTGGATGTGACGTGGCACTCCGGGCCACGTGGCAATGCCATGCGAGCCCGCGCAGCGCCTACGCGGCAAGGTGACGTGTGCTATTATTTACATATATACTTTACATACTATATAGTGCATAATGTTCAGCCTACCATATATCGGAAGGGTATTCAACCCACTGAATCGGCGTTTGTTTTAAACCCGATTGTTTCTTTTAATTTTCTCCGTGTGGGACTAAAGTCCCACACAGTTTTTAAACTTGCAGGTGATGTGGCGAAAGGAGAGGCGTCGGATTGGATGGAGCGTGGATCATTGCGTGTCGATCGGGCGTACACGCAGACCACCGATCGCGATCAAAGACACGTGCAATTTAAAATGGATTATAACAGTCGTGATTGAAACTGTCGCGGCGCATCTCGACCGCACGATCGCGATCCAAGGGGCGCAAATTCATGCGTTTTTATAACGCTTATCTATGCGGCGCATCCGGACCATTCATCAAGATCGGACGGCCACGACTTGCGAAATGGTCCACGATGGACCGTTCTATCGTAACCGTCGATCAAAACGATCGGACGGTTACGCCCAAATGTACTATAAAATGATATGTTCTTCCGATGTTCAAACTATTCGAGTTGGAAATCAATCTAATTGAGCTGTCTAGACACCTTCCCTCTCGTTTCTCTTGATCTCAATGTGTTCTAACTTCAATTCCGCACCTCCGGAGCTCTTGAAATCAAGATTTCATCGTGTAAATCGGTAGAAATCGCAACTTGAACTCGCGAAGGCGTTCTTCGGCTTTTTCGTCAATTAAACGGTTTAATCGAGCTAATTCGATCGCTAATCGTGGTTAGTGGAAGCGGTTTTTGCTAAGATTTAGTTTATTTAAGTTTGATTTCAATTTAGATTTGGATTTAAGGTTTAATTTTGGTTAATTTTTATTAAAATCATAATTTCTTCGTCCGAATTTTTCTCTCCACTTCAATCTTCGATTTCTCCACGAAATCAAGTCCAAATTTGATGATTCTTGATTCCCCAATTTCTATTTGAAGTTATCTTTAATAATTTACCATTTTCCCCAATTTCTATCATCAATTCATCGTTCGATTTGATCAATTTTCAAAATATATCTCGAAAATACCTTAATTCCCTGTGGATTTGACCCTTATTTACCATTATACCCCTCTATTTGTTATTAATTCCTTAAATTGGTAAATTCAATATTATTTTTGACATGAGACCGTGTGAAATCAATGACCTCGTGGTCTCGTCTCGTCAACGTGGCAGACCCACGCGGGCCCACGCGAGCGCCTGCGTGGCGCGGAGGTGACACGTAGGAGCTATTTATATTTATCTTATATAGTGATTATAATATATATAGGTCTTCTGATTATCGGAGGACAAATTATTAAACTCACTTATTCGTCGCCCATTATAAACCCGTCGGTTTTCTTTAAATTTGTCAGTGTGGGACTAAACTACACGGAATTTAAGTGTGCAGGCCACCTGGCTTAAGGCAGTGCGTCAGATCGGATGGAGCGCAGATCATTACGCGTTGATGAAGTGGACACGAGGTCCACTGGATCATTGATCGCGCACATGTCTTTAAAGCGGAATTATAACGGCCACGATTTAACGCGCGAAAACACATCACGATCGTCGGATCGCGATCCAACGGAGGCAAGTTGATGCGTTTTTAACGCATACATATGAAGCTTCATCGGGAGCGTCCATTCGCGATCTAAAGGTCAAAATCTAATCATAACGGTTTGCCGTTACGCGTTCATCTGGACCGTTGATGGAGATTAAAACGCATCGATCGGACGGTTACGCCCAATTCGCCTTTAAAACGATGTGTTCTTCGATTTTGTAAGACATTCTCGGATGATTTTGCTCAATTGACCTATCTATACACATCTATCCTTAAATCTCTTATTTCTAATCTCTTCTAGACTCGATTCCGCGACCACGGAGTGATTAAAAGTCAGATTTCATCGATCGATCAAGGAAAATTTGTCTCTTGAACACCGATGCTCACGTTCGAATTCGCGGAATGAATAGCCGTCGATCCGTCGATCAATTGGATCGATTCGATCGTTATCTCGGGTGAGAATAATTTTTTCCCTCTAATCTATCATCGTGTATCATCAATTTATAATTTAGGATCATAATTTAGTTTAATTTCATTTTTAATTTCGGTTTATGTTCTTCCGATTTTTGGAAATTTCATCTCACTTCGCTCTTTGATTTCTCCGCGATTACTAATCCAAATCGAGTGATTTTTGATTATGTGGATACATCTTTGAGTTATCTTTCTAAATCTACCATTTTTACTAATTTCTCACCTCAATTCATTGTCCAATTTGATCAATTTCTAAAAGATCTCTTGAAAATACCTTAATTCCCTGTGGATTCGACCCTTATTTACCATTATACCCCTCTATTTGTTATTAAATCCTTAAATTGGTAAATTCGGAAACATTTTTGACATGAGACCGTATGAAATCAACGACCTCGCAGTCTCGTCTCGTCATCTAGGGAGCATTCTTTCATAAAACTTTAACAAATGAACTTAAAAGGAATGTTGAAATCGAAAAACGTGAGATTAATTGGGAAATTTTCGGGTGCTTATGGGACCTTTCATTCTAATTAGTGACATTGAATGCATGCATCCATAAAATCAAAACTTTCTTAAAATTTGGATCATAAAAATCCTTGAATTGGCTTTTTCTTTCTCAATATATTTGGCAAGCAAAGGATTACACAAATTAGTAATATGATTTAAATAGTAATTGTGTGTGATTATGAATGTCAATAAATAGATTTTTACTTTTTAAAACTTTCAATCTCATAAGTGAATCTTAATAGGAATTTCATACATAATTTAGATGGTATCATCTATAAAAATATTGACACATGGGTGAAAATAGAGTTAAAAACACATGAAAAATTAGTTAATACATGACAAGAAATTTATCATACATACCCACTGGAGTCCATTTGAGTACTACATATTTTAGCAGGCATTAGATTCAAATTTTTGAAAATTTCTTTCAATTCTCTGTGGAGCAAATATTTTCATCCTCTAATTGACTCTGAAATGATTATTTGGAAAATAAATATATTGTGGCCCTCTTGGGCCCACAAGAGAGGATCCATGTCCTTCCAAAAAAAGAAATGTATCAAGATCTTGTGGAAGAGGCATATTGATCTTCAATGAGCAATAAATAAAAATTCAATAATCAAAAAGTCAAAATTCAATGATCAATTAATAAAAATCAATGATCAACCTGAGTGGTAAAAATGTCCTGTCTTACTAAAAACTTTAGAACATGGCTAAAATTAAAGATATACTTGGAATCTAACTCTACAAGGGTAGAGTTTCCAATCTCATTTATAATCGGTGCAGTTATGAACATTTCCGCTGTTTTTGGGATAACCCTAGTCTGTTATAGATATTTTTCATGATGGGTTTTCATTCAAACATTATATAAATCAAAGATCACCACATCAAACTTCCCTCATCTCCCAATTGATAGAAAATAACCACACCCAAATTTTTATTCCACAAGTGTCAAGAAAAACCTTACATTTCCTTACATTTCTTCAACACGCGGAGGGGCATATCATTCACTTTTGGCTAACTCTATCAAGAAATTTCTTTTATAACTGATATTCTCGGAGTCCATGTCAATAAGTCCACCCGCCTCAAGGCCGAGGGTGGACGTACCTACGAGGAGCCTGTACATTAGGGTTTCGGGGGCTGAATGATGGTGGAGATATGATAGCTGCTAATGGTGGCAATGGAGGTGGTAATGTATATGTCTGTGGAGGTGGTCTTGGAGGTGGCCTAGGTGGGTGTGCTTGTGTGCATGGTGGTGGGTCACATTTGGTTTTTCTTTGTATTTTTCTTGGGAGGCATCTTGGGAGAAGAGGGATGTTGGAGATCTATGGGGAATGGACCACTTGTTTCACACCTTAGGCCATTAAATAGGTGAAATGGCTTCCTAATACCCACAAGACTTCACCCATGGACTTACTAAAAATGGAAAGCTTTGTAGAGGAGCAATATGATAAGTGAATGGCAAGACTATAGGTAAATTTTAGGGAAGACTAGTGCCACACTCCATTCCTAATTTTCTCTTGAAATAGTCTCATAGTTTTTCATTATTTTTTTACAAAGAGAAATTGAATTGGCATGTTCACTTTACATGGAGTTTATCCTTTTAGAAATTGTTTCTAATCTTGATAACATCAATTTCTAGTCTTGATATGTCTGTTAGTTGAAATTGGAGGATATTAAATTTTTCTCTACTTTGAAAAATAAATTGCCACCTCCACTTTTAAGCACAATATTGAAGTTGCTTCTTGTGAGGATGGGAGTTTATATCTACTTAAACCTTAAATCTCTTAACATATAGGATTTTGGATCCCATTTGCTAGATCAACTTGATTTCTCTTTAGTTTTACTCTTGATTAAATATGATTTCTATGGAAATTAAAAAAATCATTTAAAGTCAACCATGATAAATTCAAAGATACATGCAAGGTTTTTATGATCATTAGGTGTTGACTTTTAAATGTCCTCTTTTCTTCATAGAAGCCTCTCCCATACTGAAAATAGCAATATTTCATCTTTGCTACTTTTTTAATACTTGAGAATATATTTATTAAAGATATTTTGATTTATCCTTAAGCAGAGCATCCATGAAAAGTAATCTTTTGATTAAGTTGTATATTTTTAAAATTATTAATGGGATGAAGGTTTGATTCAGTTTAAATGAATTATGAGAATTGATGAACTAAATGATGCTCAAGTTTTTTTTTTTGATCTTTTGGGACTATCTCCTAATGCATGAATTTTCATTAAAATTTCAAAAATCCATGTATTCATTAAATGTGTTGGCAAACACCATAAAATAATTTTTTATTTGTCATAATTACAGGTCAGATTATTCACAACCACACAAAATTTCTAAAACCACATCATTCAATTTTCTATGCGGCGAAAAAAATAAATTTTAATTAACTTAATCTCATTTCTGTCATTATTTAAAAAATGTGCCATAAAACAAATTTTGCAAATTCAGCTCATTCAAAGCAAATGAATCAGTAAACATTAGATGAATGCTTTTGAATCTATCCAATTTTAATTCTTCTGATGATATTCCTCAAGCAATATTCCCATTTCTCAATATGTTCCCATCCAATTCTAGAAATTTCTTGTCACACACTCATAGATGTAGAGAAGTGCCTGAAAGAAGCACATCTTTTCCAAAAATAGCAATCCCTGCCAAAATTTAAACAAAGCAACTCAACCGGACATTCTTCGGGTTGCATTCTTCTTTCTCCCTCTAAATGTGTTCATGAAATTTGATAACAAACATTTCTAAATGGTTTATTTTTTAAAAACACGAATAAACGTTAGCCCCCTAATTTATTCACTATGGGCCAAATTATTCCCAACCATATAAATCAAATGTTTCAAAAACCATAATTTGACAAAAATATTAATTAATTAAATTAAATTACTAAGAATTAAATATAAACACAATATAATCGAATTTCATAAATTTAGCAAATTCAAAACAAATTATCAAGAAATAATTAGAAGAATACTTGAGTCTATCAAGTTCATCGATTAATGCCCAAAGATAAAAATGTACCGTTTTTAAAACTTTAATCCCCTAATTTTATTATGACGGATCAAATTTCTCCCAACCAAATAAACCAAATATTTCAAAAAACACATCACTCCTTTTGCCATTATAAGAAAAAACTGAAAATTAATTAATTCAATCTAATTCCTAGGAATGAGATATATATACACCACTATATGGAATTCCACAAATTTAGCTCATTAAAAAGGTTAATAAAAACAATAGATGAATATTTCAATTTATCCAAACCCAATCCTACCAGAAACGTGCAAGTTTCTTGTAGATCATGTTCATCAAGCAGTGTCCAAAGACAGAAACGCACGCCAGCGCGTACCATCTATTTTTGGTAACATCTTGTTTCCCCTTATTGAAGCACCTTCTTCCTCAAAATAGCAATCCCACCAAAATTTAAGCCAAGCAATTCTCAATACATACCTTGAATTCCACCCTCCATCTTCCATCACCATGAAGATCGTGATCATGATGCTCTTAGCGGTTCTCGTCGCCACTCCGGCCGAATCCAGGCTCGTCGTCAACCTCCACCAATTCGAAACGGGTATTGTTTTTTCCGCCTCCTCCATAGTTTTCTTTGGACGAGCCATTATTTTTGAATTGCAGGGGTGAAGAAGATAAGCAGCGAGAACTCTGGATTTGGCTGGTCCACCCTAGCTAGCCGTTTTCGTTACGCCCCACCTGCACCGAGATCCAGAGATAAAGCCCCTGATTTCCCCTAAATCGGGAGAAGAGTTTTACTTATTGGAAAATCTGGCAGAATAATTGTTTCGTGAGAGAAATCGCGAAAATTCAGTTCATCTTTCTAAATTAGCGGGGGCGTCGAATTTTCCAACAGAAATCAGAGTTTCAGAGATACTGAGAATTACTGATTTCTGTAAATTGATAATGAGATTCATCACGCGCATAAGCACGATAATTCCGTCTATACAAGAAATTTCTCGCCGCTTTAGAAATCTGATACCTGATTAAAGTAATATAGGCGATATTACTTACCGTTAAAATCTCGTGCCGCGACTGGGATGAATTGACGAAATCATCATCAATCAGATAAAATCTGTTGCGAAAATTGGATTGATCCGCAGACATCCTTTAGAAAATGCTGCTGAAATGAAAACTAATTCTACGATTTCCGTTGAAATGTCGAAAAAATCCTGCCAAAAAATTATTTAAAAATAGATTTACATGAATAATAATACCTGATTCCGACGTTGAAAAAGGCGCCTCTTACTGTTTCTCCAAAATCTATTTCTGTTTAGTGCCCTCGCTGTGGTCTGCAATGCGACGAACGGCAGAGATTGAGCGTAGAAAGTGGGTCCCACTTTCGTTTGCGCGGGAAACCACTTCTTGAGGTCGACGTCGAACTCCACACGTCAGCTGGGATAACGGCGTGGCAAAAGTTACGTAACGGCGGTTAGTTTTGCTCTGCTTTCCGAATGGCACCGTCTATATGCCGTTAAGAAATTCCAACGGTTTCCACGATCTCTCCCTGTGCGCTCGTCTCCAGCAGCATTTGTCTTCGCGTCTCAGAGACCTGCCCTGGGGGAGAATAAATAGCTTTGGAGCTTGTAAGGCTTGTTCCGGCTCACTCATTCTTGCCGGAGGAGATACGATCGGAGATTTCTCATTTTGGTAATGTTGCTCTTCTTGAATGCTGCTCTGTTGAATCTTGGAGTAAATCAAGCATTTCTCTTTCGAGAAGTTCAAGAAATTCGTTACCGAACTTTAGTTCCTGGATTCAATATCCAAATATTGCTTTTACAGTTTCGTTAACGTCTCGTGTTACCATCAGAACCGACGAAATAGCGATTTGGCGCAGAAATGACAGTCAAGAGTTTAAGAACTTCGTTGACCGAACTGAGGTTCTAGGATGAAATGTCCTAATCGAGTGAAGTTTTAAAATGCGATTGATCAGTTCTACACTGAGATCTCACAATTCAGTTAACGGTAACTGAAAATACTGCTCCAAGACCTGAATTCTGTGTTTATTCCCGATTTCTGTTTCCTTACTGAAATTTTTTTCCCGATTCCGACGTCGTTTCACTCGATTTCATTTTAGTTCACCGAATGATCAAACGCAGGTATAGATCAAACAGTTTGAGATCTTACTTTCTCTGTTCTGTAAGGTTCTTAAAGTAAACAAACAAAAAAGCAAGTTAAAGAATATTCTAATGACCTTCTCTCTGCTTCTAACAGAGCTCCAGCACAAATGCAGCAGCAAAACGATTCCACCAATGGAAACCGCGATCCGACTCCAGTTTCACCATCGATCTCCGCACTCTCTTCAAACATCTGCGACTCGTTGTTCTTTCCCGATATATCAGCTCCATTCACGCCGCTTTCCATCACAAACCCCCAAATTTCACTCGAAAATCATCCACACAAACCTCCTCTAAACCTAGCATTCCACTACCAGGAGATTCTCCACCAATACGAACTCTGCCGCTCTCATCTAGAGGAAGCAGCCGAAGAAGCAGAGGCTCTTCGCCTCCAAAACGCGAGTCTCCGCTTAGCCAACGCGGATCTCGCCAGACGCCTATCCGTCATTTCCGAGGAAAGGATTAACGATTTGCCTGAAGCGTACACCGGATTTCCTCTCGCTCTGCTGAATGATCTCCAGCGTCTTAGCTTGAATAGGACTCCAGTGCAGTCCTACGGGAACGATGATATTCAGGACAGCCGAACTGCTCTGCCGAAGAGCATCTCCATTCGTTCCAAGGGATACATGAAGCTCGCCCCCGGGAATCGTAGCGGCCGTAACCGTTTCCATGATCTACCCCTACTTTCACCGGTTTGTTTATTTTATTGAAGGATTACAAATTTAGGAAAAGTTTCGTTGACGAATTATTTATTTTTGACCGTCGGTCTTGATTTGGGCGAAGCGGGGAAAGGCTTCAATTAGTTGATAATCAATCAATTATACTAACCTAGGAAAAGATTTCTCACTGCATTATTTTTACTTTTAACCGATGGTGCTGATTTCTGGGAAGCAGCGAAACGTTTCGATTAGTAATTCGGAAAAGACTTCTTGATGAATTTTTTTATTTGAAACCGATGGATTTGGTTTTGGTAAAGAAGATTTCTCGCCTTATTTGTTTAAGTTTATTTGAAGCAGCAAAAGGTGTATGTTCCAGTCGGAGAGGAAGACAGCAAGCAAGAGAAGGAGACACCGGCGCTGGAGTTCGACGCTTATCCGCAGGGAATGTTCAAGACGGAGCTATGCAATAAATGGCAAGAAACCGGCGCGTGTCCGTACGGGGAGCAGTGTCAATTCGCCCACGGCGTCGGCGAGCTACGGCCAGTAATCCGTCACCCGAGGTACAAGACGGAGATCTGCAGGATGATTCTGTCAGGCGGGACGTGCCCTTACGGCCACCGGTGCCATTTCCGCCACGCACTCTCTCCCCAAGACAGGTTCCTGCTATCTCCTCTCAACTAATTACAGGCCGAAGTGAATAATAGAATGTACACAATAAGGTAATCGTCGTGACATTCAGTTCTCTCGTTCCGGTTTCAGTTGGCGGATAATTCTTATGATTTTTCGTTTTTTCTTGGGCGGCGTGTACGGAGGAACATATTTTTAGTAAAGTGAAATTGGGATCCTTGTTGAGATTTCCTTTCTCTTTTTAGCTTTAATTTGCCAATCAACGATATCAATTAATATTCATGACGTAATTTTTCAGGAATCACCTTTGTTCATCAATACATGTGACAAAGTGATACCAAATCTGCTTTTTGTTTTTAGATGAGTCTAGCAGGAAACCTAGTTACTTGGCATAGGACGGGTAAAGAGTTTCTATTTATCATGATTCTCTAAATGCGTAAAGTCAAATCTATAGCGAGTAAGGTTAAAATATTTATATTAAATATTTTTTGGTATTTTTTTTATTAAGAAAGCAGACAGGATTGATGAAAAGGAGATGTACACAACAAATGTAATGAACTAATCAAACGCTTTTAAAATCCTTTCAAAGATTGAAAACCCTTGATTGATGGTAGATATGTGATTTTTGGTTTGAAAATATGAAAATGTGGAAGAAATGATTGAGAATGTGGAAAACATCAATGTAAAATGATTCTAATATAAAGATTCATGATGAAAGCACACTCTAATGATGCCCCCTAATCAAATATACCTATAAAAGCCGGTACATTTTGCCTAGACTTAGCATCTTACACCTAACATGATAATGAATAGAAAAGAGAAGAAACTCACAAGAAATGATATTTCATACATAAAGAATGAATGATCAGTGCCCTCTTTCTTTTGGCTAGCCAATGCTATAAGCATACATTAAAAATATCAATTTTTGTCTCAAAATTTAAATTAGCCTACGAATTTGTAGAGTTTGAAATGACGATCATGCCTGCAAAATTTCAACCCCTAACTCCATTGGGATCATGAGATATCATGATTTTAATTTGAAACATTTCTAGCCGTTGATTTTTCTTTTGAATTTGCTTGATTGATTGCTAACCAATGCTAGCCAATGCTAGAAGCAGATAATGAAACCATTAAAAATCCTAATTTCTACCTCAAAATTGAAATCAGCCTAGGTAGATTTTTATAGTTTGAAATAACGAGCATGCCCACTAAATTTCAGGCCCTAACTCCATCGGGATCATGAGATATCATGATTTCAATTTGAAGCATTTCTAATTTTTTATTTTTCTTTTAAATATTCCCAATTGCTCAATTAATCATAATCAAAGTTGGAAGCCACCAAATTGTACAACGTGTCAGCTTGTGATTCGTCGCGAGGAGAGAGAAATACTAGGAGTGATGCCAATCGTTAGATTGTCTATAATAAGTGCAGAACGCACAAGATTGTTGCACGTGGCAGAGCAAGAAGACGAGATCAAGTCGACTAGGTCCACCAGATCCAACGCTCCACAATGCGCCACGTGTCCTTGAAAAAAATAGTCTATTAGATTTAAATAGTCTATTAGATAAATGAAAAGTATTTTGGGCCTTTAATACTGAGGCCCATTGAGAAGTTAATAAAAAATATAAGAATATTTTTAAACTACTACTCCCCTTAAGGGCTCCAAATGTGCACTAACTTAGTGCCACGTGATGTCTTGCCTTCATGCCACACGTATGGGATGCAACGTTAGCATATGCTGATAAAATAAATTTTTCCTATCTTTAATTCCTTAAAAATAGTTTAAAAATATAAAAAAATAGGAAAACCATTAAAATTCAGGAAAAATAGAAAAACAAGGAAAATAGGAAAATTATAAAAAGCCATAAAACATAAAATGTTCATATCTTTTGGAAGAAAACTCTTTTTGCATAGAATTTTTGTCATTCTGATCCTCTGTTTGCCCTCTTTTTCATCATAAAAAAGAAAGAAAATGAAAAAAAAAATTTTGCATTAGAATCGCTTGTCCTCTTTATTTCTCGTCTTTCCTCATTCCTGCCTAACATTACAGAACTGATGAACACATGATTACATAATCTTTGTTTGACCTTGGAAAAGGTTAAACATAAAATATGCATAAAATTAAATGAAATTTAACCTAAATTCGGGTTATGATAAATGTAAAATTTTTATCAAAACATTATAACATGCACAATAATGACATGACTTATATTTTAAAATCATTGAAGAATAATGAATTGATCACGAAAAATAAATGTTATATGTGATAAAGAAAGAGAAATTTTGGAGGGGAGAGGGACGACAAGAGAGGGATTCTATAGGGAGAAAAGGATTGATGGATATTATGTGGCCTATAAGTCAAATCACACTTCCATGTTTCTTCGCACGATCTCAATCAACGACTAGGATTTCTCTAAATTAAAATCATGATATCTCATGATCTATATAAAGTTTTGAGCTGAAATTTTATGGCTAGATTCATATTTTAACCCTCTATCTATCCATACCCTTGGATCAAAGAATTGAACAGGAAAAAAATAATTTCAATTATTAGACTCTTTTACCCTTCTTTACACTCAAACCCTAGGAACCTGCCTATAAAAGCCTTCATTTTCTCTCTCCTTACATTTTTGGCTCTCTCTTAGCATCATGCTACTAGAAGGAAAGGGAGAGGAGTTCAAGGCCCAAGGAGGAGCATTGTCTGATGCTCAATCTTGTAGTGGAGAAGGGTGCAAGCAAAGATCCTGATCGGAGCGGATTGAGCATCACTCGGCCTAGGATGGGCACACCAATGGGGTTTGTGCAAAGATTTAGATTAGATTTTGGCTTGGGAACATCTTCATATACAGTAGACATGTATTTTACTTGATTTCATGTTCTTTAAATCATCGTAAGTTCATAATTATAATTTTTTTTACCAATGACCGTGTGTTTCAACGACCGCATCCATCGTTACCCAATGTGCATGTTAAAAATAATGAACATTGAGGAGAATGCATAAATTGGCTTCAAACATTTAAAATATTATATATCATATATAGTATGTGATAAATACATTAATCTACCTAAGACTATCTAAAGACCCCACATCGCTAGACATCAACTACTTCAGTCAATTTCTAACTAAAATCCATGTGATTTTACATCTATAAACAAATTAAAATCCTTAAAACTCATTTCTTCCATACCAATTATATAGTTATGTTCTGGCAAAAGATTATAGATAAGAAATCTATAATTTCAAGGCAAATGAATGCATTAAAAATTTCAAGATATTCAATATCAAAGTCATTATTTCATTAACGATGTAATTTTTATAACTCTTTTATATTGCAATAGTATCATAAAAAAATAGTATCAAATTTTAATTAAATTTAAATGTTGAAAAAATAAAGCATAGTAATCTTGACTTTGAGAATAGTAAAATTTATCATATCTTGATGAAATCTACATTATTATTCCCATAAAGACTTTGTTAAATCCATAGATAACTTTTGTACTTTAAAAATGGAATTACTTTTACATGTGCTTTTAGAAGCAAGAGGAAAGTTGCATGCATTTTGTCTTATTTTCCAAAAAATTTAATATCTTATTGAACAATCCATCCTTTATTTGATTCAAAAGCATTAATCACATGTGGAATTATTACAGCTACGGAAAAAAATAATCAAAGTATTCTATTCCATATATTTGAGTATAAACTTGGCCGTGATTTTTAGATCTTCATACGCGTTAATTTTATTTAAAATTTATATTGTAAGTCTCTTTGCACCTTGAAATTATTTTTATCTAATTTTTATTTTTTCAAGAGCTACTATTTCTTCACACATGGCATTCCTTTTTGGATATTTCAGTAAGTTACACTCTCTAGAATTGCTCCTTCTATGATCCTTATGAGAAAGCTTTTGCACCTTGATGTAGCAAGTGTGCATCAAAGAAATATTCAATAGGGTACACCCTTTCTTGATTCTTTCCCTCAAGCTTCTTCTTCTATTTTGAGAAAGGCTTTTCATTCTAAGCCCTCTATGGCCACCTCATTTGGGCTTGTTTTGAGCCCCCTTATTTGGGCCCATTTCAGTTCCATCCCTGTTGGGCCTGCAATAGACAACAAAGGGGGTGTCCATGGTCGCATCTTTTGGGCCTACCATTTCTGACTACTCTTGAGCCATCATGAGGCCATCTTTTTGGGCTCATGAGATTCACCTCTTGAGCCCACCATGGCTGCCTATTTTGAGCCGTCCCTCCCTCTCTTTATATCTCTCTATCAATCTATAAATCCCATTGTCTATCTATCCAATTCTATCGATATATATATCTCTATCTTTATACATATATCTTTCTTTCTCTCTATCTTTCTCTCTATCTATCTATCTATCTAGCTCTATATCCATCATTCTCGTTATCTATCTATCCATCTTTATCGATATATATGTGTGTCTATTTATCTCCCTATTTCTCTCGATATGCATAGATTCTCTCTCTATTTACACGTCTACCCGTCATTTTCTCTCTCCTAAAATATTGCCTTGTATCCTTCCGTTCTTCTTCTTTGCCGCACACGAAGGGCATTGACGGCGACAACTCGTCCGTTTGGTACACCGACGGCGGCGAACAGTGACCTAAAGCGCACGTGTAATGCACGAGTCAGCCCTCCTGTCCCAAACACAAGAGCCTTTTCAACCGCAAACATCTCCATTATTTTTATCATCCTCGTGCTACAGCGGTAAGCTCTCTCTCTCTCCCTCCCTCTATCTCTGTCTCTGTCTCTGTCTCTGTCTCTGTCTCTGTCTCTCTCTCTCTCTCTGTCTCTCTCTCTCTCTCTCTCTGTCTCTCTGTCTCTCTCTCTGTCTCTCTCTCTCTCTCTCTCTAAATAGTAATAAATATGTCTATCTATATACACATGTGCGCGCGCGTGTCACTGTCCTAAATCTATTTAGTCCGGTATTTGTTTATATATACATACTCATCTCTCTTTATAAGTAGTAAATGTGTGATCTCCGTCTATTTATCATGGCAATTTTATATCTCCATTCATATCTTCCTAGAAATAATATTAGGGCGTTCTCTATCTATTTATCACGGTATTTGTTTATATCTCTACTCATCTCTCTCTCTCTCCAAATAATATGTGTCTGTCACTCTATCTATTTTTCGCGGTACTTGTTCATCTCTCTCTCTCTCTCTGTCTCTGTCTCTGTCTCTGTCTCTGTCTGTCTCTCTCTCTCGCTCTCTCTCTCTCTCCCTCTCTCTCTCTCTTTGTATATATATACACGTGTGTGCGTATTCTCCATCTATTTATCAAGGTATTTTTTAATATCCCCATCCGACTCTCTCTCTCTAAATAATACTTGTTTTTGACCCTCAAGCTATTTGTTTATAATTCTATTCATCGATCTCTAGATAGATAGGTGAGTATATTCATCTCTCTCTCTATATATAGTTTGGGTTTGTCTCCATATCTATTTATCATGGTATTTGTTTATATATCTCTACTCATGTCGCTATGGAAATACCATGTATGCGTTCCCTGTCTATTTCATCGCGGTATTTTTTTAATATATCTGTTCATCTATCTCTCTATAAATAATATGTGTGGTCTCGATCAATAGTATCTTTATTCATTTCTCCCTCTATAAATAATACGCGTGTCTCCATATCTATTTATCATAGTCTTTGGTTATATATCTATTCATCTCTCTAGATAAATAACATATATGCATTCTCTAACTATTTGTCACAGTATTTCTTTGTATTCTATTCATCTCTCTCTCTATCTGTCTCTCTCTCTCCATTTAATGAAGACAGAAGCAATTCTCCTACCGGTAAGTAGGTATGGCTCGAAATCAGAATACGTTGACACGTCCCATCGCACCGCTCAACTAAACAAATCCCTATAAAGCAGACAAGGGAGAGAGAGAGATGAAGGATGCCTGGCGTAGAGAAAACGAATAACAAAAGGATGGGACTATGGATAAATATGGAAACTATAGAGAGAGAGAGAGAGCAGAGATGGCGTTTGAAGGGAGGGAAGAAGCTCATTCTAATGCTAACGACATTTCTGAGTGCAACAGGTAGAAAGATCATTTGCACCGGCCCAACAGAAATGTGGAGGCACAGATAGATGCAACTAAGGAGAGAGAGAGAGAGAGAAAGGAGGAAGAAGCTCATTTTAGATACCAACGACCTTTCCCTGCGCAACGGGTAAAGGAATCCTTTGCAGTTTGCACTCACCCTTCTAAAAAGTATAATGATGCGACGGAGGGGGTGGGGGAGAGAGAGAGAGAGAGAGATGGTGATAGAGAGAAGAAAAAATATATAAAGATGGACACAGGTGCATGGGGAGATGTATATGTGAATCGATGGTGTGTGTTTGTGTGGGTCGGTGGGTAGGTGTGGGTGGGTGTGTGCCACCTCTCTCAATAATTAATATATGTGTGTCTCCATGTCTATTTTTCATGGTATTTGTCGATACATCTATTCATCTCTCTAGATGAATAACAAGTAGGAATTCTCGACATATTTAGAACGTTTTTTTGCATCTCTCTCTCTAAATAATGTGTGTGATCTATATAGGTAATGATAGTGATATTTGTTTATACATCTATTCATCTCTCTCTGTAACGAGTATGTGTCTCCATATCTATTAATCATGGAATGGATTTGGTTATATATCTCTTCATATTTCTAAATAAATTAAAATTTGTGTTCTCTATCTAATTATAACGGTGCTGATACATATCTCTATTTATCTCACTCTATAAATAATATGTGTGTTCTCTATCTTTTATTGAGGTATTTGTCTATATCTCTATTCATCTCTCTCTATAACTAACATTTTTATGCTTTGTGTCGATTTATCTCTATAATTCTGAATATGTCAATTCATCTATCTCTCTATAATATATGGGTGTTCTCTATCTACTTGTCACTAAAAAATCTCTATACAAATACTATTTTTTTATCTATTTACCATGGTATGTGTCTATAAATCTATCCATGTCTCTATCTCTAAATAACATGTGTTTATCCATCTATCCATCATGGTATTTGCTTAAATCTCTAATAATATATGATTTCAAGGTCTTTATTTATTTATCACGGTGTTTATTTATATATCTATTCATCTCTCGCAATCTAAATAATATGTGAGTTTTTAACCTATCTATTGAAATATTTGTTTATATATCCATATTTGAAATATTTATCTATAAATAGTATGGGTGTTTTTGCTATCTAGTTTTTTTAAGTACATGTCTATATATATACACACACACACATCTATCTATATATATGTGGTATGTTTTAATTCCAATTATCAGGTATTTGTTTATATCTCTGTTCATATCTCTCTCAATAATTATATGCATGTGTTCTCTATCTATGTAGAAAGTAATTTTTTATATCTCTATTTATCTATCTCTAAATAATATGCATGTTTCCTTTACGTTTCTCATAGTATTTGGTTGTATCTCAATTCATCTATCTAGATAATATATCACAGTATTTTTATAATTCTATTCATCTTTGTCTAATTATAATTCTATTGATCTTTTTTGTATCTCTCTTCTTCTTCTTCTTCTCTCTCTCTCTCTCTCTCTCTCTCAAAATAATATGCATGTGTTACATACCTATCTATCATGGTATTTGTTTTTCATCTATCCATTTCCATATATAAATAATAGATGTGTGTCGGTCTATCTATTTCTCACAGTATTTGTTTAGACCTCTCTTCATATCTCTCTCAATGTGTTCGGTATCTATATGTCATGGTATTTATTTATATCTTTTTATTTGTTCACTATCTATTTATCATGGCATTTTTCATAGGCCTCTATTCATATACATTTAAATAATATGTGCTCTCAACCAATCTATCATTTTATTTTCTTATATCTCTCTTCATCTCTATCTAAATTATATGGATGTTCTCTATGCTATTAGCAATGGTATTTATCTCTCTCTCTCTCTAAATAATATGTATTCTATGCCTGTTTATCCCGTCATTTTATGTTTATCTCTATTCATCTCTCTCTACATGTAGTCTATGTCCGTCTCTATCTATTTAATGAGGATAGAAGCAGTTCTCCAACCGGTAAGCAGGTACTAGCAGTGGCTTCAAATTAGGATACGTTGAGATGTCCCATCGCACCCTTCAACTAACAAAACCTCCCAAAGCAGATGAGGAGAGAGAAAGAGATTGAGAGAGAGAGAGAGAGAGAGAGAAAATACCTGGCGTAGAGGAAAGAGGAATAACTAAACGGTGTGAATATGGATAAATATGGAACCCATAGAGAGTGAGCATAGATGGTGTATAAGGGAGGGAAGAAGCTTATTCTGATACTAGCGACATTTTTGGTGCAACAGGTAAAAAGATCATTTGCACCAGCCCGAAAGAAAAGTGGAGACACAGATAGATGCAACTACTGGGAGAAAAAGAGAGAGAGAGAGAGAGAATGGAGGAAGAAGCTCATTCAGATACCAACGACCTTTCCCGGCGCAACGGGTAAAGGAATCCTTAGAAGTTTGCACTCACCCATCTAAAAGTGTAATGATACAACGGATAGGGGGGGAGGGAGAGAGAGAGGGAAAATGATTGCGGTAGAAAAAGAAAGAGAGATGTATACACACACACACACACATAAATATGTTCTGATGGATACAAGTGCTTAGAGGGATGGATAGATGAACTTAGCAGCAGTAGATATGAAGAACAAAAATGGGGTGTGGAAGGAGAGAGATGAAGAACATAGCTGACGTAGAGGGGAGGGGACGTAGAGAGAGACGAAGAGCGTTGCAGAAGTAGAGGGAGAGAGAGATGAAGAACGTAGCTGGAGTACACAGAGAGAGAGATGAACATAACTCGGGTAGAGGGAGAGAGAGATAGATGAAGAACATAGCTAGAGTACACGGAGAGAGAGATGAACATGACTGGGTAGAAAGAGAGGGGAGAGAGCGAGAGATGAAGAACATAGCTAGAGTACACGAAGAGAGAGATGAAGATGACTAGGGTAGAAAGAGAGGGGGAGAGAGAGATGAAGATCATAGCTGGAATACTGGGATAACTCGGGTATGGGGAGACGGGGTAGAGAGAGAGATTAAGAAGATAGTCGCCATAGAGGAAGAGAGAGATGAAGAAGACAGCTGGCGTATATATATATATATATATATATAGAGAGAGAGAGAGAGAGAGAGAGACCAATGGCCTTTCTCAAAGAATCCCTTGTCGTGTACAGCACGAATCCTCCTCCACTGATGCCCCATTCCTCGCCGCACAAGAAGTCAGTGTTCCCCACGTATTTTCGACTCAAAGCCGACACTGTCCATATGTCCAATTATACTAATTTCAGTGGTCTGTAAACACCAGCAATAGCAAAAGGACATTCCAGCAAATCCTCCAGGCCACGTCAGCAAAAGGACCTCTAGGTACCTTTGCCACGTCGACAACGACCCCTGGCCAAACGTTGACCGAGAAAGCCCTTCCGTTGACGATTGACAAACTACCGTCAGATCGGACGATTTCACCGTTCGACACTGATTGGTTATCACCCGTGATTGAGAACCGCTAGATCTCCGTTGGACGGAGGATAAGAGAGATCTCGAAAATCTACACGAACGGCGGGAACGGTTCTACGAGTGCGTCGTTTCACCGGCGATATCCGGTCACTCGCGGCCGCCGTCAAATTTAAAACTCGCGGAACTCGTTACACCACCAGGGATCACCGGTCACCGCCGACGGCTTCCACCCATATAAATACCAAAAACATAACCGCTTCGCTTACCGGCATCTTCCTCTTCTCTGCCTCTCTCTCCTCCTCTTTCTCTCTCTACGATGACGCAGAACGAGGAGATCATGGAAGCGCTCAGATCGGAGGACGAGAACCGCAGAATTCAAGCGGCGAGGGAGATTCGCCGGCTGACGAAATCTTCCCCGAAGCAGCGCCGCCAGTTAACCGCCACCGTAGACCCCCTCGTGGAGATGCTCGGACACGATAACCTCGACTGCAGAGAATCCGCCTTGCTCGCTCTCCTCAACCTCGCCGTCATGGATGAGAGGTAAATCAGAGATCTTCGAGTTCTCGTTATTTCAGAGAGTCCTGATTTTATTTTTTTCAGGAACAAAAATCAAGATAGTGGATGCCGGTGCACTCCAACCTCTAATTTCCTTCCTCCAATCCCCAACAGAACAACTCAAAGAATATGCGATCGCGGCAGTTTTAACCCTAACGGCCTCACCGGTCAACAGACCTTGTATCGGAGCCTCCGGCGCCATCGCCCATCTAGTCAAAACCCTAACACTAGAAACTGCCTCCCCACAAACAACCCAAGACGCCATCACGGCGCTATCCAATCTCTCCACCACGCCGGATAACCTCCGCGCCATCTTAGCCTGTAATCCGGTTCCTGTAATTCTCTCTCTACTCCAGAGATTCCAGAAATCGTCCAAGACGGCGGAAAAGTCGACGGCTCTACTGCAGTCTCTCCTCCGCTCCCCAGAAGCCGGAATTTCACTCACAAGAACCGAAGGCGGGGTTTTGGCGGTGGTGGAAGTTCTCGAGGAAGGAAGCAGAAGCGCAAGGGAGCACGCCGTTGGAGCACTTTTAGTGCTCTGCGAGAGCAACAGAGACGAGTACAGAGAAGCCATTCTGAACGAAGGGGCGATTCCGGGGTTGCTGGAGCTCACCGTAGAAGGGACTGTTCTAGGGCAGATGAAGGCGAAGAAACTTCTTCAGTTGCTTAGAGCGGTTGGCAGGGTGAACGGAACGGAGAGCGTCAAATGCAACCGGGTGGATGTCATGGCGGGAGAGAAGGCAAGGAAGATGATGGCGGACATGGTGCAGGTTAGCATGAGGCAGAGCTTGCGGCACATCCAACGCAGGGCGCTCATCTGATGTAGAGAGAGAAAGAGAGAAGATATATATGCCAGTCCCGACCAGGGTGGAGATGGGAGACTGGTGAAAATTTGGGTCAACGATCAGATAAATAACGGAACCCCTGATTTTCCTAACTCGGTCTGTTCATTAGCATCTAGGTCTTTGAGCAGTGAAAAGAAGAGATTGAAAGTGGAGTGAGAAAGATAAGAGCATGATAGGGGAGTCCTTAGGCAGCTTCGATCGTCCCGGAGAAGACGCAATCGCTCAAGATGGCACTGCGGGAGCAATATAAAAAGTTCAGTCAACATTTAGAAAAAATATATATAAATAGCAATAGCACTTAGAGTACTCTAGAGAGAGAAAGCGATTAAGATCCAGGTTAAGAGGAGAGAGACTACTTAAGACGAAGGCTGGAGAAGGCACGCAGGAATCAATTATGATGTACCTACTATACGGTAATCTAGAGAGAGAAAGCATGCTAAAGTCTGTCCTAGATAGACTTCGGGGAAATCAAGACAAAGAAGGCAGGCTAAAGAGAGAATTAGTTACGGGCGCTGGGACTGTTCGAGCGACAAGGTAGCCCCTCCCATAGTTTAATGAGAGAGAGACAGCAAGCCAGAATCGTTCCAGAAGACCGACAAAAAGATTTTTCCGGAGAGGGAAAACGGGTGGCAGTCGACAACGAAGCGATCAAGAAAGACTGCGAATTCAACCAAGAACAATTTCATAGAGGAGAGAGACAATATAGAACAGGTAGTGATGTCAGTCTAGAGAGAGATTTAGAAGATAAACTCTTTTTGCAAATGAGGCAGTCTAGAGAGAGAGAGAGAGAGAGCGGAAATCAATTAAAAAGGACTGAAGGTAGACTTTTAGAAGGACTGGAAAAAGAAATGGTGCCGTCTGTAACTACCGACAAAAACCCAACGGCAGACCATCGGTAATTATAATATTTATGTAAATCACTACAAGGGCACAATTCCAGAGGAAGAGAGAGAAACAGAGGAAGAGAGAGAACACAATTCCAAAAAACGAAGTTTTAACAACTCACTGTAAGTGGAAGTGTCGATTTGCTCAGGCAGCTCCTTGATATCAACCTCGAATCTCTCTTGAACCTACTCATTGAAATTAGAGAGAGAAAGCCGGTGAAACAAAGAACCAGGGCACAGAAATTCTTCAGCAACAGACCTGATTAAGAATCGTGGAATCAGAAGCAGATGACACGAACGTGATGGCAAGACCCTTGGTTCCAAAGCGACCTGCTCTTCCCACCTGAAATTAGTTGATGAAATAAAGAATTATTTCAAGGCAAGAATTAAATTTATTTGTAATAATTAATCCATTACCCTGTGGAGGTATGTATCAGCAGAATCAGGCATGTCATAGTTAATGACAATGTTGACACGCTCGATATCAATGCCCCTGCCCACCAGGTCGGTGGCCACGAGAATCCTCTTATGCCCTTCCTTGAAGTTCTTGTACTTGGTCAACCTAAAAAATTAGGTAATTCCAGAAAAGGAAATTGAACGAGTAAAATACCATGGAGGGCTAGAGACTGAGATACAGAAACCAAGAAAGAAACCCCCAGTAGAACCTTACAAGATGGAGAGAGATATATATATATACCCAAACAGAGATTGAGGATGAAATTCCAAGGATTTCACGAATGCAGGAGATATATTCAAGGATATCAAGCATAAGAATAGCATTAAGAGTCAGAACATCTCGAGGAGAAGAGAGAGAGAGAGAGAGACGAGGTATCAATCACCGGAGAAAGAATGAGATTCCTTCCCAGTAATGATGTCTTCGGACAAGAATTATATTTCTAGTAAGAATGATATTTCTAGGAGTGTTTACCGGACTAGAGATTTATATTCATATAACGGTTGACAGACTATCTTCGAGGTTTGAGAGAGAAACAAACAGGAAAAGTGAGGAACACATTCCAGGTAAGAATGTCATTAAAGCTAGAGAGAAATACAGAAACAAACAGTAAGAATGACATTATCAGTATGGATAAGGGTACATGTACAGAAACCGAGAGTATGAATCAGAAACCAGAGCAGAATGAAAAAAAATTGCCATTCTCAGTCAGAATGTGTCGGTGAAGTATTCAGTCTTCACGCAAAGTTAACCAACAGAGTTCTCGAGCAACTAAATTTTGCAGAAAAATACCTTCGTGACAACCAAAGAAACTGGAGATATGTAATTTTCTAGGACAATTCACATTACTCTAAATAATGCAAATTTAAATCATGATCGCCAATGCAGATGGACGGAAAATTTAATCAGTTTCTTCATACCTCTCTTCTTGGGTCATTCCAGAGTGAATGCAGATGGAGGGGAAATTACATTCAATAAGAAGACTATTCAGCTGGGCGGCTCTGCTGACACTCTTGACAAAGATTACCACTTGATTGAAGTCTAGAGCATCCAACAGATCATTCAACTTTCGGTTTTTCTCATTCTCGCCCAGTTTTATGTAATGCTGTTCGAACAGGAAATAAGTCAGATGATTACAAAATTGGGTACAGATAAAGACGAGTAACATGAGTACCTGTACTAGACCATGCAGGGTAAGTTTGGCCTCGTCATCCACGTAGATTTCCATAGGCTGAAGAAAAAAAATTGAAGTCAGGAAAAGTTAGAAGAAAAGAAACTCGTGAAACTGTGTTAGATGGACAAAGAATGGAGAATGGTAGGAGATAAGAAAGAGGGAAGTAAATATTGCATCAAAAACCTTGATCAATTCCAAGATAAAATTTGGACAAACTTCATTAAAATGTACACGATAAGAATGCCCTAAACACCACAATCTAATTCGGGGCATCAAAATCCGCTCCCTCTAATTTATGCTAATTTTGGCTATTTGAACTAGCTCAAATAGGAGCAGAGAAAAAAAGCCAAATTTTTCAGTAGGATAGGAGAAACTCACATCTTGCATGAACTTCTTGCAAACGGGTCTGATCTCTTTGCTCAGAGTAGCCGAGAACATCATAACTTGCTTATCATGTGGAGTCATCTTAAAAATCTCTTGCACATCCCGCCGCATATCTTAAAACACCAATCAACATCAAAAAAGAAGTGACTAGTTAGCTATTGCAACATTTTTCATTATAACATAAATATCTTAGAAAGATGGGATGAAATGTACCAAGTGCTTCCAGCATTTTATCACATTCATCAAGGATAAAATGCCTCACGTTCTTCAACACCAGATCTTTGTCTCTTGATAATGCAAGTATTCTTCCAGGAGTACCGACAACAATGTGTGGGCATTCATTTTTGAGCAAGTCCTTGTGGTTCTTGATGTGGACCCCGCCATAAAAGACAGCGACTTTGACATCCGGCAAGTACCTGGTGAATCTCTCAAACTCATGGCAGATCTGTAGAAACAAGAACTCATTACTATAACAGCTCAACATTGAAAAAAATTCCCTTTCAAGACAGTTACAATAAGATCACCAGGAACAAACCTGATATGCTAACTCTCTTGTGTGGCACAATACAAGGGCTGCTACTTGACCAGAAACGGGTTCAATTTGCTGAAGGGTAGAGAGAACAAAGACAGCAGTTTTTCCCATTCCGGATTTGGCCTGGCAGATGACATCCATGCCGAGGATGGCTTGTGGGATGCATTCATGTTGTACTGATGGAGAGAGAAGCAAACAATGAAAGGCACCAACCCTTCCTTAGTAATGAGCGAAGGGTATCTTCTGGATCCTTTGATCCAAATGCACGCATATGAAAAGAATCAGAAACCTGCAAGTAGTTTATTACCTGAAACAAAATCGACTAGTTAAAAGATGATACTAAGAAAAGTAATCCTAATCCAAATAAACCGAGTCCCGGTTTAAATAGATATGAAGATATCTAAATTATCCAATTACCAAATTAGCCTCTATTGGTAGGGAGTAAGTTTTTTATTAGACTAAGATTGTAGACTAAGGATCACATACGTGTCTTGAAATTGCAGTAAAAACTGTGACTGAACCAAAAAGAAACGCCAAATTGAACAATAGAAGAGTGTTGGTTTGGGAGAAACGCATTGAAAATAAAATTTTCAGTTACTTGCCTTCGGATGGATGCTCAAACCCAGAGTCTACAATTGCCCGAAGAAGTTCGGGTTTTAAAAGGAAATCCCTAAATCCGGAGCTGTGAATTCCAACATAACCCCTGCATATTCAAACAGTAAAGGTAAATTTAACTAGAAAGACTAAAATGATGTTTAGTTGAGAAATAATATTAGCTAGGCAATCACAACGATAAAGTAGAACCAACATTACATGAGACATAACAAGACAGTATAGTTCTAGGGATTTTCTGGAAAATTATATAATTATATATACCCTTGGTGAAAATCAAGCAAACCCATTGCCTTATTGAATCTTATTTGAGTCTTATAGTTAAATAAAATGCATAAAAAATATGTAAAGAAAGGGGAAAAGTATAAAAAGCATAACATCAACATGAGGAAGATACAAAATAACTAGGGACACCCAACACAGGAGAATGATCAAATACATTCGCGCTTACAGAGAGAGCCCATTGTTATAACACTTTATCATTGTCATTAACCCGAAAAACCCTCCACACAACTTCTGTAGGCAATAAAGAAATCCTAAAGGACCGCCATCATGGATCTCTTGTCAGCAATCTTCACCTACTGACTTGGTTCTTTTGGTCAGAGAAATAATAGAACAACAAAGACAATTGCATAACGTGGCTAGGATTCTCCTAAATGAGCTGTATCAAATCATTAGAGTCAGCTAATTGGGAATACTATCACTGTAAACATCAGAAGATACTTCTAATCCAAGCTACGCTAGAATTTAACATCTCAAGTCAACGAGCTAGTTAGGACAGGAAAATCAAAATATAATGAAGCAAAAATTGCGTACAACCAAAAGGATACGCAATACAACAAAGAGAAAAACAACAACTAACACTAGCCCAACAAAAAATTAAGTAAAACCGGATGAAATTCATGGAAATCTTACTTGTTGTTAGACAAAGTTGAGCCAAATACAATGAAATATTACACGCGAAATGACAGTACATCTTATGGAAAACAAAAGGATGATACTTTTTTAGAGGATGAGCTTATCTCAAAATATTCAACCTAACAAAACGAGATCCCAGAGAGCAGTTTGGTAAGGAAAGAAAAATTGAATTACATAGATTACGCATAACCAAATATTCACAATAAAAAAGAAGACAACACAAACAAACCCTAACTCAACGAAATAACGAAACAATAGTAATCTTATTTCTTGCTCACATCACCTTTACCGTTAGCCAAATACTATGATATACTCAACCAAATAGTTTGAGAATAAGCTTCTTTCTATATCACCCAACCTCATAAATCTAGATTGAAATCAGCATTTTCGTTGGGAAAGAAAAATCAAACTAAAGTGCGACAGATCCTTTGCATAACTCAAAATATCACATCATACAAAGAGAAATCACAAATTAACACTAGTTCACCAAAAACAGAAACAAAATAAAGAAATACGGATGAATTTCATGGAGATCTCACTTCTTCCCAACTTCGCCGTTACCCTTCGCCGCAGCCGAATCGGGGGCCTTCTCTTCCTCCTCCTCGTAGTCGAGAAGCTCCTCCTCGTAAGCGTCGGCATCCTTTGCTTCCACCATCTTAAACCCTAAAGAAACAAAGTAAACTCTCGTCTTGAAATCTAGATCTCTTTTTAAAAAAGATATCGAAAGAAAACACAAGATTCCCGTGCTGACCAGTACCTTAGAGCTTCGAGCGGAGGGAGTCGAGTGTGAAGATACGGTCTCGCTACCTCTGCAGAAGAAAAAGAAACGGGAAAAAAGAAACCCTAGATAAGAAGTCCGAGAAGCAGCCTTCGAAATTTAGGGTTTCGAAAAAATGGGCGGTGGACAGGAAAAGAAAAGGGCGGGCAAGATAATGGGTTTTAACTTTAGGGGAGCCCAATAGGAAGCTCTTCCAATTATCGGGCCATTTACTTGTATTTATTAGAAAATGCAAAATATTAGAAAACTATTGTAAAAATGTAGACATGTTTCTAAAAAGGTTGTAAAGTGGGTAGTCTTGGGGAATTAGGTTTGATTATGATGTCCAATGGCTCATGGCTGTTACCAAGATCATTTGATAGATGGCATTGATGACAAATTCTCACTCTCTCACTTGATCAATCTCTCATTGATTCTAAAAGAATGGGTTTTTCTATCAATCCAAATTGACAAAGAATCCAATAATGAAATTCATAAAATTTCAATGGCTATCGAATAGTTAAGTAATCTCCCTCGATTAACCCTCAATCGACAATTAACCAATTGTGATTGACTCTTGATCACCCGACGTTGGATGTGCAGATGATGGTGGAGGTGGACGTGGTGACGTCTAACCTCTCTTTCGTGCTAGATATGAATGAAGTGGAAATTCATGAGAGAAATAGAGTTTAAGGAAATAAAGGAGTGCCTATTACGCTTGTATAGTGAGGTAGAAACCTTAAAGCATCTAACTACAAATGTCATTTTTTTTAAAGAACTAGATGATTTGGCCACCACGAGAGTCAGAAAAGAGTGGCATACTTGCAAGTGGTACCACTTGCAAGATATATGGGAATATTCCTAAAAACTATTTAAATAATTGCACGCAATATGAGCAAAAAATATTGGATAAAAGTATTGATAAACATCTTGGGATCTTGATATGATGAACACCATAGTATTGATAAAAGGAATTTTGAAGTGAAGAAAAGGAGTCTTAGAATAAAAATAGGGCTTCGATACCCTGTGAGACAAAAGAATGAGGGAAAATGGGGGTCATATTCCTCTAGGGAAAGAGAGAGATATGCCCATACAAGCAATAAAAGCCATTGTGTCCCAATAAAATTATATACCCTCACGTTACAATGGTGTTTGTCCTTCTATGCTTCATAGAAAATTTCCCATTCTAAACTCTTTACATTGGTAAAAAGAAATTGTAAATTCAACTTGAAATCAACACAAATGAAAAAGGTAAATTTTGGTCATCTTTGTGTTGTTTGTATGTTCTAAAGGGACATCAAATCTATAGAAATTGAAAGATAATAAATGTCTCGTTAAAAATTTAAATAAGAATATGACCAATAATCTAAAAATATAAAAAAAATCTCTGTATGAACAAAAAAGAGATAGAAATTTTAGAGAAATTTGACTCATTTTGTACCGTATTTTGGGTAAAATGTGGAATCTCCAAAATTTAACATCAAGGTTAAACACAAATGGCAAAGAAAATTTGAGAAGGCTGCTGCCTCCAAGCCTCAAACAAGACAAAATGTCGGGAGTGGGGGCCTCAACACTCAAGTAGTGGTGACGACAACAACATTGAGGAGAGCAAAGACAAGAAATGTTGTGAATAACTTTGCATAGAACAGTGACACTTGGGGTTTCCAACTTCTACAATCAACAATCGTCTCTTGCCCCCAATTTCTGAGCTCCTTGCACATCTCAATTGCTACTTTGGCAAGATTCAATTTTTAATTCATTTTTCTATTTTTTTACTTGAGTTGATTCATCATCTAAGTCAATTAGTATTTTTTTTCACATATGATGAACTAGGCGACAAATTGCCAAGTGCTTGTAATTATGTTAAAATAATCCGTTTGTGGTCATGTTTGTTTGCAAACATACAAACAAACTTACATGTTTGAATATCCCTAAATGCATGAAAAAAATTTGAGATCCTTTTTTTGAGTTTCATTTGAAAGTTCCATATCCACCGCAACTACTATCACATCCATGATCACAACTGAGTGTCATCTACTATCCCCAACCTTGAGAAGTTTTCATAGTTGAAGATTTCATAGGCGTAAGAGATGGAAAACCAATAGAGAGGCGAAGAACCTTCGAAAAATCTGATGGATATTATGTGCCCAATAAGCCAATCACACTTTCATGTATCTTGTTTATGTTCATTGAAATAAAATTTATTCATTGTCATTCTTGTGTGATGTTTGTAATGAAGTCCATCAGCATGTGCAATGACTAAGTGAATTATGATGAGATCATAATATAGTGATCACTAGTTTTTAAACATATGTTATAAATATTCTTATTCGTTGGATATTCGAGAAGGACATCGAATTATCCATAAAGAATAACATTATGTAATCCATCTCATATGATGAGTATGATTGATCCTATAGCCATCGGTGTGGAGACACTAAGGATAGATAGTGGGTGCTCTTTGGAGAAAGAGTTCACTGAATTGATCTGTATGAATCCCTGAATGGTATTATACCTAGTTTTCAATTAGGTTGGTTCATGTTATGGTTGTGTATGTGATCCTTTGACACGAGACACCAAAGATATCTTGTGGATAGATGATTGTGTTTTGATTATGACTTACGAATCCCTAGACACGTGATATCTAAAACATCATATATTGGATACGACCTGAAGTCCACGAAGATGATCGTGTGATCAAGATGGGATCATCCACCCTCGGTATTTGAGAATATTGACTCAAGGAATGAGATGCGATAAAATCCTTGGCCAAGATAGTAGAAATATTGAAGAATGATTTCTCGATGATTTCTACACGCATCAGTACTAACTTGAGTGACCGATTAGGGTTTGACATTGACCATACCCTAAGTCATTCATGAGTCTAATGTGGATGAAGGATTGTATATACATGATAATCGATGACGGAAACATTCCACAAGTGAGTTCTTACATACTCCATATCTCCTAGTGTACGTAGTGTAGCTTGGCACCCAACAGGCTAGCAATTCAACCTATCGATTGGGTTAAATCGATCATTGATTAATTAATCTATATGTGGATGTGGATAATTAATTAAGGTTGACCAATAAGGTGTTATTTGGTCTATAGGGTTATTAACTAGTGAGATATATGGACCTAGAGGGTCACACACATAAAGTCTATGGATGTTGGTGGATATAAACATAATTATGATAGTTATTATGAAAAAACGGTTGGAAACTTCGAGTATACATCATCATTAATCAGAATAATCAGATTCATAAAACAGAATTACACGCGTACCTGGATTCGCTGGATTAATCTTCATCCGAAGTAGATTACTGAAGTGGAGAATAGCCTTCTTGGATATCCCCAATGTAACCTCCTGATCTCTAGAGAAAATGGGATTCTCTCCAGAGGGTAATGAGCATCAGGTTATCCAAGTGGACTATGGCCTCCTATTTATAGAGATGAGGAAAGCTTAAGCCTCTAATCAGTCTTTAGTCAGCCCATTAATGACTAATGGCTGATTTACTACCTCTAGACATAATTAACCTTCACACACATAAATAAATGTCGTAATCCCCACATTAAACATAATTGAATCACTTAATGGGATTAAATGATAGCTAATCCACAATAATACATAACTATGTCCACTTAATAGAGATTAGACATAACAAAAACCTCATACCAAATGTCTATAAATAGGGGGAGAACAACGACAACTCAAGGTGCCCATGCAAGCCTTGTGAGAAGTATTTCATTTTTTCCCTTTCTCTCTTGGTGAAGAGGTTTGAAGAGAAAATCCAACCATCTGGATACCGTGTGAATACCGCTTAAGGCTAGACACTTGAATAGCTTTAAGAACTCCTTCAAGGAAACCCTGTAAGTATGTTTTCTCATTCATACTAGATGATAAGATCATTTGTTCTTGGTGGCTTGATGTTTTGAATATCTGATTCAATGTTTTCCGTTACATTTGATGTTTTGATCAAAATTTTGAAAGTTTATCAACATCAAAACCCAACAAAATCAACATCCCAATTTGTGATATCATCTTCTCCCAAAATTTGATTTTGAACTTTAGTCACAAATTAAGGAGATGTACTATTGATGTTAGTGATCCCCATCAAATTATCGTGATGTAGAGGTAGTTACATCATTAGCAAGTGGCTACTAAGTATTGATACCAGCCAAGAGAGATCAAATTTGGTATGGTATTTTTGTGATATCATATCCCCATATGATAGTTTGAAGGATGACTAAGCGTTTTAGTTCGGTCGTTAAAATACAGAAACGTTGGCCAAACAAAATTTATAAAACCGAACTCACAAAGATAAAGATAGAAAATCAAGTAATGTGTAAGTATCGGGTCGATCCATAGAGAGCAAGGTTGACTTTAATTTTAGAGTTGACTTGGTCAAACTTAGGTTTAAAATAAGTTTAAAAGAACTAAAACTAAGATTTAATTAATGGAAATGATATAAATATACTAAATAAGAAATTTAAAGATTTGAAATCTCAGATTTGATAGAGAAAAGTCAAAAGTCAAAGTCAAAGTATTGACTTTGACCTATAGTTGAAGTTCTGTAAAATCAGAGAATCAAAAGGTGTCAGAAGATTACGAAAATTATATATTTAGAAACTAGAGAGAAAATGGAATTTCTTGGTATAGAATTGGTGATTTTTGGATAAGAAATAGATTTATTATGAATTATTGAAAATCAAAGATCAGAAAATCCCCAAAATGAACACCTCAGAGGAAATCTTCAAATTGACTGGTCAAATGAAATCCAAATCTTGCAATTTATATATCAATGGAAATCTAAAAATCCAGAGGAATCTAAAGAGACCAAAATTATCGAAATTCTGATTTGTATTTTAAAAGTAATTGACCCCAAAAGTCAATGTTCAAATTCTGATAAAAATGAACAGTGCTCAGTCAAAAGTTAAATTGAAGGGTCAAATGAACTTGGAATTCAACGAATTTTCCACGGAAATTTAATAAAAACGAGGAATCAAATGAAACCAAAATCGAGTGATTTGGAATTATAATAAGAGAGATATCCTATTTTCAAAATCAGCAAAATCTCAGACTAAAATTTGGGGAAAATGAAGAACACTAAGAACTAATTTATGAAATTAAAGTTATAAATCTAATAAAAACTCAAATTACCACTTGATAATCGATCGAATCTCACTACTTACCTGATTGCCGCAAGAATGGGGATTCAATTCATGTGGATTAAAGCAAATTTGCTCAATTTCTTCCTCGCGAACATTCGGAATTCAAGGGTAAAATTCGATGAAATCAAGAGGAAATTTGCAATCAATCTCGTTCCAATTGCTTCGCAATTGAGTCTAAACGCGGGGGGATCACGAAGAACTTAATATTTTGCCCCAAATTCGCTTAATTGATTCGCGAATCAATCAAAAGTTGAAGAATAAGAAGGGGATACATCGGTTTTTAAAGGGAATTTCCGCCCGAAAATCGTGGTCGCTTTGATCCGCGATTGAATGCCGATTAGTGGCCACGATTGCACGACGATCGTGGGCCACCAATCGTGACGTGATCGTGTGCCACGATCTCTCCAAATGAGCCACGATCGTGGTTCAATCGAGCCGCGATCATGGTGTGATCGAGCCACGATCGCAGTGCGATCGAGCCGCGATCGCGTGGACTCTTCCACGAATCGCTCTAGCCGTCTGATCACGCGAGATCATGGGCATCATGGCCCATGACTCGGTCCACGCTCTTCTTCAACGAGAGCCCTCCGATGAGGATCGAGCGCTTCTCATGCGTCCGCGATCGTATTCCGTGCTTCCATGCTTTTCGCCCATTCGATGAAGATCAGACCGTCGCGATGTGTCCATGCGTCTCCACGGTGAGCTTCGATCGGATTTCATCGTGGCCGTCTGATCGCGATCACGCTGCATTGGATTTGATGAAGATCGGGCGCTCCTTGTGACGCCACGTGTCGTAAGGTAAGCCTTCGATCGTCGCCACTTAGCCCGGATTTAGCGCACGTGCTCTGATTAATGATCATGTGGACTCGGGTCCACGTGATCGACGAAGTGCGCTTGGATCCGACGCTTGCGATGCCGCCACATCGCTTGCATGTATTAAACTCCACGGGACTTTAGTCCCACACAGAGGAAAAAGGAGAAAAAGGCGTAGTTAAATAGGGGGCGGTTTAATGCTATTGCGTTACTGCCCCAATACTCTAGCCAGGGCCCACTAACCCGTGGGCCCTTCACCTGCCATCCCCTTTGCCACATGGGACCACTCGGGCGTCCGCGTGTCTCCAGTGGACCCGCGTGGCCTCCCGCCACGTGTCCTCGCCCTATGCGCCACTTGCGCCTCACTTGGGCTAGCGCGGCCCTGCCACGTGGCCTTGTGTGTCGCGTCGCATCCGCGCAGGTCCCGCGTGCCACGTCAGCTCCGCACCACGTCAGCTACGGGCTCTGTAGAATAAAAAAAACCCCCTTTTTCGCGATTTTAATAAGAAAAATTAATATAAAATCAATTTAAAAATCAGATAAAAATAAAAAAAGGGCATAAACTTTAGAAATTCATAACTTTAAATATACAACTCCTTTTTAATCCAAATTTTCTCCATTGCATCACAATTTTTTTCCTTTTTAACATCATGTCATCTAAAATATAATTTCAAAGAAGAAACTAAGATGAATTAAAAATTGCTTAACTTATTTTCTTAAGACATCTTCTTAATCACATTTTTATCTTGAAATTATCTTTCAAAACATGCACTAAAGTCAAAGTAATTCAAGAAAAGAGATTAAATTCTATTAATTTTAACTTTTCAAAAGATTAATCATTAATCAAGCATAAAATTATCCCTCATTTATGCATAAATATCGACTTTAGTGAAATGACATACCAATGGAGAAAATTCCTAAAAACTATGATAACATTCATCATATTCATATAAAATAAGCATGCATATAAGTTAATTAGGATAAGAAATTAAGTTATAAATGCATGTTATCAAAGGACAGTTCATATGCTTTAAAAAGATAAATATTTTTCTAGTGTTCAAATATGCGCTTCAACATGTCACATATCTCTTAGGTTCTTTTATTGTCGTTGTCAGTGTCATGTGTGATGGATATTATGTGGCCTACAAACCTATCACACTTCCATGTATTTAATATCCCCATATGAATTTTGAAGGGTAGTTCATATGCTTTAAAAAGATAAATATTTTTCTACTGTTCAAATATGTGCTTCAACATGTCACATATCTCTTAGGGTTTTTCATTGCCGTTGTCAGTGTCATGTGTGATGGATATTATGTGGCCTACAAACCAATCACACTTCCATGTATTTCATATCCCCATATGAAGCTTGACCAATTCATAGATTGAATATCATGCAAATCAAACTTAAATTTAATAAGCAATTGATGAAAGAAGTTCTAGAGAGGGATGAAGAGAGAAAATACTAAAACATGAAGTTTAATTGATGTAAGCTTTGAAATATAAATATATGACTAAATTAAAATATAATGATGAAAATAAGAAACATCTAAACTGACACCATAAAGATATCTATGTAATTATTTGTTAAACAAAGGGCTTTTCATGCCAAAATCTTGAATTGGAAGTTCAACAGTCCAAAGACAAATGCTCTTCAACTCATAGTCAAAATCTTAACTCCTTAGGCTCAATAGAGGTGAAAATGAGTCTAGAATACAACAAATTAAAGAGATTCAAGGAAATGGTGTTCTTCCTTTTGGATCAAGGAGAGAGAAGTCTTGAATGGAAATTAAAACCTCCTTAAATGTTGTGACCATCCAATTTATTTAAATGAGGATCAACATCCACGATGACTCAATGTAGGCCAAACTTTAAGAAGAAGAAACTATGGTCTTTGTGAACAACCATTGGATTTTAAAAGGTTGTTGATTCATTGTCTTTTATCATTTTTAGGCCTTAATTTATTTTGAAGATTAGAGAAGAATAGGAAAATTTAGAAAAATAATCACAACTTCAAAAATAGAAAGGCTTTTAAATGAAATTTGTGACAACAGATCAAAAATTTGATTTACTAAATCATCATCCATTTCTAAACTATACAAAATAAGAAATAACAATAGAGTTAGCCTATTTGACTTGGGTCAATATTGACAAATCTATTGAGTAAAAATAAGAGTTGATTTAAAGTCTTATGCTCGTTCTCTTCTTCTTTTCAATTACCTAAATCTTGAGCTCATGAAAACTTCAAAATATAATTAGATTTAAATTTGTTCAACAATAAGAAAGGTCACACATACATAATCTAAATATTAGTTGACAATAATACATAATTGGCAACTCAATAAAATGTCAATATTATAAAAATACATGAGTTTCATCATAATATGCATCGTAATGATATTAATTAAGTATTAAAATCATTTCATAATCATATTATTGTGTGTATAAAATACATTCAAAACATTTAGTGTAGCCTAGCCTTGAACGTATCAGTGACATGACTTATCAATTAAGTTTAATCAATATACAATTAATCAATTTATTTTAGATATTAAATTAATTGGTTCTGCTAATAAAGAATGATCAAGTCTATTGATCTGTTAACTAGAATTGTACTTGGGTTTATAGGGTTAAACATATGAAGTTCTCTATTGAGAGGGCAAACATGTAACTATATTAGGTTTTGTGAAAATTTTCATTCACTATATAAAGACATTAAGGGGTAGAGACTTGTGCCACTCTTCCCTAGAACCATCCTTCTCTTCTCCTTGCTCATTAGGATCAATGAGAGGGGCAATGGTATGGAGACCAATCTAGAAAAATGCTTTGTTGCTAGCACTTCAAATAAAGTCCATAGAGAGGATATATGTTAACACTAGAACTGCATGGACACTGTTAAAGTCTCTCCATTGGGCTAAAGCCCATTTTATTCCTTTTCTCTCTCTCTCTCTCTCCTCTCTCTTCTCTCCTATATATCTCTCCCTTTCTCGTGCATGTAAGGGTCACATCAAACCCTAGCCGCCTATTTCTATTTTTCACGATCGGTTATCTTCTTCTTCTCCTCTCCGTCTCACATGGTATCAGAGCGACCTTAGGAGAAAGATCCAGCCCTCCCTGCCGATCGCGAAGCTAACCTGACCCTGGTTGCTGCCTTGCCCTGCGTCGCCGCCTTGCCCTGCGCCGCCGCCTTGCCCTACGAAGTCGCCGCCGTTCTCGAGCGCCGTCACCTCGTCTTGAGACGCCGCCGCCATCAGCCCGTCGCTCTGCCCGGCTATCGCGCCTTGCGTTGCCCTGCTATCGCGCCGTGCATTGCCGTCGCGCCTGACATCGCACCCTGCCGCCATCTACCCGGGCGGTCACCCCGCCCGCCCTGGCACCCCGCCTGCCGCGTCGACATCGCGCCTCGCCACCATCTCGCTCGGGCGGTCACCCTACCCAGCCGGCGCGCCTACTGACGTAGCGCTGCCGTGTCCTGTCGTGCTACCATCACGGTCGCGGTTGTGTTGCCGCTGCGCCTCGCCCTTCAGTTACGCCTGACGTCGCGCCATCGCGCCCTGCTGCTGCGCCCCGGCTGTCTCCCTGCCTAGCCACCGCGCGCAGCTTACTGCATCTTGCTGTCGCGCCTACCGACCTGCGGCTGTCGTCACCCTACCCGGCCCCTGTTGACCTACCCGGCAGCGTCGACTCATCTACCATAGCCGCCGGTCCGTCTTCACAGCCGCTGATCTCTACATGGACGAGTCTACCCCTGTGTCGTCATCTCCTGAGGTCACTCAGCCCTCTCAGCTGATTGGGTTGTCCCGACAATCCGGGAAGCACTCTATCGTGAGTGCCTTGGCCAAGCCGGCATATGTGTTCGACGGGTCCAATTATGGGCCCTGGAGGGGCGCTTTCGTGGAGTTCCTCAACGCCCATGGCCTTCGGCATCATTTGACTCGATCCTCGCCGAAGGAATCGGACCCGAGTACATGGAGTGGAGCCGTCTGGAGTCCGCGGTATGTTCCCCGGGCTTATCTCCGGGTGTAGCGACACAGATCATGGAGCCGCTCAAGCATGACCCGCCCCGCCCGTGCCCCGTGGCTCAAGTTGAGACGATGTACGCCAACAAGAGCAACGTAAGCCTGACAGCTCGCCTTTTTATGAGGAGCTATTTGCATGTCGCCAGTGGCACCGAGACGCTCCAGAGCTACTATGGATCGGCCGATGCCATCTTCACTAACCTCGAGCTTTATCAGCCATTGGTCTTGGATCTTGATATACTTAGACGATACCGCGACGAGCTCCGAGCGGGAGCGTTTCTTAGCGGGTTACGTCCCCGAGTTGGCCGACATGATCCGAGGATAGGTACTTGGGGGATCCCTGGGTATTACCCACCGAGGAGATCTTTGCAGCCGCACTTCGAGTGCAGGACAGCCCGCCCACCTCCCGGGCCTCCCGCGCCCGTAGAGACTTCAGCACTCATCGCATCAGCGGGGCTCCTGTGGCGTCTGGGGAAGAGCACACCTTCCGGAAGACCCGAACTCCTTATCCACCTTGCAGGTACCGTGGGAAGCCGACTCATCCGTCGAGAAGTGCTGGAAGGAGTTCGGGAAGCTCGCTTGGGCTATGGCTGCCTCTGGAGGCAAGACATCCTCGACTCGTCCCACGGCGGACGGGTCATCATCGACTACTCCCTCGGCTCGGGAACGGGCCGGGCCTCGCCCTATCTCCCTCGGAGCTGGCCTACATTCGAGCATCACGAGCCTCCTCACTTTGTCCGACCGCGGCACCATCAGCCCGGCCTAGCGGCACCGACTGAGCAGCTTTGGTGTCATATGCGGGAGGACTGGGGATCTTCTCCAGTACGCCGTCTATCTCAACTCCTCATATGACTTCTTGGGTTATTGACTCGGGGGCATCTTCCCATATGACTCGGCTTCCTCTCGTCCTCACCGCCTATCGGCTCGAAACCTCCATTCTCGACGTCGAGATAGCCGACGGTCGTTCCTCGTCCCGTCCTTGGCTCGCCGCCTCGTGCCACTTCTTCCCTTCCTCTCCGTAACGTCCCCGTATATTCCTGGGATTCCCTCGCAAATCTGCTGTCCATCAGTGCGATCACTAAAGCCCTTCACCGTGGTGTGTTTTTCTTTCCTCATCACTGCGTCTTCCAGATCTCGACACGGGCCGGAGGATTGGACTGGGCCGTGAGAACGGACGTGGGCATCTACGAGCTAGTGGTCGACTCTCCCTCTACTGGGACTTAAAGCCCTTTTTGCACTCTCTCGCTTCCTCTAGTTCTCTTCATGACTCTTTTTTTGTGGCACTCGTCGCTTTGGGGCACCCTAGTTTTGTCAAACTTAAAGAAACTTTACCTTGGTTACACTTATCTCGAGTTCCATTGTGAGTCGTGTGAACTAGGGAAGCACCATAGATCGTCATATCCATCGCGCACTCGGTCCACCTCGCCCATCGCCCGTTCGACTTGGTCCACCGTGACGTTTGGGGTCCGGCCCAAAGATCCATCGCCTACAGGAGGAAAGTACTACATGGTGTTTGTTGATGACTACACCCGGGCGAGTTGGACATATATTCGACGAGTCGAAAGGGAGGTCCTCTCTCGCATTCAAGCACTTTCTACTTGAGGTTATTACCCAAAGCACGAGACGATCAGTCAAAGTCCTCCGCACTGACAATGCTCTTGAGTTTACTCGAAGGCCGTTGCGGAACTCGTCCCTGCTCATGGCATAGTTCATCGACTACCCGCCCATACACCTCGCAGCAGTAACGGGGTGGCAGAGCGGAAACATCGACACCTCCCGGGACATGGTACGCACACCGCTACTTGCTATGAGAGTCCCACGCATCTCCGGTGTGAAGCTCGTTTCGACCGCTACATACCCGGTGAACCGTCTTCCATCCGCTGCTCTTGGAGGTGCTATTCCCCTTCAGCGATTGACTCCTGCCGCTGATATCTTCTCACTACCCCCTCGAGTGTTTGGCTGCACCGCTTTTGTCCAGATCACACCCCCGGCCTCTCCAAGCTCGCTCCTCGTGCCCAAAAAGGGTGTGTTCGCTGGGTACTCTGCACTCGAAGGGCTACCGTGTGTACTTCCCCGATCGGCGCCGCACGTCACTTCCGCAGATGTGACTTTTCATGAGGACGTTCCCTACTTTCCCTCGACTCGCCTCGGCGAGGATCTCTCCTCTCCATCCCTCCTTCCTTCGTAGATTCGCTACTCCTCGTTACCGACCTTCCTATGACTCGTCCCGATTCCTTTACTCCGAGATGTCACCCCTTCGGCATTCCTCCAGCCCGATCCATCCTCTGAGCCGGAACCTCCCCCCTCGCCGCTATCCCCTGGTCCGGCCCCATTGTCACCTCCACCTTCCCCACCGCCTCCCGTCTCTGACCTTGACCTTCCCATTGCCCTTCGCAAGGGCACTCGCCAGTGCACTCAATATCCTATCGCCCATCATGTCTCTCCTGCCCGCATTTCTCCCTCCTATCAGTCTTTTGCCCTTGCCGTTCTAACCGAGTCAATTCCCAAGTCGTATATTGAGGCGTTGCAGGTACCGACGTGGAAAGCGGCGATGGATGTGGAGTATGTGGCCTTCATCCAGCGGGAGACCTGGACGTTGGTTCCTCGCCCTCTTGATGCCAATGTTGTCTCCTGCAAGTGGGTGTACTCCCTCAAGTACAATCCTGATGGCTCCATCGCTCGCTACAAGGCGCGTCTTGTGGCTCGTGGCTTTTCTCAAGCCTATGGCCTTGACTATCATGAGACCTTCTCGCCTGTGGCGCGCCTTAGCTCCATTCGTGTCCTCTTCTCCCTTGCTCTGATCGCACTCGCCGCTTCATCGACCTGGATGTGTCCAATGCCTTCCTTTTACTGAGACCTCGATGAGCAGAATTCATGGAGCAACCGCACTGGGTATGTTGCTCGTGGGGAGTCTTCTGAGGTGTGTCTCCTCAAGAAGGCTATCTATGGGCTGAAGCAAAGCCCGCGTGCGTGGTTCCACAAGTTCTCGTAGCTGCTCTTCTCGTATGGCTTCGTCTCCACTGTATCCGATCCGACCGTCATGCGGAAGCGCACCCCGCATGGATGTGTTATCCTGGCTGTGTATGTGGATGACATCATCATCACTGGTAGTGACGACGCCGAGGTGACTGCGACCAAGGCTTATCTGGCTCAGCACTTCATCACACGCGATCTGTCTCCCCCTGTGTACTTTCTTGGACTTGAGATTGCTTACCGTCGAGGGGCAGATGTCCATTTGTCGCCGGGAAGTACGTGCTAGATCTACTGGAGGAGACAGGGATGTTGGGGTGCAAGCCGGCCTCCTCACCTATGGAGCAGAATGTGGACTGGTGGGACAATGCTACAACACTTCTTGAGGATGCAGGCATCTACCACCGACTTGTGGGAAAATTGATCTACCTCACCGTGACTCGTCCGGACATCTCCTATGCGGTTAGTATCTTGAGTCGCTTTATGCGTACTCTCGCACTATCCATCCGGGAGGGTGTCTATCGGCTTCGGCGTACCTTAAGAGAGCTCCGGGGAAGGGCCTCTTGTATCGGCGACAGGGGGCATCTACACATTGAGGCCTACTCGATTCCGGGGTTCGCTGGTGACAAGGAGGACCTGAAGTCACATGGTGGTTACGCCACTTATGTTGGAGGTAACCTGGTCACATGGCGCTCTCGTAAGCAATCTATCGTGTCCCGCTCTAGTGCCGAAGCCGAGTATCGAGCCATGGCGGATACCACTGCAGAAATGTCGTGGTTACGTTCTCTTCTCACCGAGCTTGGCTTCCCGCCCGAAGGTCCTATGCAGATGTACTCGCGATAATATGGCTGCTACCTTTCATCGCCGTAATGCGACGTTCCATATGAGGACGAAGCATATTGAGATAGACTCGCCATTTCATACGACAAGACGTTGTTAATCTGCATCCATCTCGTACCCCACACGTTGCTTCCGCACATCGCTGGCGGACATCCTTACTAAGGCCCTACCAAGCCCTGCATATGAGACCATCGGATCCAAGCTGGGCATGTTCGACCTCCACGCTCCAGCTTGAGGGGGAGTGTTAAAGTCTCTCCATTGGGCTAAAGCCCATTTTATTCCTTTTCTCTCTCCTCTCTCTCTCTCCTCTCTCCTCTCTCTTCTCTCCTATATATCTCTCCCTTTCTCGTGCATGTAAGGGTCACATCAAACCCTAGCCGCCTATTTCTATTTTTCACGATCGGTTATCTTCTTCTTCTCCTCTCCGTCTCACATACACCATCAAAGGTTAGCCATAAGTGAGTATTGTGAAATTGCATTTGAGAAACCAAATGACCGTGAATTTAAATATGCAAAATTTGATGTGGCCACAAGTTTTTTTTCATAATCGTTCATTTTTTTTCTCATCATGTAATCGATGTGCTTTCTCATTCATTTTTGTTTCACAAATTGGATTATGCTGGATACTTGCAGCTCATCACTACTAAATCTATGTTGAACAACATGTCACTAAGTAGATATCCCAAGAGGAATATGGTTGTTAGACCAAAATTAAGGAGGAAACTTTTAAGATATCCTAAACTTTTAAGAGAATATATACACACACACACATGCACACATACATAAGGGGATGAGAGTGAGAGAGAGTGCTTATAACATGTAATTTGTACTGAAAATTACATGATTATTGTTGCAAATCAAGACATGAACATTATAGTCTTATGCATGTTATCATACTTTGAGTGCATATTTGTCATTCTATGTAATTTAAAGTTATAATCTCAAAATGCATTATTTTAGGGATAATGATGTATAATTAAAAGTGATATTTTAGAGTAGATTATTCTCATTTTATATTTGAGACTATAATTAAGTTTCAATTGCAAATAATAAGAGAAAATATTTTTTTACAACAATCATTTATTTTTCTTATTTTATTTTTCAAATGAAATGAGTGTATTTATAAATAAAAATTTATTCTCTTGTAATTTATTATATTTAAATTATTAGACTTATAGATTATTTAATTTCTAATAAAAATGGATTAAAAGGGAGTTATATTTTTTAATTTATGAATTTTCTAATTTTTAAGGATTTTTGAAAAAAAATTTGAATTTATTTTAATGTGATAAATGGAAAAAAATTTTATTTTTTTATCATGCGCTGACGTGGCAGATAACGTGGGCTGCATGCTTGCATGGCAGTACATGCATGCACCATGTGTGCACATGTGTGAGTATAATTAGTAGTTATGCATCTTTTTTAAGTATATAAGCTAACCTATAAAAGTGCTCCCATATTTATACACGATATGTGACGGAACGAATCGATGCGGTCGTTAATTGCACACTGGTTCATGTCAAAAATAAATCCAAACTTACCAATTTTATGATTTAATTACGAATTGAGGGGTTGTCTAGAGATCTTTTGGAATTTGATAAAATCGGATAATGAATTGAGGTGAGAAATTAGGGAAAATGATAGATTAAGAAAGAGAACTCAAAGACAATCAGAATAAAAAATCACTCGATTTGGATCAAGATTTCGCGGGGAAATCAATGAATGAATTAGACAGAAATTTCCGAACGCGAGTTTAAGAGAAATCCAAAATTAAAGACTAAATTAACTAAATTAACGATCCTAAATTACAAATTGATGATACATGATGAAAGATTAGAGGGAAAACACGTAATCTAACCTAAGATAGCAATCGAAATGATCCAATTAATCGCCGGATTCAAGGCTTTTTCATTCCGTGATTTCGAAAATGATCGTCAGTGTTCAAGAGACGAATTGTCCTTAATCGATCGATGAAATCTTACTTTCAATCACTCCGTGGACGCGGAAATGAGTATAGAAGTTATTGGAAGCAAGAGATTCAAATATGGAAAGAGTTTAGATAGATCAACTGAGCGAAATCATCTAAGAATACATCAAAATGTCGAAAGAACATCTCAATTTATAGTAAATTTGGGCCTAACCGTTGGATAGGGCATTTAATCTTCGATCAACGGTCCAGATTAAATGCATGATTGTCAATCGTTACAGTTAAGTCATGTCCATTGGATCGCAGATGGAGCGCTCAGATGAAGCCACGTGATTGCGTGAAGTTGAATTGTCACGTAACGCCTACCATTCGATCTTCTTTGGACGTCTGTGATGTCTCCATGTGTCCATAGAAGTCCATCGGATGGATTAAATCTCAGTCATTATAACTCATTGATTAAATAGCTAAGATTTAAACGTTTTGAAATATGAATCGTCGTCCAATCACAAAGCGCCGCGTATCCCCTTCACTAAAGTGACGATTGACGGTTTATATTTAACACTCGATCGGACGCTCCACGTGCTGCCACGTAGTCGATCGCAATTGATCGGACACTCCAGATTGCGCCACATCACCTACGCACTTATAATAAATATAATATAATTGATTTAAATGAGAAAAACTGATTTTTAATTCTGGAAAATCTTTAGAAATTTATGAAAAATTCAGAAAAATTCAGGAAAAATCCCTAAAAATTAGAAAATTCAGAACTTTCAAAATACAACTCCAAATTAATCTAATTTTTTTTCATTGGATCATAAATTCAATTATCTATCATTATAAAAATTTAAAATATTTAAATAACAAGAGAATTAATTTTTATTTAAAAATTATACTCACTTCTACTTGAAAAACAAAACTTAGAAAAATAAGTGAGTGTATATAAATATTTTCTCCTATTATTTGACATTAAAACTTAATGATAATCTCAAATTTATATGGGAATAATATAATATAAAGTTTATTCTTAAAAATTCACAATTATCCTTAAAATAGTGCATTATGAGATTATCACTTAAAATTTTATGAAATGATAGAAATGACACTCAAAGTATGATAACATGCCTTAATTTGCATTAATAATCATGTTTTTGTGAATTGTTAAGATTGTATGTTATCAATATGCCCCGTTAATTTTTTTCTATGTGGGACTATCTATTTTCTAACAAGTGACATGGCATGATGTGAGGTGTTCGATTTGTGGACTTAATTAGTGCCATTGATCTTCACTTAAGTCGGGGGGTACGTGGTGTATAGTGATTCGTCACCAAATCATTCATCTAACGAGTTATAAAGGTTGAGATTAATTGCACCCGATGGACTCCTATGGACACGTGCATACATCCATAGTGTATGATGAAGATCAAACGACGACAATTACATGACTATTCGTGTACATGCGATAACGCGAAAAAATATGGATGCTCCGATGAAGATGTGACTGCCACAACTTAAAAATAATGATTTGACTTCGAGCCTTTTATCTGGTTAGTTAATCAAAGATCAATTGTCAAATCGAACGATCATGCCCAATTTGTGCCTATTTATACTCTCTCTCTTTGACAAAAAATGTATTATTTGGTGTTTCAATTAATCAATCCATTTGGATATCTCAATCTTGAAATCTCGTTTTCTTCCTCTTTTAGACTCATTTTTGCATTCAAGAATGTTTGAAATCAAGTTTTTGTGGAGAGAATAAGAGGAATTTGTTGCTTGAATTCCGGATTTTCATTTTTCAAAACGCGGAATGAAAAGTCTTGATTTGGCGATAAATTGGATCATTTCAAGCTTGATTTTGAGTTTCGATATGTGTTTTCTTTCTAATATTTCTTCCTATATCATTAGATTTCTATTTCAAATAGTAGATTAGTCGAGTTTTATAAATTTTTAGTGTTTTCTCTCTCTTTGTGATCGATTTTTCTACCTTGATTTCGCTCCTTGATTTCTCCGTGAATACTGATCAAAATTTGGCAATTTTTGATTATATTGATTCGTCTTGGAGTCTTCTTTCAAAAAAATACTAAATAATCTAATTTCTCGACTCAATTCATCATCCGAGTTGATCAAATTTTAAGAACATCTAAAAAATTCTCCCAAATCTCCAAAGATTCTACCCTTATTAATCATTAGATTAGTTAGTTTATAATAAAACCTTAAAATTGGTGAGTTTAATATTTATTTTGACACAAATTTGTGTATCTTCAATGAATGCGCAAATTTATTAAGTCAATTGCCTAATCTGATGAATTTGATTTGATCATCCAACCAAATTTGACCTTGTGATTGTGTCGTCCATATTATTTTCTAGGTGTCCTTAAGCTCAAGTTTGGACCTTTCATGAGAAGGCATGTTATCAAAGCTATTCAGCACACAAAGTTCTAAATTTAGGGGGAGATGAGAGAGAGAGAGAGAGAGAGAGAGAGAGAGAGAGAGAGAGAGATAGAGAGAGAGAGAGAGAGAGGGTTTGACATTTTTGACTATGGATTGTTGGACCTGTAAGGTCATATGACCATTGGTCAAAATAAATCTTAGAACGCCTTAGTCGTCATCATAATCAAGGTCTCATTGTGAGCCCAAAACTACTTGATGCCACCATGTCCTCTCCTCTCTCTCTCACTTTCTCCAGCCTCTCTCTCCTTTGTCCTCTCTCTTGCCACTCTATCTAACAAAGCTATCTTTCCCTCTCATCTCTCTCCCACCACCCCCTTTCACAATACTCTCCTTTCTCTCTCAATCAACTAATCTAATAAATTAAAGATATATTTTATTTGTTTTTTATTGTGTTCACTCAGTCTTTTCTCGAATTAGAAAATTTACTTTAAAATTTAAGGCTGCGTAAGTCAGTTTAAAGGCCTAACTCAATTACAGTAAGAGATAATCACTTCATGATTACATGCATTCAAAGCTTCAATAAAATAAGTGTTGAACTTCAGACCCTTTGAAAAATCGGACTTTTAAGTAGTTAAGAAATTGAACAAGAAAATTTTAGAAGTTAATGATTCTAATTACAGTGTCCCGTACTGTGTTCGTTTCTGTTTTGCTTTTGGAGAACCGTACCTGCAGAAAAGGTTGCGGTGGGAGAGAAGTGATTCGTCTTTTACCCGTCGCTAAAAGTTCTTAGAAAGTTTCTAGAGAAAGTTTCAAGAAAAAAAACAAGCGCGTTCTCCGATGTTTTCAAGATCATCGTCTTCTTCCTTAGAGAGAGAAATTCGGTTGCGGGCCCCGAGACTTCTGTCAGAACCCAACAGAACGAACCTGACGGCGGCAGCGACGCCAGCAACTAACATTCGCCGCCTTCTTTCCTCGGGAATCTCCCCGACACATATCTTCCAGACCCCAAAGAAAATACAGAAATCATAACGGAAACGCTAAACCTGTCGAGCCAGTGTAAGATTAGCGAAGAAAGAAGAAAAATGAAGGTTAGCGTGGAATTATGAGGAGATTCAGTATTTACAAAGAGCAGTGACCCAAACCCTAACCCTAACCCTAATCTTAAACTTACGTGCAGGTTAGCATATGATTAGAACAATTCATAAGAAGGATAGAAGACCGGAGGACATTGCCACCAGGAGCATCGCCGCTTCGACAGCTTCCTTGCCGCAAGGAAGCTCCAGTTTCCCGCTCTCCTCCATTAAAAACCACAGAGTTTCCCTCTTCCGGGAAATCTTCTCTTCTTTGGAAACAGACACCGTCTTCTTCGTCTTCCGATACCTGATTCCGCAAGCGTTGCAGAGAGACTGGATGCAGAGAAGGTTTTACCAAATCCAAATAAGAACCAAGCAGATTCATGATATTGATAATAAATTATGATCACTGAAATCAATCGATGAAGACCCGAGCATTGACGGAATAATAGTAAAATAAAGCTTGATGAAGAAGAAGGAAGATTACGATCGCATCGATCAAAGATTAGATCACCAAATACGGGTGTTGCAGAGGGACTGTATACAAAGCACATAATTCAAAAAAGAACCAAGGAACAGAGCAAACTCATCAGAGCCATTAAAAATCTGATTACCTCTGCAAGAAAATTTGGGCACATAAAAGAAAATCAAGGAGGAAGCACCGCGGATTCATCAAGCGAGTGAAAAATATTGTGCAAAATCCGACTTCTCCTTTTGAAAGAAGACCAGAGCACGAAATAGAAATCAAGAGAAACTTATCAGAGCAATTAAATCTGATTACTAAAAAACACGCGACAGAGCAGGTTCATCACGCAGATCAACATATGTTAAAATATACTATTACTAATTCCACAATAAAAATCAAGGAAAAAACAGAGCAGTTTACGAGAAAGTTTTACAAAATCAGACTTCTCATTCAAGGAGATGATTTTACAAAATCAGATTTCTAATTCGATGAAAAAATTTCTACAGCACATCACACAAAATCAAGGAAGAAACAAAACAGATTCATCACGCAGATCAAAATATGTTACAAGTTCTGCCAGCTTAAAAAAGGAACTCAAATGAGCGATTCAAAGCTTACTACGGCGACTACCTTAGGTCCGGAAGGTCCTCTTCTCCATAGAGGAGTTCGAGAAGTCCCGCAATCAGAGCACACACATCTAGTCGACTCCATTTCTTCTCTTCTTGAGATCGCATTCCTCTTCTTCTTCTTCTTTCTTCTCGAGTACCACAGCTCCACGTCCTGCTTCACAATCCCATTGCGCATTTGCCGATCAGATCTGTTCATCAGCAGCTTCTGATCACAGCTGAATCTCGCTGTCGTTAACATCGCTCTTCTTCTCTCTAGGTCTAAGCTCCGAGCGAAGTGTTCAAGAATTGGCCTAAAATGGAAAGAAGAAGAAACGAGGGAAAGTTTGTTAGTGCCGTTTTGCCGGAAGCGGAATGTTTTCATTGTCCTCTTATACCGAGGTAACTGACAGAAATTCCACCTGCCCCGGGCAGAACTTGCGCCGAGGCAATTTGGATCGTCGGATCAGCGTCCGATGGCTCTTCGGCTGCCACGTGGAAAATGGCGTGGCGCCATTCCCTGGGCCCTACGGAATGGCGGTGAACGGACAAAATAGATTGATTGACTTAAAAGGTCCCTTATGTTTAATATTTAGGTTTTTACCATGTGAAGGGTAAATATGTCAATTCGCGAACTGGAATGACACTCCAACGACGATGGAACAGGCCTGGAACGGCAACACCTGTCATTGGCCGTTTGGGCCCAATAAGAATATGAACGGCCCAATAAGACGAAACGCAGAAATATTGACTAGGAATGGCAATCACTTATCGGATTGTGGTGATCTAATTGGGCGGCCATGATCGATGCAGGTGATCTAGTCAGCGATCATAGAACCTATGATCGATTCAATCAGCGATCAAAGTTCTATGATATATCTCCACTCGGGAGTGATGATCAGACCAACCATCTGATCTCTTATCAATTGTTTTTTTTAAAATGATAATCTCTCTCTAATCCATTTGTAATCTGCATTAGTTGATTGATCAACTCCATCAATCAACCAAATTTCGATCATGACATCAAATGCTTTCTATCGCACTACATTTAATTTCATAAAAGAACTTCTAGTCTTCTAGTTTATTCACCAGCTAATTAGATTAATTATTTCTTAATGAATTAGGGGAAATTTATGATTGTGTAGAGGTGAAAAATCAAACAACTAATTTTTTGATAAAAGATGAATTGGGATCATCATCAATGGTTGGGAACAATGATCACTGATCAAATTGCCTTGATCGCATTGGATTGTCATGATCCAACACCATGATCCAATCAACAATTGCATAAAGTTAACTTTCATGGATCAGTGATCAAAGCCAACCATTCGATCGAGGGAGTGATTGATTTATGTGATTGATCCATGATCAATATTTGATATTTATCTCATTGTCAATTTGATTGTTGATCAAATCAAATTGATGTATATTGATGACCACAATGGATGTATCATCACAACAATCAATACCTATTAATTTGATCATTGTCGATGGATTCAATCCATCGATCAAGCAATAAATGATCATTTGATGGCAACAACCATCATCAGATTGCCTTTGGCCAAATGATAGTATCACAAATATATGATAGAAATCACTGGCTTGGATGTTACCACCTCAACTAAAATTATAGATATACTAGTGTCTACCCGATCTGAAACAGATCGGGAGATGAACAGAATTTTGCTTTGTTCGGTGAAACGTGTAACGAAATAGGAAAGCGCATGTTTAATAGTTAAAGCGCATGATTAACACGATAATTGATGGGATCAATCGGGTTGTCGTCCGCGCAGCTTCCTCCGCCGCCGCCTTGAGCCCTTGCGATTTGGCACCGCGCTGCGGCCTTTAGCCGGGTCAGTCGTCAATGATGCCGCCATCTGCCTCGTGCCGCGGCAGGCGGCGTCTAGAAGGGAGGTTGGTAGGTGCTGACGATCTCGTTGGCCACCATTGCTGGGATCATCTCGCAGCAGCTCCCCCTCGGTAGGAGCAGTTTTAAGAAATGTTCATTTGTTAAAAAAACTGGCAGGATGATTCTACTATATTCAGTCAATTGGGTCATTGTTTGCGCTGCCACGTCTACCGCCGTCTTCAGCCGCTGCAAGGGCGCCATGCTGCAGCCTTTTGCCGCGTTGGTCCTCAATGATCTGAGTACGAAGTCGGAAATCGAAATCGGAAATACGAAATGGGAAATACGAAAATGAAGAGAAGTAGAAATCATAAAAACGAAACTCTAAATTGAATACGAAATCAGAAAGAGAAATGGATTCTAAAAAATGGAAATCAATAAAACGAAAAATTTAAAAACCGAAATTTAAAAATCAGAAACCGAAATAGGAAATAAATTAGAAAAACGAAAATCAGAAAAACGAAAATCAATAAAATGGAAATCAGAGAAAAGGATAGTAAAATAAATAAAAATCAATAAAACGGAAAACAAAAAATAGGAAAATCGGAAAGAGAAACCGAAATCAAAAACAGAAATGGAAATGAAGAGAAACGAAAATCAGAAAGAAACCGAAATAAAACGAAAGATTTAAAAACCGAAATCAGAAAGAAATTGGAAAACCCAAAAATTTCAAAACTAAAATTAAAAAACCGAAATCAGAAAGAAATTGGAGGAAACCGAAAATAGGAAAAGAAATTGGAAAAACGATAAGATAAGAATAAGAAGAGATGGATACCAAAGAATACGGAAGAGAAAGTCCAAAACACCCATTTTTTTCATACACTTCATCTTCGCTCGTCTTGCACGCGGACAAATTTCCGCTCTGTAGTAGACTATCGCCATGGAAGGTCATTTATGTCACACCTGCTACAGTAACAATATTTAATTCTCTATTTCCCGATCCTCGAAATCCTTGACCAAAGTGAACCCGTTGACTTTTCATTGATAGCCAGCTCCACGGGCTAGAGGGCCGGCCTGCACTTAGATTGAGCCAGAGCCGTGGATCCGCTTAGTGGTCCATTCGCAATGCCAAATTTTGGAATCTGTTTTCAATGGGCCAAAAACTTCCGCATTCAATTTAATCCAATAAGCCCAAACGATAGGGACTGATTTCGGAGAACGAAGGACGGGTCAGCTCTCGCCAGAGACCAAACCGTCCCGGTCCATCCGACCCTTCAAACCCGTGCTTTTTGCAATGTCGTCCGGTCCGCTGTCCGGCCTACTCGAGACCGATTAATAAAAATTCAAAATTATACCGACGGTGGCTCGCCAACCCACCGACGGTGGCGCCGCGACTCAGCGCCGCCGCTGCGACGGCGGTGTCGGCAAATTCCTCCGCCGCCATCTGCCCCGACGGCTAAAAACTCCCGCCGCTGCATGTGGCATGGCAGCGACTGCTCCGCTACTCAGGAGGTGAAAGCAGCAAGCTGCTGCTGCCCGCAGATGGCGGCGGCAGAAAAATTGCCACGTGTTAGATCTTTCATGCGGTAACCCTCTCGAATGTCGTGCCACGTGTCATCTGACCGTCAAGAAGTGTCATCATATCTTGAATGATGTTGTCATATGATCGTCACCACGTTTTCGAGATGTCATCATATTTTGCAATGTGATCCTTCTTCACTCCATCTCTCGCTCTCCATTCTTGTCCTTTCCCATTTGAGATGCCAAGGTATGATCATCCCGATCCCGATGGATCCTTGATTTATAGATCGATTTGATCGAACCGAGGATGTCCCCGATTGTCTCGATGGGTGTATTTGACTTTCGCCGATCCGAACGATTCCCGTCAATCGGATGATCCATCCGAGACTTAAAACACGCAAAATAAATCGATTTAAAAAACTCGTCCGAGACTTAAAACGACTAACTCGGCCCAAATCAGAAAGAACACGCAAAATTATGCTTCCGAGGGCCAGCTTATCGGGCAAATTATGCACCCCCCACCAAACAGTGCCCGGGCGGTCATGCATTCCAAGGGGGTGGTAACTTTTATCAAGCGAGCGAGTGGCGGTGGTGGGTATCCTAGGCAGGACAATGCTTTCCAAGCCGGCAGCAGTGGTGGGTATCCGAGGCCGAATGCTGGCTTCCAGGCTAGTGGTCGCAACGGATATCAAAGGCAGGACAACAGCTTCTAGGCTGGCGGAGGCAATGGATATCCCAAGCAGGATGCTGGATTCCAGGCTGGTGGTGCCGACGGGTATCTGACGAGACGAGACCGCGAGGTCGTCGATTTCACACGGTCTCGTATCAAAAATAATACCGAACTTACCAATTTGGGGAATTAAGAGAGAATTGAGGTGTATAATGGTAAATACGGGTCGAATCCACAGGGAATTTAGATATTTTCGAGATATCTTTTGGAATTTGGTCAAATTGGACGATGAATTGAGGTGAGAAATTAGGGAAAATGGGTGTTTTTGAAAGAAGACTCAAAGATCTATCCGTGGAATCAAAAAAATCACTCGATTTGGATTAGTAATCACGGAGAAATCAAAGATGGAAGTGGAGAGAAATTTCGGAACTCGCGAAGAACACACTTGAAATTAAAAAATGAAATTAAACATAAATTAAAGTCCTAATCCTAAAATTGATGATACACTGACGATAGATAAGAGGATAAACTTGTTTTCTAACCTGAGATAACGATCAAATCGATCCAATTGATCGCCGGATCGACGGCTCTTCATTCCGCGAATTCAAACGTGAACATCGGTGTTCAAGAGACAAATTCTCCTCACTCGATCGTCGAAATCTCTCTTATAAGCACTCCGTGGACGCGGAATCTTGTCTAGAAGTGATTACAAGAGAGAGATTCAAGAGAGAATGCAAATAGATAGGTCAATTAGATCAAAACTCCCAAGAATGAGTACAAAAGACGAAGAACAAGGCTATTTATAGCAGATTTGGGCGTAACCGTCCGATCGAAACGATCGGACGGTTTTGATGAAACGGTCCACGATGGACTGTTTCGATTAAGTCGTGGCCGTCGGATCTTGATGGACGGCCACGATTAAATCAAATAAAACGCTTATAAGAAGCGTTTTGATTAATAGCCGTCGGATCGCGATCCAGCGGTCCTGATTCTCCCCGCCAGATTAAATCGCAGCCGTTATAATTATTTGATTTTGCGCACGTGCGTCTGATCCTGATCTGTGGACCGCGCGCACGCGATCAACGCACGGGATCGACTCGCGCCGTCGATCCGACAAACCTCCTCGCGCCACGTCGCCCACATCAGCACCGTTATAACTATTTTATTTAGCACGTGCTTGATGATCTTTGGTGGACCACGTGTCCACTCGATCGGTGCGCTCCGATCACGATCCGACGTCCCTCCTCGCGCCACGTCGCCTGAAAGGTAAGAAAGGTTATAAAATTTAGTCCCACACGGCTTATGATTTTGAAACCGTCGGGTTTAAATAACCCGACGGTTTATAAGGGTATGACCCTCCCCTATATGGGGAGGACAAAGACCCCTTTTATATATGATAAATTATAAATATATATATGATAAATCTAGGCGCCACGTAGGCGCGCTGCGCGGGTCCGCGTGGCGCTGCCACGTGGCCTTGCGTGCCACGTCGCATCCACGCGGGCCCCGCGGCCCATTTTTTTAATTTTTTAATATATTTTTTATCGTTTTAAATAGAAATTTAAATCAGAAAATTCAGGAAAAATCCAGAAAAAATCCCTAAAATTGTAAAAATCATATCTTTTAAAATACAACTCCAAATTAATCCAAATTTCTTTCATTGGATCTGGAATTTAATTATCTATCATTCTAAAAATTCAAAATATTTAAATAACAAGAGATTTTAATTTATATTTCAAAAATACATTCATTTTTATAAGATTTTAACTTTAGAAAATTAAATGAATGTTCATAAAAATGATTTCTCTTATTATTTAACTTTAAAAACCATTCATAATCTCAAGTAAAGATGGGTTATAAAATTATTTATCCTTAATTCATCATAATTAACCCTAATTTAGTGTATTTTGAGATTATGACATAAATATGCATAGAATGATAAAAATGCACTCAAAGTATGATAATATGCACATAAATGTAATGTTTTATGCCTTAAATTGCATTAATAATCATGTTTTATCATGTTAAGATTGCATGTTATCAGTATCCAAGGGAGGACAGCAGTGGTGGGTATCCAAGATAGGAGAATTTCCAGGCCCGAGATGTCCCAGGTAGAGATTAAGTGATAGGAGAAAGCACATCGAGTATGAAATGCTTGTTCATAATATACATGGGACTTGCATCTACGCCCTATTCTGCATCTCAGTCCTTTAGTTTGTGTGGTTTGGAAGTCCATTTGATCAAGTATGTAAGCTTCGAAGTCTTCGTTGGACTCTAGGCATTTTTCGTCTCGTGCCTCCATTTCAAGTTTTCTTTTTACCCGAAATGTTTAAATTTCTTTATCTCTCCTAAATTTTTGGAGAATGGGCAATCTGGATGTGGGTTTATGATCGGTACCACTGCTATCCGTTACGTGTGAATGTTGAAAAGAAAAACATAGATTGATGAGATGTTACTGGGTGAATTGGGGATGGACGTCATGAGGTGTTGGCGGGGAGGAAGGAGGAGCGACGGCAGGCATGCGAGGGAACAGAGAAAAAGTCCGACGATGCTACGGAGAGAGACGGAGCTTTCGGTTTAAATCCGTAGGGGAGGGGTTAAGAACTTTCAGTGTTCTTCTTTGAGTCCCCGTCAACGGACAACTTTTTGTCTTCCGATGGATAGCGGACTTCATATACGAACAATCGCTTCCGTCCTAAAAATATAAAACAATAAACCTTTTTCCTCATTTGTCTCCCTCTCTATTTCAAGTGGGGCGACTTAAAAAAACTCGATTTAAAAACTCGCTTCCCGAGATTTAAAAACGACTAACTCGGCCCAAATCAGAAAGAGCACGCATGAAATCACTTATTCACATGGCTCAAAACAAAAAGCCTACCAAATCTGACCTGATTTCTCCAGTTAATCGTTCTTAGAATTGGTTTCCTCCGTTCTTGAACTCGGAGAGTAGAAGAGCAGCAATAATTTTCTCCTTTTTCTGAATTTGAATGTGAGATTGAAGCTGGAGCGATTTCTTTTCTGAATTTGAATAACACTGGAGAAGCGTTCGGCGGTTGAGAGGGAGAGAGAGCATCGACGATTAGCTTTCGTGAGGGCGTCCTTCTTTCGTGATTTCCAGAGAGAGGGCAATGTGAGAGAGTTTCGAATTTGAATAACCTGGAGAAGCTTTTTGGCAATCTGAACGAAGCTTTTGCGGTGATATAAAAATGATTTTTGATAAATAGGGGATCTCGCCGTCAAACTCGAGTTTGACGGTGATATAAAAATTCAGCGTCCTTCGGAATCATTCGGAATAAAAATTCAGCGTCAAACTCAGCGTCCTTCTTTTGCGGTGATATAAAAATTTCACTCGATCTGAAAACCGAAAAAACGATCGGAATCGGAATCGGAAACCTCCGAAACACGAAAAAACGAAAATCAAATCGAAATCACGAAAACACATCGAAAACACGAAAATATCAAATCGAAATCGAAATCAAAATAGGAAATCGAAAATCGAAAATCAAAATAGGAAATCGAAAACACGCAAAAATGAAAAATCGAAAATCGAAATCAAAAATCGGAATCGGAAACCTCGGAAACACGAAATGAAAAATAGAGAGAGAGAGAGAGAGAGAGAGAGAGAGAGAGAGAGAGAGAGAGAGAGAGAGAGAGAGAGAGAGAGATAGAGAGGGGAGAAACCTACCTTCTTCGGGGAGAAATCGGGGAGAGAGGAGAGGTTGCGAGGAGCTGCTTCTTCGGGAGGTCGGGGAGAGAGGAAAAAGAAAGAGAGAAAGTCGGGGAGAGAGAAGGTCGGGGAGAGAGAAAGTCGGGGAGAGAGAAGGTCGGGGAGAGAGAAAGTCGGGGAGAGAGAAAGTCGGGGAGAGAGAAAAGAAGAAATCGTGCGTATACCCTTGTGTATAAGGTATGGTTGAAATTCATAATAATAAGGTATCATTGAAATTCATCTAGCTATAAGCAGGGGTAAGAACGGAAGAAAAAAGAGCTTCGCCAAAGGTAAAAACGTATTCTGTTATGTAATACTAGTGTCTACCCGATCTGAAACAGATCGGGAGATGAAAATCACCTAAATTTGCAGGTTAGCTTCGAGGTTAGCGGTCAAATAGAGGCAGCAGACGCGGAGAGGTTAAATACGCCTGAATCCGAGGTCTCTCAACAGATGCGGAGATTTAGAAATCACACCTAAATCGAAAATTGATATAAGAAAAATAGAAGATATCTAATTTGAAAGAGATATCTCCTAGCCTCCCTCCCTCTCTCCCTCTCGCCCTCTCTCTCTCTCCAGCTCGCCCCCTCTCTCCCTCCCTCCCTCCGTCTCTCTCCCGCCCTCCCTCACTCCCTCCCTCCGTCTCTCTCCCGCCCTCCCTCTTTCTCTCCTGGCCTCCCTCCCTCTTTCTCTCCAGGCCTCCCTCCCTCGCTCTCTCTCTCCCGCACTCCCTCCCTCCCTCTCTCTCCCTCCCTCACTCCTTCCCTCCCTCCCTCTCTCTCCCGCTCGCCCTCTCTCTCTCCTGCCCTCCCTCCCTCCCTCTCTCTCCCGGCCTCCCTCTCTCTCCCTCCCTCCCTCCCTCCCTCCCTCCGTCTCTCTCCTGCCCTCCCTCCCTCTCTCTCTCCGTCTCTCTCCTGCGTGCGGGAGAGAGGGGAAGGAGAGGAAAAGAGGGAGAAGAGAGACGAAAGAGAGGGAAGAAGAAGAAAAGAAAGAGAGGAGGGGAGAGAGCTGGAGAGAGAAGAAAGAGAGGAGGAATTTTCTCCTCGCGAGAGAGAAGGAGGAAGAAGAAAGAGTGAGAAGGTATCGCGACCGAGAGAGAGAGAGAGAGAGAGAGAAACCTACCTTGAGTTCTTCAGTTCTCCGAAGGTTTTTTACTGCCGGAGGTTGCGACCGAGAGAGTCGGGGAGAGATTATCTATCAAAAAAGCATGGAAAACATTACCGCAAAGAAGAAGAAGATCACTCCAAAGAAAACGCAAAAAAGATCATCTCTTCTCTCTATCGCTGCCATCTTCTCCTTTCCGGATATCATCCTCGCCACAAACTCCCCATTTACCTCGCCGCATGCAGAAATTGTTCCCGTGTTGAAAATCGGAAACGAAAATGAAAAACCTACCTTCAGTTCTTTCGTTCTCCGAAGGTTTTTTACTGCGGGAGGTTGCGACCGAGAGAGTCGGGGAGAGAGTGTGAAATAGAAGAACAGCGAGTATGAAATAGAAATATGTTAAAAATGGCGACCCGATACCTCTTCACGAACAGTGAGAGAAGGGAAGAAAGCAATGTCCAGCAAACTTGGTACAGATCGGGAGGCAGCGGTGACTTCCCCGTCAACATCTCCAGCAGCAGCACGCCGAAGCTGTACACGTCGGACTTCTGCGTGAACTTGCGCATCTCCATCGTCTCCGGTGCACGGTAACCGGGGAACGCCCTTGACGGCGGCACCGCTGGGAAGTTCATTAGCGGCGCCAGGCCGAAGTCAGCGACGGAGGGTTCAAGGTCAACGGAGAGTAATACGTTGGTAGCTTTGACGTTCCCGTCGACGAACTTCTCCCCCCTTGAGAGTGAATGTGGGCCATCCCCCGGGCGGCTCCAAGAGAAATCTTCAGTCTGGTGTCCCGGTCCAGAGGAATCCGGTTCCCCGCGAAACTCATGTTCCCTGCGCACAAAACTCCCAAAATCAATGCGACTCAAACCCCACGGTCAATGACGACTTGGACAACGCACCATGGAGAAGAGCCGAGAAGCTCCCATTGGGCACGTAATCGTATTTGGAGAAGTTGTAAGCGCGAAGAGGAGCGATGGTCTTGTGCGGGGCGAGGTGCCCAATGACCTCCATTTGCTGCTCGAAGCCCTTCTTCCTGGCGATCATCTCCTTCAATCTTTTCACTACAACCGTAGTGCCTTCTTCCAGAACGGCCTTGTAAGCGGTGCCATAGCTTCCCTTGCCGAGAACCTCCACGGAAGCTCGGAGCAGATCTTCCAAGTCATATTGGTAAGCGCAAGCCTCGAAGAACAATTTCTTCAGTCAGCAAGAAATCCTCGACGCAACGTCCAATTTCTCCTCCGGTTCGTCCGATCGATCTCCTCTATTTTACCCGCCATAAAATCGCTGAGGATATTTTTGTAATATCATTTTCAGGGATGCAGATCGGAAACGGCGGCGCAAGTAGGGTTTTCAGAGGCGTTCTTCCTACGGGGAAAGAGCTCGCCGTGAAATTACTTGAGAAATCTGAGCACGTGCTCAAGGATTTCGCTTACGAGGTTGATATCCTGTCAGATTTGCGCCATGAGAGCATCATCTCACTTGAAATCATCCAACATTCTCTTGTTGCCTCCCCGATCTATAAATGAAATCAGAAACTCCGGAAATCGGAAAAGGAATCAGAAAAGAAAAATGAAAAACGAAAATCAGAAATCAAAAACTCCGGAAATCAGAAAAGGAATCAGAGAGGAAAAAGAAATCAGAAATCAGAAAGAGAGAAAGAAATCGGAAAGAGAGGAAATCAGAAATCAGAAAGAAAACGAAAATAGGAAAGAGAGAGAGAGAAAACCTTCCGTCGGTTGCGGAGAGAATCGGGGAGAGAGAAAAAAGAGAGTCGGGGAGAGAGAAAAAAAGAGAGTCAGGGAGAGAGAAAGATGAGAGACGGTTACTAATGTAACCTATCATGTAATCATATACAAATAACTATTACTAATGTATGTAAGGTATCATTCAAAGTTATGTATGTATAAAGAGGGGTAAAGTCGGAAGAAAAAAGAGCTTCGCCGGACACCAATTCTATTATGTATATAGATAGATAAGATAAGATAAGGTATGAGAGAGAAAGATGTAGCTACTAGATTTTCTAGAGCAATCATGGGCCAAGGCTAAAAATGGCATGATTGTAATTATTGAGATTAATATGGGTGGTTTACAACTCTAAAGAAAAAGATTCTCGGTTAGTTTATCCACATCTATTTATTAGATGAAACCATATACTCTCAATTATTATAAATACCATCCACCATGCTAAATATGCTTGTCTATCTTCATTGAGAGAGAGACACACACACACACATAGACAGAGAGAGAGCAAACAAAATATCATAGTAAAGAGGGGCGAGCGGGGGGGGGACTGTGTAGGGGGAGACTAATGTCGTAGAGAGAGATATTATAGAGTATAGAGGAGGTAGAGAGAGATAATAGCATGAAAAATATACATAAAAGTAGGGATCCACATAGACCAACCAAAAGTCAGTCAACTTGACGAGGCCGAGACAATCGGTCCTTCAAAATGGCCCTCTTACGGTCTTAATCCAAGTTTGGTCTAGTCTAGGTTGTGGAATTTGTCTTGGACCGAGCTATTGGGCCTTCTCGCTTAGTAGGTTGAATGCCCACAACATTAAATAAATAAATAAATATATATTTATAATTTAGATGCCTGCATAGTTACGCTCCGCGCAAACGTGATACATTTTCCCCTGATTTGTAGAAAAAAATCCATCTCGAATGTGCGCATATGTGCTCATTTCAAGGTGAGTTGGTGAAAGAAATTTGAGTCTTAAATCAATCTCTCAAGAAGGCTGCCATCTCTCTTACTCTCCACCTCACTGTGGTGGATAGAATGCCCACATTTCAGATCCTTTCTCAAGTACGCACGCCCAACTGCTGATTTAGTTTAGTCGAAGAGTTTTCCGACTCGCGTTTTTCTTACCTGGTGTTACGAATGGAAATTCAATGAGTTGACTTGTCTCAGAGTGAAATACACTGTCGCAAAACTTGGAATAGTCATTGATCCTTTCTTGGATGTTACAATATATGATCCATATTTACAATATCCTTTCTTACGATAATGATTCTTTCCCTTATCATCATCGTAGATATGAAAGTCTATAGTAGAAATAGTCCAAACACACTAGTTCGATTTGGTTTTAGTTCTCTTTTTATCAATTTTTTTTGTTAATCAACTTGTCAAATTGTGATATTTGCCAATATCTGCTATGATTGTGTGAGGTTCTTGTTGATGGATATTATGTGGCCTATGAGCCAATCACACTTCCATGTATCTTGTTTAAGTTCATTGAAAATGAAAATTTTTCATTGTCATTCTTGTGTGATGCTTGCAATGAAGTCCATGAGCATATCCAATGACTAAGTGAATTATAGAGATCATAATATAGTAATCTCTAGTCTTTAAACATATGTTCTAAACATTCCTATTCTTGGGATATTTGATAGGGACATTGAATTATCCGAAAAGAATAGTATTATCTAATCCCACTTATATGATGAGTGTGGCTAATCCTATAGCTATCAGTGTTGAGACACTAAAGATAGATAGTGAGTGTTCTTTGTGTTGTGTTCTGATGTCGATAACTTTCTAAAATTTTGATCAAAACATCAAATGCAGCGGAAAACATTGAATCATATATTCAAAACACCAAGCTACTAAGAACAGATGATCCTAACATCTAGTGTGGATGAGAAAAATATACTTACAGGGTTTCCTTAAAGGAGTTCTTGAAGCTATTCAAAAGTCTAGGCTCTAGCGGTATCCACACGATATCTCGATGGTTGGATCTCCTCTTCATAGCTCTTCACCGAGAGAGAAAGAGAAGAAAGGAGAGAATTCCACAAGGCTTGCATGGGCACCTTCAGTTGTGGTCGTTCTCCCCCTATTTATAGACATTTTGTATGAGGTTTTTCATAAAACCCCCCATAATTATGTCTATATCCACTAATATCCATATACCTTATGTGTGTAACCCTCTAGGTCCATATATCTCACTAGTTAATAACTCTATAGACCAAATAACACCTTATTGGTCAACCTTAATTAATTATCCACATCCACATCCACATATAGATTAATTAATTAAGGATCGATTTAACCCAATCAATAGGTTGAGTTGACAGCCCCTTGGGTGCCAAGCTACACCACGTACACTAGGAGATATGGAGTATGTAAGAACTCACTTATGAAACCTTCCCGTCATCGATTATCATGTATGTATAATCCTTTATCCACATTAGACTTGTAGAATGACTTAGGGTATGGTCAACCGTCAAACCCTAATTGGTCACTCAAGATAATACTGATTCGTGTAGAAATTATGGGAAACTCCTTCTCCGATATTTCTAGTACCTTGGCCAAGGATTTCATCGCATCTCATTCCTTGAGTCAATATCCTCAAATACTGAGGGTGGATGATCCCATCTTGATCACACAATTATCTTTGTGAACTTCATGTCATATCCCATATATGACATTTTAGATATCCCGTGGTTAGGGATTCATAAATCATAATCAAAACACAATCATCCATCCATAAGATGTCTTTGGTGTCTCAAGTCAAAGGAACACATACACAACCATGACATGAATAAACCTGATTGACAGTAAGCTATAATACCATTCAGGGATTCATACGAATCAATTCCGTGAACTCTTTCTCCAAAGAGCACCCACTATCTACCCTTAGTGTCTCCACACCGATGGCTATAGGATCAACCATACTCATCATATGAGTTGGATTAGATAGTTATATTCTTTCCAGATAATTTGATGTCCTTCTCGAATGTCCCACGAATAGGAATGTTTAGAACATACGTTTAAAGAGTAATGATCACTATACTATGATCTCATCATAATTCACTTAGTCATTGCACATGCTCATGGACTTCATTGCAAATATTACACAAGAATGACAATGAATAAATATCATTTCAATGAACATAAAAAAGATAAATGAAAGTGTGATTGGCTTATAGTCCACATAATATCCATCACTTTGGAGAAAGAGTTCACTAAATTTTTGTGTACGAATCCATTAAATGGTAATTATACATAATTGTCAATCAAGTTAATTTATGTCATGGTTATGTATGTGATCCTTGACGAGACGGGACCGCGAGGTCGTTGATTTTCATACGGTCTCGTGTCAAACATAATACCGAATTTACCAATTTAAGGAATTAATAACAAATAGAGGGGTATAATGGTAAATAAGGGTCGAATCCATAGGGAATTAAAGTATTTTTGAGAGATCTTTTAGAAATTGATCAAATTGGATGATGAATTGAGGTGAAAAATTAGGGAAAATGGTAGATTTAGAAAGATAACTCAAAGATCTATCCACGGAATCAAAAATCACTTGATTTGGATTAGTAATCGCGGAGAAATCAAAGAGTGAAGTGGGACAAAATTTCTGAAAATCGAAAGATCATAAACCGAAATTAAAAACTAAATTAAGCTAAATTAAGATCCTAAACTAAAAATTGATGATACATGACGATAGATTAGAGGGAAAACTTGTTTTCTAACTCGAGATAACGATCGAATCGATCCAATTGATCGTCGGATCGACGACTATTCATTCCGCGAATTGAAACGTGAACATCGGTGTTCAAGAGACAAATTCTCCTTGATCGATTGACCAAATCTCACTTTTAATCACTCCGTGGACGCGGAATCGAGTCTAGAAGAAATTAGAAGTGAGAGATTCAAGAATTGACGGGTTTAGATGGGTCGATTAAGCAAAATCATCCAAGAATATCTTAAAAATTTGAAGAGCACATTGTTTTATAGGCAAATTGGGCGTAACTGTCCGATCAATGCGTTTTAAGCTCCATCAACGGTCCAAATGAACGCGTAACGGCGAACCGTTGCGATTAGATTTTGGCCTTCCGATCTTGAAGTGACGATCCAGATTAATCTTCGCGATATGCGTTATAAAACGCGTGAAAACGCGTCCGTTGGATCGCGATCTAATGCTTCAGATGTGTTTGATCGCGTGAAATCGTGGCCGTTATAACTCTGTTTAAAAGGCACGTGCGCGATGATTGATTGGTGGTCCGCGCTTCCACACGATCGACGTGCGGATTTCCAAGGCGCTGCCGATCCGACGCCTGGCGTTGATCCACGTGGCCTGCAAAGTTAAAAACCGTGTGGAACTTAGTCCCACACGGGTAAAATAATTAATGGGAGTCAAGTTTATATTATGCGATGAAATGAGGGGTTAATAATTCTCTCCCGATAATCGGGAGACTATGTGTACTATATCCCAAGTATATAAATATAAATAGCGTCACATCGCCACGTAGGCCCCGCGTGGGCCTGCGTGGCGCTGCAACGTAGCCCTGAGTGCCACATCGCATCCACAGGGGACCCGTGCAAAAATCAACCCCTTTTTGCCCTTTTATTAAATTATTTTAAACAATTTAAAATCGAAAATAAATTCAGAAAAATCTGAAAAAATCCCTAAAAATTAGAAAAATCATTACTTTCAAAATACAACTCCAAATTAATCCAAATTTCTTTCATTTGATCTGAAAATTAATTATCTATCATTCTAAAAAGTCAAATTATTTAAATAACAAGAGATTTAATCCTTATTTCAAAAATACATTCATTTCTTAAAGATTTTAACTTTAAAAAATTAAATGAATGTTCATAAAAATGATTTCTCTTATTACTTAACTTTAAAAACCACTTATAATCTCAAGTAAAGATAGGTTATAAAATCTTTAATCTTTAATTCATTATAATTAACCCTAAAGTAACACATTTTGAGATTATAATATAAAATTGCATGGAATGATAGAAATGCACTCAAAGTATGATAACATGCACATAAATGGAATGTTTTATGCCTTATTTTGTATTAATAATCATGCTATATCATGTTAAGATTGCATGTTATCAGTCCTTTGACTTGAGGCACCAAATACATCTTATGGATGGATGATCGTGTTTTGATTATGACTTATGAATCCATAGCCACGGGATCTCTAAAACATCATATATTAGATATGACATGAATTCCACGAAGATGATTGTGTGATCAAGATGGGATAATCCACCATAAATATTTGAGGAGATTGACTCAAGGAATGAGATGTGATGAAATCGTTGGCCAAGATAGTGAAAATATCAGAGAAAGAGTTCTTGATGATTTCCTACATGCATCAGTACTAACTTGAGTGATCGATTAGGGTTTGAAAGTTGACCATACCCTAAGTCATTCATGAGTCTCATGTGAATGAAATATTATACGTACATGGTAATCAATGACAGAAAGGTTCCATCAGTGAGTTTTTACATACTCTATATCTCCTAGAGTACGTGGTGTAGCTTGGCACCCAACGGGTTGACAATTAGGTTAAATCAATCCTTGATTAATTAATCTATATGCCGATGTGGATAATTAATTAAGGTTGACCAATAAGGTGTTATTTGGTCTATAGAGTTATTAACTAGTGAGATATACGAACCTAGAGGGTCACACACATAAAGTTTTGGTAGATATAGACATAATTATGAGGGTTTTTATAAAAAAACTCATACCAAATGTCTAAAAATATGGGGAAAATGACCACAAATCAATGTGCCCATATAAGCCTTGTGGGAATTATCTCCTTTATTCTCTTTCTCTCTTGGTGAAGAGCTTTGAAAAAGAGATCCAACCATTTTGAAACTGTGTGGATACCGCTAGAGGCTAGGCACTTGAAATGCTTTAAAAACTCCTTCAAGGAAACCCTGTAAGTATGTTTTCTCATACATACTAAATGATAGGATCATCTGTTCTTGGTGGCTTGGTGTTTTGAATATCCGATTCAATATATTCCGTTACATTTGGTGTTTTGATAATTTTTTTGAAAGTTTATCGACCTTAGAACCCAACACTTGTCCTAAGATCTTGTTTGATTAAATTGGATTGATTTGCGATTAGGTTTTAGAAGTGATTTGATTTACTATTCTATTTTGCACAGATCATCTAAACTTATATGACTGATTGAAACCCAAATAAGTGCAGAAAACTAAGCCACAACAATCTTTTTAATTTGAGTATCCTATCTCCAAATTGTAGAATGCAATTTATACAAGTGATTAGATTTTGTTTCCAACTAGGTTTTGTTTCCAATTAGGAATTTATTTTTGAAGTTTGATTAGGTTTTGGACTGATGGATTTTATTTCTACTGAGATTTAGGTATGATAAACTTATATGATTGATTGAAACCCATATAACTGTAGAAAAATATGCCACAAGAATCTTTTTAATTTTAGTACCCTATCTTCAAATTGTAGATTGCAATTTACAAGACTGATTGGCTTTTGTTTAAAAGTAGGTTTGGGATTGGCATAATGGATTTTATTTCTATTGAGATTTATGTTATAGTTACCAAATTATTGTATTTCTGATTAGGTTTATGGATTGATTTGAGATGTTGTTATTTCTGATTAGGTTTTATGATTGATTGGATTTTATCACTTATAAGGACTGATTGGACTAATTGGATTTTAGACATTTGAACTGATTGAATTTAAGGATTGATTGGACTTGATAATTCATAATTGACTAGATTCTTAAGTTTGATTTGAGTTTCTAGTCCAAAGATTTATTATTATTAAATTGGATTGATTTTTGATAAGGTTTTGGAATTGATTTTATTTTATTTTTGATTATGTACAGATCATTTAAACTTATATGACTGACTGAACTCATATAATTGTGCATTTATCTTTCTATAAGTGATTCTATGTTCCCCATGTGAAGTAGAAAAGGCTTGTAGATTTTATGTTATCTTCAAGTGGCTGGATTTTTATTTTGGACACATTTTGTAAAGGTTGTTTGTGAAAATTTTGAAGGTTCTCACTACAAATTCCTAACTTGTATTCTATTTTGGACAAATCAGGACAAATTTACAAAATAATAGACCAGGCCAAAACCTTTTTCCCCTCCTTCTCTCTCATTCTTCTAGCATTCTCTCTTAAAATTTCCCAACTTTACTCTCCCTCTATTTCTCTCTTTGTTTTCTAATTTCTGAGCTCTTGTTTTCACATTTCTAATTTTATCCTCTTTTCTTATTCTTTTATTTCTTCTTCACCCTTAAATATCTCGTTAATTCATATGCAGGTATGTTGTGATGAATATAAACATATCTCTTGTTGCACTAAAATTCCTAGGCTTCCTTGAACATTCCTAGAAGTCTAATTAATTCAATCTCTTGTTGATTTTGATTTTTTAATTTAATGCAAATAATTTGATTTAGAATGCTAATATTTTTATCCAACTTTTAACTTATATTTTAGAATTTATTTTATTAAAGAAATCATATTTTACTTGGTCTAATCAATCACCTTCGATGGAATCCACTAGAGATGAGGTATATTTTATTTGAAGTTATCTCTAAAAATGTTTGATAATAGCCTACAAATTCTTGCCTTATTTTCTTTAAAATTGAATCAAACGAGACATCAACATTTTTTTCTAAAAATACTACTAACATGAGATCATCACAACGAAAAAAGCCTAGCCAACCTTGGTGCATTTTATGAAGATCATAGACGATGAGTATCTTTGCAAAATTTACAAGGCAACCACTCCATCAAAAGAGATAAAAGTGAAGAGGGATAGAAGCAGTAGCACGATCTAGTTATGGAAACACTTGGAGAAGTTTCATATTGAAATTTACAAGAAATTAAGGCCATCTTGTGCACCTAATACTTTAACGGACTATTTTTCAAAAACTTGTAAATTTTTAAGTTGGAGCCCATAGTAGACAAAGAAAGAGTGCATAAACTTAATTGCCAAGACATATACACCTTTTACACTACTTGATCATCCTCAATTTAAAAGGTTTTGCAACTATTTGGCACAATGCAAAGCAAGTATTCCTAGTAGTATGTCTAGAAGATCAGGGTTAATGAAAGTATTCGAAGATGAATGAGACAAACTACGGGAGTTGCTCCGAACAATTATAATAGTTTTCCTTACAACAGACACTTGGACAACAACAAATTAAGTGATAGTACTTGGGATTATAGTACATTGGATTGATGAGATGTAGAGACTTCAAGAAAGAGTGCTTGGTGTTGGATGCATCACATCAAGGTGTAATTTTGGCGGAGGTGTTATATCGTGAGTCAGAAGATTTTTGTCTCACTCAAAAGGTTAGTAATTTTTTTAATCTTTTTCCACTATCACTCCTCGAGGCATGATTTTTTTGTTATTTTCTCAAAGTTTTTGCAGTCACAACTGATAACGCAAGTTATAACATGACAATGGTGGCAAGCTTGGAAAAAATGTTGAATGATAATGGATCAATGATTACCAAGAAGCACCATGTGTTGTGTATGGCCCATATTCTCATCCTAGTCGTTCGAGGAGTCTTGAAGGAGTTAGGTAATCCATCCTTGACTTTAGAATGTTCAGAATGAGAGGATGATGAAGAGTGTGAAGAAGATGTATTAGAAGTTTCCTCTCAAAAAGCATTTGGAGAAATTCTTCGTCTGCTCCAAAAAATTGTTCTTGTGGCAAATAGTACACATCAAAGAATTTCTCAATACAAGGAATTGTGTGAGAAACATAAAATTTCAAAAAAAAACTTGCTTATCATAGATGTTTGCACCAGGTGGAATTCTCCATATGACATGATCATAGAAGCTTGGGAGAAAAGGAAGGTGTTGAGTGCAATATCAACAACTTGTCAGAAATATGGTAATGAAATTTTTTTAGTCACATATGAAGAGTGGGATCTTCTTAACATGTCTGCAGATGAACTTTTAGCTTTTTGGGAGGCCACTAAGATCTTTTTTAAGTGAAAGTCCATAACATCACCTAATGTTACTTGTATTTTTGACCTTCTATTAAATTAGTTAAACACATTAATTGTTGTCTTGGAGAACCCTTGTCAAGATGTAGTGGGAAGACGAATGAGCATAGAAGAATCAATGGCACTCAAAGGAGCATACACCGTGATGAATGCAAATTTACTTAAGTATGAGTCACAGGTAAAAAGAAAACCAATCTTCCCTATCATTACAATGCTTGGTCCATCTTTAAAACTTCAATATATTCCCGTGGATGAGCAAAAATACATCATGAAACACATGAAGCATATATAACATAAAAATTATACATGAAAAATATATGATTATTAATAAATAAAATATTCCATTCTAATGCATTCTATCATATTTTTTTTAATTTATCTATCATTCTATGAAAAATAAGTTATAATATCAAAATGCACTAATATAGGGATAATTATGATAAATTAAGAGAAATATTTTTAAGATTAGATTATCCCCATTTTTATTTGAGATTATAATTAGGTTTTAATGTTAAATAATAAGAGAAAATACTTTTTATACGCTCATTTATTTTTCTAAGTTTTAAATTCTAAAATAAATAAATATATTTTTGAAATAAAAATTCATTCTCTTGTTATTTATTGAATTTGTATTTTTAGAATGATAGATAATTTAATTTTTGATCAAATGAAACAAATTTAGATTAATTTAAAGTTATATTTTAAAAGTTATGGATTTTCTAATTTTTAAAGATTTTTTAGAATTTTTCTATTTTTTATGAATTTATTTGGATTTATTTTGAATAAAAAGAATATAAAATCATATTTTATCGCGTGTTGACATGACAATTGGCGTGAGCAAAAAGGGGGGAGGGTGTCACCACGTGGCGGTATATGAACGCGTCACATGACGCACACGTATGTGTACGTGAGTGTGTGTGGGTGAGTGCGCACTTGTGCGCGTGTGTAATTAGAGAGATTAAGCATCCTTTTCATGATAACTCTATCTCTCTAATTACATAGACGTTATCTATACATCGAATTGCCTAAATTTTTGCCATGTGAGACTATTTTTCTATTTTTATGTACGCAAGTGACGTGACGTCGTGTGGAGCGTCTGATCGTGCGATTAATTGTGATCGTCACTTAAGTGAAGGGGTACATGGTGCACTTTGGTTCGTCAGTGAATCATTTTAAAATAATTTAATCTCAACTGTTCATTTGAGGACTTCTAACGGTTGAGATTAAAACCAACAAAATGCATCCGGAGCCTTAGATCAAGATCAGATAGCGAGCGTTTCACGCATTTCTTCTTCACGTGCGACGTGGCGAAATCTCAGTGGTTCATCTTCGATCTAATGGATGCGATTTAAGGGTAATGATTCGCATATATGCGTTTCATCAGAGCCGTTGATTGAAGACTAAATGCTAAATCCAATGGTTATGCCCAAATATCCTTATAAATTGAGATGTTATTCGACAATGTAAATCATTCTTGGGTTTTTCGAGTTATCGAACCGTCTAGACACTAAAATCCTTTAATCTCTTGCTTCCCTTCACTTCTAGATCAATTTCCGCGTCCAAGGAGTGTTTAAAAGTGAGATTTCACTGAGAGAATAGGGAGAAATTGATTCTTGAATGCCAATGATCGTCTTCAAATTCGAGGAATGAAAAGCCTTTGATCATGTTTTACTTTGTTTATTTCATTGATTCAAAAGTTGTCATCCATAAAGGTCCTTTCTCAAGTACGCATGCCCAACTACTAATTTATTTTAGTCAAAGAATTTTCCATCTCACTCTTTTCTTACTTGGTGCTACGAATGGAAATGCATCGAGTTTACTTGTGTTTTCTTCTTCAAACTTTAAGGGTATGATCAACTGTCAAACCCTAATCGATCACTCAAGTTAGTACTGATGCCTCTAGGAAATCATCGGGAATTCCTTTTCCGATATTTCCACTACCTTGGCTAAGGATTTAACCACATCTCATTCCTTTAGTCAATCTCCTCACACACCGAGGGTGGATGATCTCATCTTGATCACACAATCATCTTTGAGGACTTCATGTCATATTTAATATATGACGTTTTAGATATCCCGTGGCTAGGGATTGGTAAGTCATAATCAAAACATGATCATCCATCCACAAGATGTCTTTGGTATCTCAAGTCAAAGGACCACATATAAAACCGTGACATGAATCAACTTGATTCACAATTACATATAATTACCATTTAAGGATTCATACAGATCAATTTAGTGAACTCTTTTTGCAAAGAGCACCTACTATCTACCCTTAATGTCTCCACACCGATGGTTACATGATCAACTATACTCATCAAATGAGTCAGATCAGATAGAGCTATTCTTTCCAAAGAATTTGATGTCCCTCTCGAATATCCAACTAATAGGAATATTTATAACATATATTTAAAGACTAGTGATCACTCTATTATGATCTCATCATAATTCACTTAGTGATTGCATATGCTCATGGACTTCATTGCAAACATGAAACATGATTGACAATGAATAAATTTCATTTCAATAAACATAAACGAGATACATAGACATGTGATTGACTTATAGGCAATATAATATCTATCACCTAAGTTATTCATGACTTTCACTCAGATAAAGGATTATAAATGCACAATAGTTGATGATAAAAAGGTTTTATACACGCTACATCTTATAGAGCAGGTAGTGTGGCTTGGCACCCAACTGGCTCTCAAATTGACCAATTAATTGGGTTAAATCGATCGATGTTTAATTAATCTATATGATGATATATTTCATTATTAAGGAAGACGAGCAAGTGTTATTAAGTTAATAGAGTTTTTAACTAGCTATATATATGGGCCTACATGGTCACACATATAAGGTCAATAAATGTTGGTAGATATATATATATCTTTATGAGGGTTTTTAAGAAAATTTCAAAAACTTGGAGTCTATAAATATGGGGTGGGCTTCAATTCATAAGGGTTACCCGTGCTAGTCTTAGTGATCTAGTGACCCATCCTTCTCTTCTCTTGCCTCTCCCCTGGTGATTTGGTGAGACTTCAGAAAGTTGAAGAAGAGGTTCAAGAAGAGATCTAACTGTTCGAATATCGTGTGGATACCATTAAAGGCTGAACATTTGAATACCACTTATTTTTCAACCTTTGAACGTGTTGATTTGGATCTATACTGGATGTTGGGATCATTGTTGTTGTATGTGATGTTTTGAATCCTTGATTCTAATATCTTCCACTACTATCAAGTTTTGTAATCGAGTGAGGGCTTATCAAGCCTAAGATCTAAGTAAATTTTACCCCCTCAAAGTAAAAAAAATTTCCTCATTAGAGTTGCACGTGGACAGCACTTAGGGGGAGAGGAGAGAGAAAGGGAAAGTCCAATCTAGATCAATTCAAATCTGGTACATGGGAAGGCCTTCAATAAGAACACGTCTTGAAAAGTGGCTCTTGCAACAAGAAAGAGGAAGTTGCAAGAAAATCTCTTGAATGATACCCCGTTTTAAAAAAAATTAATCCTTTTTAAATGCTGCTGGTGACATTCCTTTAATTCTAGACCAAAATCGGCAGTTTGACAGTTGTAACTCAACTTTATTTTATAATAATTTTAATTAAAATGTTATTCTTTATTTGATCGTTCTTTTCTCTAGTAGTTCACCTATAAATATTCTCCACCAGCTTGAGTACGCCATTCCCCTTGTTCCTCTCAAAATCTCTTGAGAGAGAGAGAGAGAGAGAGACTCGGAAGAGGGTAGAGTGTAGAGAGACCGAGGTCGAGAGAGATGGGAGGATGCTGCTCGTCGGGCAAGCCGAAGTCAGGTACGCTCTACTTCTCTCACAGATAAAGATATTGATAGAGATAGATAGATAGATTGATAGATAGAGAGAGAGAGAGAGCGAGAGAGAGAGAGAGAGAGAGAGAGAGAGCGAGAGAGAGAGGCGGAGAGAGAGAGAGAGATTCACTCATGCAGCCGATTGAGTGGGGCTTCTTCAGCAGAGAAGCAGAGCACTGTCGAGCGTTTGAGAGAGAGATTCAGGTATTCATTTTCTTCTTCGTTGATCACCACAGACTGACAAACATTTCTCTTCTGTGAGAAACAACAGGAAAGCCCGAAAAGTCAACCCAAGAACCGGTCCTTTACCGGGAACAGAACCAGCGATACTTCGAAGCATTAGACACGATCGATGCCTTTTACGAGCGCCGGTCAATGTCGGCGCAAGAACGCCGGTCAAAGCGGAAGGCGCGGGAGGGGGGAAACCCGGAGACCATGTTTAGTGACGAGAACACTGAAGCCTGCCGGATCGTCTGAAGACAAAGGAGAGAGAAAATAATGGCGAGAAGTCTCTTTCTCTCTAGAAAGAGCTCTTTTCGTCTGGTTTCTTCGAGAATGTAAGCCCGTGGCGACCTTTGGAGTTAAGAGAGGGTCAGTTGAAAATCGGATCTTTGCAGCCTCGTGATTATGTTTCTTTCTATGACTAGTTTCTATAAGTTTAACAGCCGGCTGTCATTGACCTGGCTATCGCCAATCTAACGCGCGTTATTTCATGGGGAAAGAGAGAGAGAGAGAGAGGAGAGAGAGAGAGAGAGGTGGAATCAATGTCATGATATGTTTCTCCTTCAATGACTGGTTTCGTATTGTTCATGCAAAACGTAGATAACCCAAAACTAGGTAGTTATTATTCAGGGAAAAGAGAGAGAGAGAGAGAGAGAGAGAGAGAGAGAGAGAGAGGTGTAATTAATGTCATGATATGTTTCTCCTTGAATGACTGGTTTCGTATTGTTCATGCAAAACGTAGAGGAGCCAAAACTAGGTAGTTATTTATTCAGGGGAAAGAGAGAGAGAGAGAGAGAGAGGTGGAATCAATGTCATGATACGTTTCTCCTTCAATGACTGTTTCGTATCGTTCATGCAAAACGTAGATGAGCCAAAACTGGGTAGTTATTATTCAGCGGACATTATCGCCCTCTCCATGAGTAAATGCACGTATAAAATAAATGGCATCCTGAAGACCCTTTAATGGGTCGTCATTATACCATTTACAGATGTCCAACGGCCCATTACTGTTCAGACTAAAAATAAATAATAAAATGAGTCCTAAAAACATGTATAATACGATATACCTGTTATTTAATCAACATGAACAAACTACTGACCTCGACATTGTATAATTTTTCTTCAAATCTCTTTCTATAAGGGAGAGAGAGAGAGAGAGAGAGAGAGAAGAAGAAAAAGAAACCAAAAGAGACGGGAGAGACAGAGTCAAATGTGGATTTTCAATATTGATTTTCTTCAACACGTCAGTTATATCCTTCATGGTCATCCAGATTGTTTCAACATAAATATTCCATTAATATATCTAATTGAGAAGGATAGAGAGAAAAATTAAAGAATTTGATGATTAGGTTGACATTTACACCTTTTCATTGAAAAACGACCCCTCTTCTCTCACAAATTTTGAATTGTCTTGAATGGCACTTTTCATTTATGTTCATCTTCAAAGATAAGTGACATCAAATTTTCAAACATTTCAGAAACACAAGATTTTTCTCATAGATCTCGAAATATGCTCTACCTATAAAGCTTGAGTAATAGAGTAATTGGGATTGGCTGGATCTTGAACATGTTTTTTTTGGCCAAAGCATTTGAATGATTGTATTGTGCACGCTTGAATTAGTTGCAAAGTTTTAATCCCAATATGGTGGTGATACTAACTAAATTGGGAGGGGGTTGAATTAGTTAGTATTGATTACTTACGTTTTCTAATTTCCTTCTTGTATGATTCGTTGTTTATTACTCTATGCTCCTTCTCACGATGCACAAGTGATTTTATACTGGTTGGGGGACCTAATGTCCCTTAATCCAATCCCGAGTACTATTGACTCGGATCCTCCAATCTTACAAAAGATATACCTAATCCTCTCACCCTTCAAATGGGTGAAGGATAATGTTCAATACAAGGGTTTAGGTTTTTGCCCAGTGGCAACCCTAACACTCACCTTTACCTGACCCTCCGACACTACCCTCTAGGTCTTGACCTCCTCGGCTCTTGGATGCCCTGACTCCCTCAGGCCGATCTCCACACGATCGTGCGTCCTTTCAAGTCCTGTCTTGTCTCTTTTGATTATGTCGTCGATCACCGGTAATATAAGAACTCGTCTTCCGGTTCCTTGTGGACTCCTTGCTCTTGAGAGTCAACTCCTCAACGTTTCAACCAAGTGAAACTCGATCAAATACATGAGTGTATGTGTTAATGTAGATATATGTATATTTATTTATATATCTATCTAGATAAGCCTAAATATGTGAAATACAACAGAAAACAAAAATCTTCATAAGTGAACAAATTCTGTAGAGAGACATGTTTCCTAAGTCTCTAAGATATTCTTAAAAAAGGATGATTGGCTTTGACTTGTGGTTGACTTTGACCTATGGTTGATGTTGACTTATGGTTGAATTTGACTGCGAGGATAGCCTTAATCCGAATGACTCACTTTGGTACAATTAGCTCATTGTCTAATTATCACTGTAAAAGAAACTCAGTGAAAATAGATTTAGTGCACAAAAACTCAGCTATCACTGCAAATAAAATTACCTTAAACCACTAACTAACTAAAGGTAGATACAATGCATAAAAACAAAATTGTCACTGCAAATGGATTGAGCCTTAATCCAAGTAAGTAATATATTAGACGAAGTAATTGAATGAGGTGGATTATGTATCAAATAATCTTGACTGCCAATCTAGAACACCACAATGTTAAGGAGATCACATATATACAAATTATGGAGAAACGAACAATAAATATTGTAGCTTACTGTAGCTTTGTCAAGATTAACAGAAATACATGTTAAATAGCTGGCTATAACTTACTGTAGCTCTGTCAAGATTAAATTGATTGTGATAATTGTATGGTAATTTAAACAAACGGGTTATATAAATCAATAAAATTAATTTAATACAACCTGGATATTAATACAAAAAATGAAATTAGAAAACTTAGTGAGTTGAAATGAGAAATGTATGTATACCAAATACTTGTTAAGTAATATTGCAGAACCAATATTGATAGAGGAAGAAGGTAAATTGATTGCAATTGAATAGAAATAATAACGATAGAAACAAATGTCAAAAATATAGATTTAGGAGAGATATATTTGTATCAACAGACTACATATTAAACTAATACACCTACTACATAGTGCGAGAAACTACCTTAGTACGATTTAACAAAAATAGTGCCAATAGATTTAATATAACCACTGTCGAGGGCAAAAGACAAATCTGATATGATCGGACAGAAGTAATGTTGAAGAATAAAGAACAGTCCGAAATACAATTTCAAGAGAAGTATATCTGTATCGATTGATTGAAAAATTAAACTGATATAAATGCTATAGAATGCAGAATAAAAAAACAATCTGACCTGATTGGACTATAATAATGTTAAAAGGGAAGACATAGAGCATAATGATATGCACTTGAATATATAGGATTTATAACACAATAAGAATCAATGGGTGTTCGAAAATCAGATACAAATCACTTAGGGGCTTGAGAGTTAATAGTGAGAGATTGATCGATAGAATGTAGAAACAAAAGATAAGTCATTTAACGAATATCCGTAAATCAGAAAAGAGGGAATCACATAAAACTTGAGAGTTAAGATTAAGAGAGTGACTGAAACAAAATCCTTGCTATCAGGTGAGTGCTAAGGACACTTCTTCGAATCGGTGTCAGACTATCACTGGAGGCGATACTTGTCTGCCATTGTGAAGAAAAGAGAACAAAGAGTTCGTCGTTGTCTTCTTGATCTCGATCACTAGAGAAGCGTTTGCCCTTTTTGATCTCCAGCTGCTTTTATTTTCTCACGATTTCAAGTTTTGTCTCGTAAAAACATTAGACGTAGAAAAGAAAACCTAAAACCTTTAAGTAAGTCGATAACATGCGGTAGTTCCAATAATACCCTAAATATTATTAACACTATATAGACTAGATATAAGCATAAGGGTGATTAAAACCATTGGTAGAGATATTATAATATGAACCTTAAACTAAGCATAGGCATACTAACAATCTATAGGGATTATATTTATAGTTATGATCAGCTACAAAATTATTATAGCTGATTTAGTATATGCATGAGGAGATTATTGCTGCTTTTACTGAAATCGAACACAATCATTAGCCTCATTGTGAACCTTAATGGGTTAGTCCAAGATAATAATGAGAAAGATAAAATAATAATGCTTCAAATTAGTAACATATAACAGAAAATTAATGATTCAAAATGAAGTTAATTCCTCAAGTATATTAGTGGCAATTCAAGATAGTGTTTATGTCAAAACTAGCTCTCTAACACAGTTTTTCTGTCTTGAATTGTAGTGGTCTTAAAGCTTTGATAAAACTAGGCATCCTCTTTCTTTGAGTTAATATCCTCTTATGTGGAGGGTAAATGATCCTTTCTTGTCCTCACAATATTTGAGAGATCTTAATGTTGCATCCAATGCATAATATTTGAGAGATCTTATGACTAGGAGTTCATAACTCATAGTCAAAACATGATAATCCATTCACATCTTTGGTGTCTCAAGGCAAAGGACCACATACACAATTGTGTCACAAATCAACCTGATATAGTGTGTTCTTGATAATACTACTCATGGATTCATATGGATAGATTTAGTGAATTTTTTCTCCAAAGAGCACCCACTATATATCATTGGTATTTTTATACAAATGGCCACATGATCGTCATCATACTAATTTTACGTATGAGATTAGATTGTGCTATTCATTATGGATATTTCAATATCCTTCTCAAATATCCCTTGAATAGGAATGATTAGACTATGTGTTTAAAAAGCAGTGATCATTAAATTATGATATCTATTGAGGGTGAGAGCAAGAAACCCTAGAATTGCATATTTAGCAAGAAGAAGAAAACATAAGTTTATATAGAAGAAGAGAGGAAGCATATTCTCTTAATGGGTTGGATGATATCCTTTGACACTACCCATCAAAGTGGAGTGTATCACAACCAGTACAGATACCCATGATTGCTGGTAAGGAAGTTTGAAGGCACTAGCATTGGTGCATGGAGGCTCTAGTAGGAGTGCTATGAGGAACTAGTATGGTGAACTTATGAAGCATACTCATGCAAATCATCATAAACTCACGTCCACGCCTAAAAACTACAACCAAATTCACTTAAAATGTGGATTAATAAATTTGATTTTCTATTGAGGTAAGGGTCAACTCCATGGAGAATTAGGTGTGTTTTTGATATATTTTAGAATTCAATTAAATTGGATGATAAATTGGGGTGAGAAATTAAGGAAAAATATAGATTTGGAAAGAAGACTCAAATATCTAACCATGGAAATAAAAATATCAAAAATAGGATTTAAATACATGAATAAATATAAGAGTGTAGTTAGAGAAAGAAAACTATTCATGAAGAGAGAGAAAATGAGGAAAAGCTATAAAAGTGAATTAATCTATGACTCAAAACTAAAATCTAATGCTAAATGATAGAAGATTAGGGACATGAAGCAAGAAATTAATCCAAAACTACACTTGAAATGATCAAATTAATCACTCCATCAAGAAGTTTTCATTCCGCGATTTCAAGGAAGAAAAGTAGCATTCAAGTGACGATTTCTCCACATTTTCTTGACAAAATCTTGATTTCAAGGGCTCTATGGACATGAAAGTGAGTATAGAACACAATGAAATCAATATATTCAATGATCATGATGTCCAAAAGGTTTGATTAGTCTGAAAAATCCAAGATTGCATACGCCATTGAAGGAGAGAAAATTTATAGCGTTTCGAAAAGAGGCATGATCATTGGATCTTATCAATGATGAGATCAATGACAAAGATGGAACATGAAGTGGCGAATCATCATGGTTAAGTCTCATTCGTTGGATCTCCATGCGAGTGCCATAATTGGTCTATGTATCCTCGTGAAGAGGAAACCTCATCTGATTTCACATGTCAGATTTTAATTCAACACCTCATATTGTGCCATGCATCCATAGGAGTCCATCAAGCACATTAAATCATGGCCATTATAACTCCTTAGATGAATTTTTGGGTTCTCAGGTTGATAAGCTTTTCGAAATTTTGATCCAAACATCAAGGGCAGTAGAATATATTTAATCAAGTATTCAAAATATTGATGCACTAAGAACAAATAATCCTATTGATAACATGATAATTAGACATGATAATACATGATTATTAATGCATATTAAGGTATACAAGATTTCATTCCTATGCATGTTATCATATATTATGAGTATTTATCTATCATTCTATGAAAAAGTCATTATTATCTCAAAATACTTTAATTGAGGGTTAATTATGATGAATTAAAGATAAATAATTTTATAACTCATCTTTACTTGAGATTATAAGTGGTTTTTAAATTTAAATAATGAGAGAAATCATTTTTATAAACATTCATTTAATTTTCTAAAGTTAAAATCTTAAAGAAATGAGTGTATTTTTGAAATAGAAATTAAATATCTTATTATTTATTAAATGTGACTTTTTAGAATGATAGATAATTAAATTTCTAATAAAATGAAAGAAATTTAGATTAATTTGAATTTATATTTTGAAAATTATGAATTTTCTATTTTTAGGGATTTTTCCATAATTATTCTGAATTTTTCTGAATTTTTAATGAATTTCTAAGGATTTTTCGAAATTAAAAATCAAGTTTTCTAATTAAAATTGATTTTTCCAAATTTTTCTAAATGTGCAAGTGACGTGGCGCGATTAGAACTGTCTGATCAGATTGCCATCAACAATTGAGGAGAGAGGCGATGTGGCAGCGTGAGGAGCGTCCGATCACGTGTGGATTCTCAGCCGTTGATCTTCACTTAAGTGAAGAGGGGTACGTGGCAAGATCGGGTTCACGTGATGCATTTTAATCTTGACCATTGATTAGAAGGAGTTATAACGATCGAGATTAAACCGATTCAAAACGCATCAAGATCGTCCTATCATGATCCAATGACGAGAGTTTTGATGCGTTTTAAAATGTATGCGACGTGGCTTCATCTCGAGCATCCGATCATGATCCAACGGCCACGACTTAAAGGTAATGATTCACGATCATGCGTTTCATCAGAGCCGTTGATGCATTTCATTGAATGGTTACACCCAAATCGCCTATAAATTGAGATGTTCTTTGTATTTGTAAAGAATTCAAGAGAAATTCAAGTGAATTGAACTGTTTATACACCAAATCTCTTGAATCTCTTGATCTCAATCGCTTCTAGACTCATTTCCGCTTCCACGGAGTGCTTAAGATCAAGATTTTGATAATCGACGAGGAAGAAATCGACTCTTGAACTCCACGATCGCAATTTTTGGATTTTTGATGAATAGCCTTGATTACGGCGATTAATTGGATCAATTCAATCACAATTGTGGGTTGGGAATCGTGTTTTATCCTAATCTATCTTCATTTAGTGTTTAATTTAGTCTTAGATTAGTAATTTAGCTTAATTTCATCCTTAATTTTGGTAAAATTATGATTTTATGTTTGAGAAAGTTCATTCATCCTCAATCTTCAATTTCTTTGCGAAATCAAAGTCAAATTCATTTATTTTTGATTCCGTGGATTCGTCTTCAAGTCCTCTTTCATAAAATACCATTTTCCCCAATTTCTATCACCGATTCATTGTCTGATTTGATCAAATTCAAAGAGATCATCAAGAATTTTCCTAATTATATGTGGATTCGACCCTTATCTACCATTATACCCCTTATTTACCATTGATAAAAAATTATTATTTTTAGGGATAATCATGTATACCTAAAGATTGAAATTTTCAAGTCGATTATTCCCATTTTATTTTTGTGATTATAATTAAGTTCTAATTACAAATAATATGAGAAAATATTTTCTTGTTTTATTTTTTAAAATAAAATGAGTGTATTTTTGAGTTAAAAATTTATTCTCTTGTTATTTCTTAAATTTAAATTTTTACGATGATAGATTATTTAATTTATGATCATTGGATTAAAAAGTTGTATTTTGAAAGTTATGAATTTTCTAATTTTTAGATATTTTTATGAAATTTCTTTGAAATGTTTTAAATTTATTTTAATTTTAAATATTTAAAAAATAGTTTTAAATGTGCGAGTTGACATGGTGAATGTGGTTGCGTGTCGACACATGACGACATTTGTGCACGACACATTGCACATGCGTTTGTGCATCATTAGCACACGTGATTAGTGGTTAAGTACCCTATTTAGGGCATGAGCTAACCACATATGTGCACAACCCATTTATCCCTATTGCATTCCCTCAATTTTTCTAATGTGAGACTATTTGTAGTTTTATTTGTTTGTAGGTGATGTGGCTTCAAATTGTGGATCTAATCTGTGTCATTGATCTTCGTTGACTCGGGAAGGGTATGTGGTGCATTTTGATTTGGCGATGATTCATTTTATAAAAAATAATGAATCTAAGCTGTTCATCAAAGAGTTGTAATGGTCCAAATTTAAAGCACCTGATGGATTCCTTCGAGTGATGTGTGGCAACATTGTGGGCATCTATTGAAGATCAAATAGCAAGCGTTTCACACTAATTTGTATTACACGCGATGATGTGACAAAATCTGTATGCTCCATCAAGAATCTGACAATCATGACCTAATGGTGTTGATTAAACTCTAGGTGTTACATCTGAGCCGTTGATTGAAGATGAAGAGGTAGGTTGAACGATCAATCCCAATTGTTTTATGTTTTTACTCTCCTTCCTAAACCGTGTAAAGCATTCTTTGATTTTTGATTGATCAAAACTTTTGTATCGCATAATACTTGAATATCTTGTTTTCTTCCTCTTCTAAACTCATTTTCACATTTACGGAGTGTTTGAAATCAAGATTTCATCGAGATAATAGAAAGAATTTGTTGCTTGAACTCTGAATTTTTGTTTTTCTAAATATAGAATAAAAATCCTTGATTTGGTGATTAATTGGATCATTTCAAGCATCATTTTGGGTTAGATTATTTGTTTTCTTCGTAATCTTTTGTCTTGTAACATTAGATTTTAATTTGGATGCATAGATTATTTTAATTTTATGAATTTTAGTAATTTTCTCTCTCTTCGCTATCGAACTTTCTCTCTTGATTTCATTCCTTGAATTCTCCATGAATACTAATCCAAATCAAGTGACTTTTAATTCTATAACTTTTAATTCTATCTAAAAATATTAATTTCTCAAATTTTTCACCTCAATTCATTTTCTAATTTGATTCAATTTCAAAAATATCTAAAAAATTTCCTAATTCTCTATGGATAAGACCTTTAATCACCAATATTCTAATTAATTAGTAATTAAATCATAAAATTGGAGAACTTGGAAACTGTTTTGACACGAGGAAGTGTGTATTCTATAACCTTATGACATTGGTTTGTTAGAAGGCTTTGATGTTCTCCCTGAAGGGATCATTGAGGGCATCACAGTGCTGGGAAGAAGGAGAGGATATCGTGAGATCCATGGTCACATGCTTATTTGCTCGCTTCAAAGGCCTTCCATTTACCATGTTGGTTCCTTTAGAGGATACTATCATTTGAGATGCCAATCGGTCTAGTTGTTGGTGATGGTTGGAGAAGAAAATCCATGAGTTGTGAGATGAGCATTGAGAGCAGTGCAGGAGGCTGAAGGCTGCCCTAGAGGTAGTGATCATACACACCATTGAAGGCAGCAGTTGTGCATTGGAAACAAGTAGAAATGCATGCAGCCAATAGGGACAAATGTAGCACACTAAAATTTTCCTGTAGAAGAAAGGTGGTGGTGAGAAATTTAGATGTTCTTAGATGGCAATGAAGGATGTTCAAGTGATGTGGGAAGAGAAATGTAGGGTAGTGAAGGGACCTCCACTTCCCTTGACGATGACTCTACTAAGTCCTATATCATTTTCTTTGATACAATGTTGATAGTAAGAGAAAGAAACCTAGAATTACATATTAAGTAAGAAGGAGAATACATGAGTTTATATAAAAGAGTAGAGGCATGTTAGGCTTTAAATGCGCTGCCCATAATGGGTTGGATGATATCCTCTAACAATCTCCCACAATTCACTTATTGTGCATGCACATGGACTTCATTAAAAACATCATACAAGCATAACAATGAATAAATTTTAATTCAATAAATATAAACGAGATAGGGAAGTGTAATTTAGCTTATAGGACACATAAGATCCATCAATTTTCAGATTCTTGAGATAAAAGGGGAAATTTATCAAGTATTATGAATGATATGCATATTGTTTTTATGCCATAGAATTAAATTTTTATAATGATTTCCTTAACATTTTCTTATGTGAATCAAGAATATGACATTCATATGAAAGTGGATGCTGAGTATAGAGAAAAAATAACAAGTGGATGTTGAACTTTATCAAGTACTATTTTTTTATGCATGTATTTACTCGAAGAATTTTTAAGGATATTTATGTGATTGATTTATAGCAATACTGGTGCACACATACTTACCTTTGCCTACCCATCATCAGATTAATATTTTAATTCAACTTTTTTTTAACATTGACTTTGACTTGCATATGCAAGAATAGAAAAACCTCATGAAAATATTTGAGCATGCTTAACATGTAAATAAAGATTAGATGCAAACTATGTATTCAAATATTCAACTCAATTAATTTCAATATGTAAGTTTTTATGTTACCAAATATGTGGTCAACAAGACGTTTGATTCATCTTCAATTGTTGACTGAACAATTATAATTCATCATCAAAGTCAACTTAAGGTATCACCCAATGGTATCATGTCACTGCCTAAAAACCTAAACGTGGGCAAGCTAAGCATATTTTTCAGATGCCTTTGTGTAATAAATGCACCAAATGGATAATTTAGTGAGAATTGTATGTTGGTAAAATAATTATAATAATAAGTTGACTATTGATAGAGAAAACATGCACAACACTCTTGATTATATTTATTTAGATGCAAGAATCCATCTAGGGTAGCTTCTAAAAATATTACCACATTTGTTATATTTTTCTTTAAAAATGTCCATGTTTTGTCATTCACTTGAAAAAAAGTAGTCTCCACAACACTACATGGAGAGGGTGACAATGCTCAAACGTGAAACAAAGAAACCATGAATAATCTAGTGAAAACATTATTCTAGATTTCCAATGAATATATAATTTTACTACATTCACATATTTCATTTGATTCTTAATTCTTTGGCGACACATTTTTATGTGCATAAATGATGAAAATATCTTGCCTCAATCTCATGTATTTCATTGAATTCTCAATTCTTTGGCGACATATTTTATATATTTGTGAATGATGAATCCTTCTTCTCCAACTGAACATATTAATTTTCTATAAATCAATGTTGAAGGCCGAGAAAAAATGCTGTTAATGGTGATTTTAGTGCTATATTGATGACTTAAAAGCATACAACAACAATAGATATTCATCACAGTAGACAATATGGCAGCACATTTGATGTGGACATTCAGCCATAAAATACAACAATCCAGTCATTAATACAATGTCAAAATGTGAGATTTTTTTATATATGGTGGTTTATGATTTGATATTAAGGATATGCTTGTAGCATTTCTCAAGGAGTTGGAATCCTAAAGAAGAATTTCAATTCAAACTAGGTAAGGATTTTTACCTACAATAAGTGCATGACATGAATATCAAAAGGTTCAAGGAAATTCTTGTTGAAAAAAATGAACACCCACCCTTACAAGAGCACTCAAGTGAGGATGTAGAAATAAAAATAGTTTTCTATGAAAGGTGAATCAGGGTAAACATTTTAGGTGACTCAAGGTGTGGAACACCATACTAGAGACCTCGGTTGAATACCTTGTAGTGCGAGCTACGATATTAACAACATAAGTGTGGCTACTAACACACAATGTCGAGCTGAAAGCATTTCATCTATTCTAATTGTACCAACCAACCATTCAAATTAAAAAGAAAAAGACATGAAGAGAGAGTTAAAAAAATCACCTAGAAACATATTATACTCCAAATTAGAGAAAGAGAATTTGAGAGGGAGAAATAGAATTGTAGAGAGAGCAATGCAGCTAATCACCTCCCTTCAACTTGCCTTATTTAATGATGAAACATAGAAACCATTGTGACGAAGCATTTTATGTGATCGTTAAAAACACATACAAACGTCTGTCAAACAAAATTTATAATTCTGAACTCACAATAACAAAGATATGAAATCAAATATAGTGTAAAGATCGGGTCGATCCACAGAGAACATAATTGATTTTGATCGAAGAGTTGACTTGCTCAAACTTAGGTTTAATTAAGGTATTTAAGAAATAAAAGTGATTTATAATCAATAGAAATGATAGAAATATATTAGAAAAGATATTTTAATAATTAAGAGACTGATTTGACGAAGAAATGTCAAAAGTTAAGATCAAAGCATTGACTTTGACCCATAGTTGACTTTCTGTAAAATTAGAGAATAAAAACAGCTTAAAATAATACGAAAATTATATATTCGAAAAATGATAGAGAAAATGGAAATTTTTGATATATAATTCGTGATTTTTAGAGAAGAATTGGATTTATTATGAATTATTGAAAATCAAAGATCAGAAAATCTTGAATTGAACACTTTAGTTTAAATCATTAAATTGACTTACCAAATGATATCTAAATCTTGCAATTAACATATAAATGGAAAGGTAACAAATAAAGGATTCCAAAGAGACCAAAATTGTTAAATTTCACCTTGTATTTTAAGAGTAATTGATCTTGCAAGTCAATGCCCAAATTTGGATTGAAAATAAATAGTCGATGGTCAAATGTCAAATTGAAGGGTCAAATGATGATGAAATTTTACTATTTTTCTATCCACAGAAAGCTGATGAAACAAGGAATCTAATGACACAAAAATAAAACTATTTGGACTTAAGATCAGAGAGAAATCCTTGTTTCAAAATTAGAAAAAATCCGCACCCAATTTGGGCAAAAATTAAGATCAAATCGATTTAAAAACTGAAATTGACTACCTAAATCTAATGTAAATTACAATTTTTGCAAGATGAATGATTGATTCACGCTACTAACCCGATTGACACGAAGATTGGGCTCCAAATTGTGTCGATTAAAGTGTATTTGATCAGTTTCTTCCTCGGTGTATGTTCAGCATTCAAGGGGAGAATTTGATCAAATCTTGCAATGATTCATGATCAATCCTGCCTCAATCTGATCAAAATTGAGTCTAGGATGCAGGGGGGTTACGAAGAACTCAGGATTTTTCTCAAAAACTGCTAAATTCCTTTACGATTCAATCAAGAGTTACTTTACAAAGAGGAAGAACACCGGTTCTTATAAGAAAATCACGCGAAAATCGCAGATCGTCTGATTTGAAGAAGAATGGACGGCCGCGATTGCACGATGATCGTGGGCCATAATCCCACAATCCTGCAAATACCACCCGCCCAGTCTTGATCGGCGTCTCCAGGTGCTGCCACGTGTCGCCCCACGATTCCGAATGCGCCATTTAATACGTGATCAACGACCCTTCTTTGCACACGTGTGTTTGATGGCGATCGAGTGGACCCTAGTCCACGCGATCAATGCACCTCAATTGATGCGATCGCATCCGACGATCGTGACGCTACCAAGTATCCTGAAATTTAAAAATTAAAGGGAACATATTCCCACAAGGAAGAAATAAGCGAAAAAATTGCATATAAAAGGAGGAAGGCCCTTAAGCCTTTGCGTCACCCTATTGGGCCAAGTACTCCCCAAACTTCTTACCTGGGCCGACTAACCCGTGGGCCCATCACCTGCCAGCCCGAAGACCTCCTCGCGCCACATAGGTGCCATACATGCGTCCACATGGGCTTGCGTGGCCTCGCCATGTCAGCTCCCGAGTCCCGCGTGATAATTAGACACTTTTTGCTATTTTTTAATTAGGAATTAAATCCTAAAAATTCCTGAAAAATCAAAATAAATTCTAGAAAAATCCAAAAAATTCAGAAATTAATATCTTAAAAAATATAACTCCTTTTTGACTCAAATTTTCTCTATTGACTCACAAATTTATTCATTTTTAATATCATGACATCTAAAATATAAATTAAAAGAAGAATATAAGATGAATTCAAAATAAACTTAAATAATCTCTTAAGAAGTCTATTTTATATCATCCCAACACTCTCTTCTTGAAATTAATTCTTCTAATCATCTACTAAAGTCAAAGTAAATAATTTCTATTTATTTAACCTTGCAAAAGATTAAACATCTATAAAGCACATAATTAGCCCTAAATAATGCATAAATATGGACTTTTAGTAAAATGTCATACCAATGGAGAAAATTCATAAAAACTATGATAACATGCATCATAATCACACAAAATAAGCATGAATATTAGTTAAATAAGATAAGAATTTAAGTTAAATATGCATGTTATCACAGTGCAGGCCAAGTTTTCAATATAATACAATTAAAATATCTATTTGTGTCTCTCTATCCAAATGGAAAATGTGCCTTTTCTAGTGCTATCTCTCTCTATTGAGAGATGTTGGGTTTTTACTCAACATTCAAACTAAGTAGTGCGGTTATTTTTTGGCTTTTCTCGGGATAGCTAGGAGAGAGTTGAATTAATTCATATGAATCCGTGAATAGTGTTATACCTAAATATCAATCAATTTAATTTATGTCATGATTGTGTATGTTTTCCTTAGACCTAAGACACTAAAGACATCATACAGATGGATGATCATGTATTGTTTATGACTTATGAATCCATAGATAGGGGATCTCTAAAATGACATACATTAAGTATAGCATGAAGTGGTTCAAGGTGATATCATCTGATCTCAATATTGAAAGAGATTGATTGAAGGAATGAGATGCAGCTAAATCCTTGGCTCCATTATGGGAATATCAAAGAGGGTGTTCTTGATGATTTCCTTTATGCATTAGTACTAACTCGACTAATTAGGGTTTGACGTATGACCATACCCTAACCCATTTAAGAGTCTTGGGCGAATATAGTGACCACATGAATCCGTGCGGTTGTTGAAATCACGTGGATAAGTGTAAAAAAAAGTTCCAAACTCACCAATTTAAAGTTATAATCACGAATTTAAGAGTATAGTGGTGAATAACGGTTGAATCCACAGAGAATTGAGGTAATTTTGAGGTGTTGTTTAAAATTTGATCAAATCGGACAATGAATTGAAATAAAAAATTAGGTATTTTAATAATTTTAGAAAGACAACTCAAAGACGAATCAACATAATAAAAGATCACTCAATTTGGATCAAGATTCATAGAGAAATCAAAGAGCAAAAATTAGGTAGAATTTATGAACGTGAAGAGAGAGAAAACCAAAATTAAATCTAAAAATCAACTAGTCTACAATTTGAAATTGAAAGATAATGATAGAAGATGAAAGAATAGGATGAAAATGCATAATCCCCGAAGTCATGCTCGAATTGATCCAATTGATCGTCGACTCAAGGGTTTTTCATTTCGCGATTTTGAAGATGAAATTTGGCATTCAAAAGCCAATTTCTCCCTAGTCTTTCAATGAAATCTTGACTTCAAACACTTCTTGGACGTGGAAATGAGTCTAGAAGATGAAGAAATCAAGAGATTCAAGGACTGAGATGTCTAAACAGTTCAATAGCTCAAAACATCTAAGAGTACATTTACCGTCGAAGAGAGAGAATTTATAATGTTTTGAAATTTGGCATGACCGTTAGATCGTCTTGTTGATGAGATCAATGGTTGTGATGAAATCTGAAGAGGTGAACCGTTATGGTTAAGTCGCAACTGTCAGATCTTCATCAGAGTATCAGGATCGCACCACATGATCCCAGGAAGAGGGAGCGTCGCAAGATCTTGTCCGTTCAATCGTGAACCGACATTTCAGATTTTGAGATGACACTTTAAATCCTGGCTATTATAACTCATTAGATGAACGGCCAGGATTGATTCATTTTTATAAAATGAATCTTCGTCCATTCAGATGCTGCCACGTACCGCCTTGACTTAAGAAAAAATGCGGGGCTGAGATTAAATCGCATTAATTCGCGTCAATTGGATGATTCTTAGCGCTGATAATATGCAATCTTAACACGCAAATATATAATTATTAATCAAATTAAGTCATAAAACATTCCATTTTTATGCATGTTATCATACTTTGAGTGCATATCTATCATTGCATGCAATTTTAAGTTATAACCTCAAAATGCACTATTTTAGGGATAATTATGCATTTTTAAGAATAAATTTTAAAAATTAGATTATTCTCATATATATTTGAGATTATAATTGGGTTTTAATATTAAATAATAATATGAAATACTTTATATATACTCATTTAGTTTTCTAAGAGGAATGAGTATATTTTTGAAATAAAAATTTATTCTCTTGTTATTTAAATAATTTGACTTTTAGAATGATAGATAATTTAATTTCTGATCCAATGAAAGAAATTTGGATTAATTTGGAGTTTTATTTTTAAATATATGAATTTTCTAATTTTTTTGGGATTTTTTTAATTTTTATGAATTTAATTCAATTTATCTGGAATTATATGAATACAAAATAAATTTTATATCGCATGCTGATGTGGCAACTAATGTGGCACAGAAGAAAATGGCGGCACCACATGGCGACATATGAGACTGCCACGTGTCACACACATGTATATGTGTGCACGTGTGTGTGTGAATAAGGAGAAAGAACCCTGTTAAGGATTTTAGCTAACTCTTTATTCATGTATTACTCACATATGCACGCATTCAACTGAATTTTTGTCATGTGCGACTATTTGTATGTTTTTCTGTGCGCAAGCAACGTGGCATCACCTGGAGCATCTGATTTGCGCATTAAAAGAAGACCGTCGATCTTCACTTAAGTAGGGGCGTATGTGGCGCATTTTTGTTCTTCGAAAAATTGTTTTAAAAATGATGCAATCTCAACTGTTAATCAAAGGAGTTATAAGAGCTGAGATTAAAAACAACGAAAACCTATCCGAAGTGTTAAATCAAGATCAAACGGATGCCGTTTCAGGCATAATTTCTTTGCATGCAACTTGGCAAGATCTCGACGATCTATCTCTGATCCAACGGATGCGACGTAACTGTAACGATTCAAATCCTGGCGTTTCATCTCAACCGTTAATCAAGAATGAAACGGAAAATCTGACGGTTACGCCCAAATTTGCTATAAATTGATATGTTCTTCGACGATGTAAATCATTCTTCAATGTTTTCGACTAATCGAACTATCTAGACACCACCGTCCTTAAATCTCTTGCTTTCTTCTTATTTTTCTAGACACATTTCCACATCCATGGAGGGGTTGAAAGTGAGATTTTCGTCAAAAGAATCAAGAGAACTCGCATCTTGAACGCTGACGATTGTCTTCGAAATCGTGGAATGAAAAGCATTTGATCCGGGGACTAATTGGATCATTTTGATATCTATCTCAGGTTAGATTATGTGTTTTCCTCCTAATCTTTCGCCATGTATCATTAGATTGTAATTTAGAATCATAGATTTAGATTATGTTACATTTTATTTTGATTTTCTCTCTCTTTGCGTTCGGAAATTTCTATCTAATTCGCTATTTGATTTCTCCACTAATCTTGATTCAAATCGAGTGATTTTTGATTTTATAGATTTATCTTTGAGTTCTCTTTCTAAATCTATCAACATCCCAAATTTTTCATCTCAATTCATTGTCCGATTTGATCGAATTTCAAAGAATACCTCGAAAAATACCTTAATTCTTTGTGGATTCGACCCTTATTCACCACTATGCTATTCAATTCTTGATTATTTCATTAAATTGCTTTGTATATGTTTTGACGCTTATCCACATGTATTCAATGACCGCACAGATTTGCTTCGTCAAGCATGTCACGTCACTTATGAAGATATAAAAAGAAAGATAGTGTCACATGACAAAAATAAACTCAATCGGACGGGTATATAAGGAAAGTGTATATAATGGGTTATCAAAAATCCTTAATAGATGCTTAACCCACTAACTACACTTGCATACACACTTGCGCCACGTGACAACTTGTCATTCCGACATCGCGTCAGCTGCCACGTCAACACGCGATAAAAACTTAATTTTTTTATTTTTAAAAATCCAAGTAAATCTAAAATAAATTCATTAAAATTCAAAAAATTCTAGAAAATTCTATAAAAATCCTTAAAAATTAGAAAATTGATAACTTTAAATTAATCCAAATTTTTTTATTGGATCATAATTAAATAATCTATCATTTTTAAAAAGTCAAATTTAGTAAATAACCATAGAATAACTTTTTATTTAAAAAATACACTCATTTCTCTTAAAAATTAAACTTATAAAAATAAATGAGTGTATAAAAAGTATTTTCTCTTATTATTTAACATTAAAACCTAATTATAATATAAAATCTATATGAGAATAATCTACTCTAAAATATATTATTTCATTATGCATAATTATCCCTAAAATGATGCATTTTGAGATTTTTAACTTAAAAATGTATGAAATGATAGATATGCAATCAAAAGTATGATACTATGCATAATAATGAAATGTTTTATGTCAATATTTGCATTAATAATTACATAAGTACATGTATAAATTGCATGTTATCATGTAGGATTATTTTTACCTAGTAACTGGTAACCCGTTATTGACGCATTTATATTCATCATTATAAATGGGTTTTACCACATGATTCTAAGTAATATAATGCACGCTATCATGTTTTTTATGATATTTTTGCATTCATCATTTCATTCCACTCATATACTCAACTTGCATCTATTTAGTGCTAGTTTGGTCCAAAAAATAATAAATATGTCTTATCATACATCATTATTTTCAATTACTTATACTATGAGAATAACCCCATTTGACTCTTTCAAAGTCAAGTGGTTGAATTCTCACATTTTCTATGATTTATTTGAATGTAGGGATATAGGAAAGCATTGATATGAATGACAATAAGAGGGAAGAGGAAATTACTATCCACTAAATCTGATCACGAAGCCAACACTATTTTTATTAAATAAGTGGTAAATGAGGTCTGGATTTGGTAGAGGGATCATTATAAGGTTTTTAGGATGATATAAAATTAATTTAGAGTGGATATTGGGTTAAACTCCATGTTTTTAAGGACGTTGGACCAAAATTAATTTTTATTAAATAAGACCTTAATTTTTTCTTATGATTTTAGATATTTTTAGATGAAAACAAAAGGGATTAAATTATTGATCCAATGGAGACATTTTCATAGAAAAAAGAGTTTTATTTTATGAGATATTCAATTTCTAAGTTTAGGGATTTTTCTGGAATTTTTATAAATATTTTAGAGACTTTATCTGATTTTGAGCATATTTACAAAAATACCCCTCCAAATTTTGAAGCAAAAATTTACATAAATATCCCTCTAATTTTTGAAGTGGAAAATTAAAAAAAACCCCCCAGCACTTATAAAGCCTGAGACACCTTTTTTAGGTGCAATAAGAGGGTGCCACGTGGCACACTCTTATTGCACGATCTCAATCAATGGCTAGGATTTCTCTAAATTAAAATCATGATATTTCATGATCTAGATTGAGTTTTGAGTTGAAATTTTATGGCTAGATTCATCTTTTAACCCTCTATCCATCCATATTATTGGATTGAAGACTCAAGCTAAAAAAATGATTTTATTGAACTCTTTTACCCCTCTTTACACTCAAACTCTTTAACCCACTTATAAAAGCCTTCATTTTCTCTTTCCTTAAATTTTTTGGTTCTCTCTTTGCATCAAGCTACTAGAAGAAAAGGGAGAGGAGGTTAAGGCCCAAGGAAGAGCATTTTTTGATGCTCAATCTTGTAGTGGATAAGGGAGCAATCAAGGATCATGATCGAAGCAGATCGAGCATCTCCCGGCTTAGGACGGGCGCACCAACGGGGTTTGCGAAAAGATCTAGATTATTTTGTGGCTTGTAAACATCTCCATATATAGTAGACATGTGTTTTTTTTATTTTCTTTTTTTCTTTTTTTATTTTAGTAGCTTTGACATTATCTCTGTGTGCATCTCTCACTCTCACCCTCGCCGTACATTTATCCATTGCTACCACCATCTATTCTTCTCATCTTTCTATCATATTATCTTCATTTTTATCTTTATTAATCTAATTATATCATCTCTTTCCTAATTTCTATCTTAATTCTATGAGAAACTCAAAATTATCTCTCATACTCACCTCCACGTGTTCCATTTCAACTCACTCATCTTCCTCCACCCTCATCTTTCTTTTGAACAGATAACCTCGTTACTTTAGCTCCCTGTGGATTCGACCCTTGCTAACACTATACTAAGTAAGGAACTATATTTTATTGCATGAAATCGATGCACACCAATGATGAAAAACACACGCGATTGAGATCATTAGTAACCATTGATAGAAAGGTTTTATAAATGAGTTATTATATGTTGCATATCTTCTAAAACAAGTGGTATAGTTTCTTACCTAAAATGCTAGTATCTTGACCTTGTGATTAGGTTAAATTAATCCTTAATTTATTAATTTATGTTGATATAGATAATTCATAAGGTTAGCCAATAAGTATTATTGGGTCCATAGAGTTATTAGCTAGTGAGATAAATAGCCTTGGAGGGTCACACACATAAGTCGATGGATGTTGGTGGATATAAACATAATTCTAAGGGTTTTTTATGAAAATTTAGCATATCCAATGTCTATAAATAAGTGGATGATGTCTACATCTATGAGTTCCCATGCAAACCTTGTTAGAAACTCTTCCCTTTCTTCTCTTTCTCTCTTGGTACAAAGAGCTTAAGAAAAGATCTAATTGTCTAATGAGAATATGGATACCTCTAGATCCTGGGCACTTCAACAACTCCAAGATCTTCTTCAATGAGCACTATTTAATTATGGATTTTGATCTAAGATCATCGTTTCTTGGTGCCTCATAGTTTAGAGTGTTTGATTCAATGCCTTCTATTGTGTTTGACGTTTGATCAAGATTTTGAGAGCTTATCAAGTCTCCAATCCTATCAATCTCATCAACGGGCTCAATAATTTTGTCTCAATGAAAGATATCTGGAACTTTGTAAAGGGCCGTCATACCTATAAATCAAGCATCCTCCTTTACTTTTTAAAAAACCCCCATTTGTGAGTTCCACTTCTTTCATTAATTAGTTTTAGAGGAGAAGCTAATACAGCCATTGATCATGGGTTTATGAAAACTTCTTTCAAGTCCCTTTTCTTCTTCATATTTCATTCTAGAGGCGAAGATATAAGAACCATTGTATATGGGTTTGTGTATCCCTTATTTTGAATTTTTATCCTCTCCCTTGTTTCTTGTAGAGGGGGCATTGATACAAGGACTAGTTGACATTGGATTTGCGGATTTGGCTATTTTTATCTACCCACTGTAGCATTATTGTGACAATGTTATGCATACATGTTTGAATATTTTCTTCTCTTATCCTTCCTAACCATCTCTCCTATTGATAGAGATCATGATAGTTACATAAATAGATATACAAAATCATAGATAGATATATTGATTTAAGAAAGAATGAGAGGTAAATTTATGGGCATACTGAATTATATATTGTTAGATAGATATACTGATGAAAGGATATGTAAAAAGATAGATAGGTGGATCAATTTATTCAATGATTAATACATAAATGGATGAATAGATAGACAAATTATTATTCAAATTGATAGGTCAATTAATAAAGAAATTGATGGATAACTGAAGATATATTTCCATTGGTAGATATACAGAATCATAGATAGATATATTGATTAATGGAAGAATGATAGGGATATTTATGGGCATACTGAATTATAGATGGTTATATATATAGTGATTAAAGGATATGTAAAAAGATATATCGGTAGACCAATTTATTCAAAGATCGATACACAAATGGATGAGTAGATAGACAAATTATTATTCAAATGGATAGGTCAACCAATAAAAAGATATATTGATGGATAGCTAAGGATAGATATCAATTGGTGGATATACAGACTCATAGATAGATGTATTGATTTAAGAAAGAATGATAGGTATATTTATGGGCATACTGAATTATATATGGTTAGATATACATACTGATTAAAGGATATCTACAAAGATAGATAGGTAGACAAATTTATTCAGTGATCAATACATAAATGGATGAATTGATAGAAAAATTATTATTCAAATCCATAGGTCAATTGATAAAAAGATAGGTTGATGGATAACTAAATAAATATACAGATTTATAGATAGATCTATTAATTGATAGATAATCTAATAGATTGATGGACGTATACAAAGACAGATAGAAAGACATAACATACTGATAGATAGATTGCTTCATTGATTAATTGAACAACAGATAGACATAAAGATAGATATATAGTCAGATAGATAGATAGTCATGAATACAGGAAGATAGACATCAATGTAGATTTATAGATCACTTGATCAATCAATCTGACAATATAAATAGATGGACCCACAGAGAGGGCAGTGAGAGTGTTAAAGAGAGATAGAAATATATAAATTGATAAGAAGATGACAAGATAATCTTGCAGATAGATATATAAATTGATCGATGGACATAGTATAAATATATATCTAATCCACCACTTTACCCGGAGGGGAAAAACTATAAATAATAGAAGCGAAATATTTATATTCATGCCAAGGCTGAATCCCGAAGGGGAACCCCAATAGCTTTTCCTTTTTCTGTTCTGCAACACCCTAACCTCCCTCTCTTTTTTCTCTCACTTCAAAACCCTATTCTTGTTCTTCTTTCTTTGTCTTCTCTCTAATCAACTTCGAGCCGAAACCCCATAAAGAAGGGTAATGATGATAAAGAAGGCGAGCGAGCGGGGAGAAGAGATCCAGATTCCGGGGCGGAGCCGTATGACGCGAGAGTGTAACGTACGGTTCCTTTGAGAAGCGTGTGATACATATATATATGTAGATAGATAGATAGGTCGACAGATAGATAGGTAGAGAGATATATAGATTGATAGCTAGACAGATAGATAGATCTGTAGACATATAGATAGGAATCTATATGTCTAGAGAGAGAGAGAGAGAGAGAGAGAGAGAGGTACATAATAAGTAATCCGATCATAGTAACCCAGTAATTCCATTAATCTTGTGTTTGTAAAGATGGAACCCTGAAAGTAAACTTGCTAATTGCCGCCCTCGCCGGATGACACGTCTGCCTTGACGAAGAAGCTCGGCAGCGGACTTCTCATGGGAGAACGCGGAAGCTCCAACACTCTCCTCCCTTGGTGATCATAGTGAATGACTCCATCAAAATCCAACGGTCTGCACTTCTCGCCAAGAAGAATTGTTCTCGTCCACAGCCCATCTCCGTCTCTTCTTCCTTTCTTCTTCTTTTCTTCTACCCATAAACCGTCCCTCTTTTTGCCACCAACGTACGGCGACATGAGAGCTTTCTCATTCCATCTGCTCGGCAGCGAACTATTCAAGGGAGAACGCGGAACCTCAAACCAGTCTTCGTCGCTGCTCCTGTTTCTGCGGAGGGAGAAGCAGGAGGCTAAGCGAGAATCCTTTTCTTCTCGTTTGTAGATCTCCTCGTCTTGTTCACTTCTTAGCTTCTTTCTCATCCTGGTCAGGAGGGAAGATACGGTGCCGGCTATCCCCTTCGCCATGGATTCCACCTTTCAGGCTCGATCAATAGAGAAATGGCATATCGAGATGAATAGATAGATAGACGAATACAGTGATAAATAGATGGAGAGAATCGCAGATATAAATAGACAGTCAAAGAGAGAGAGTACACAGAGATGACTAGGTAGAGAAAGACCGTGATAAATCATTGAGAGACACGTGTCGATATAACTAGATTGAAATAGAAAGATGTCGAGAGAAAGGAGATAGAGATGAATAGATAGATGGACGATCACCGGGATAAATAGATAGAGAGAGAGAGAGACATACTTGGATATTTTTATATATATAAAAATTTAATAAATTTATTAATAAATTTAAATAAAGAGGGAGAGAAACACAGATCAATATAAAATATATTGTGTGAGAGAGAGAGAGACGTGTCGATATAAATAGAAGAGATGGAAAGATATAGAGTGATGGTGGAGACCGAGATGAATAGATAGAAATAGAAACATAGATAGGAGTTACATATATATAAAGAAAGAGATTTATCGATGTAGATGGTGAGAAACACCGATCGATATAAATACCGTGATAAATAGATAGAGAGACGTGTCGATAGAGATAGAAAGAGATGGAAAGATAAAGATAGAAGGAGATGACACCGAGAGAGAAAGAGAAAGAGACGTGGAGGTAATATCCGGAGAGTATCAAAGGGCAAATGGCATCAAAGGGCAAGGGTAAAAAAACTGCCCGTGACCTTTGGGAGAGAAGGGGGGACGAGGGACGATAGCTTCATAAGCTGCCATCTCCGTCGGAACTCGAGTTTACCCAAGAGGCGTTGACCAGATAATATTTAAGTTTTATTTTTAAAAACTTTCCCTAATCTATCCCAACCTTTTTTTTAGCCGGATCTATCCTTTTTTCTCTTTCCTCAATCTATCCCAGCCGCTGACATGGACTTAAATTAAGTCCACCTGGCGCCCCCATTGTGTCCACGTCAGCCGCCTCCTTCCATGTCAGGGAGGGAGGGAGGCAGCTGACATGGAAGGAGGCGGCTGACGTGGACACAATGGGGGCGCCAGCTGGACTTAATTTAAGTCCATGTCAGCGGCTGGGATAGATTGAGGAAAGAGAAAAAAGGTTGGGATAGATCCGGCTAAAAAAAAGGTTGGGATAGATTAGGGAAAGTTTAAAAAGGTTGGGATAGATCGGTAGGGGCCCTGTCCACGTCGGCTTCTTTATGGGAGTTCAAGCCTGGCGGAGCTTCCAATGTATTCTGCAGCGCACGTAAAGCCCTTGAGTTAGACGTGTCGACCGACACGAAGAGAGAGCAAACGTCAGTGATTGAGACCGAGTAGACGTTCGAGTCTTAAGACAGTACACAGTCTGGTCGCGTGGATTGGTCGGAATGTGAGAATGACACCCAGCTTACCAGCTGAAGCGCTCTCTCTCGTTCTCTTTCTCTCTCTATCTCTCACCCTTGTGGTTTCTAGATTCATCAAAAGAATGTAAACAATAGGGAATTTCTTCCCCAGAAAAATGTTTGTCTACTTAGTCGTCGCTACGGCCTTCGCACATTTCTCTCTCTCTCTCTCTCTCTCTCTCTCGTGGGTTCTCCGTTGCAGAAGTGGCCACGCCAACCTCCATTGCTTGATAATTTATGAACTTCGATTCTTTTAAACTCTTTTCAGCTTCATTCCAGGTCACCCATTCCGATGCTCTTCTTTGTAAATTGAGCGGATTCAATGACCTAGAGGGAGAGAGAGAGAGAGAGAGAGAGAGAGAGACCGAGAAAGAGAGAGAAGTTATAACCTTCGGAGATTAAGATTATGTGATTAGTAAACGCTGCTGATTCATGTTACCGAATTTGTTTTCAGAAAGGTCATTATCTTAAAATTATTAAAAAAAGCCATTGAAAAAGTAGTCATCGGATTGAACGAAGGAATAATTCGTAGTTCGCATAAAAAAATATGAATAAACAAATGGCGATAATCGCCTGTTTTGGAAGAAGCTTAGAAAATTCTAGACCCAAGATTGTCAACGGGGACTTGGTCAAATTCTACCCTCTCTTTCTCTCCCTATTTTTCTATGTGTTTATCTATCTGTCTGTCTCTCAATGTCTATATCCCTTTCTCTGTCAATACTTTCATCTTTTTAGCCCACTACGGGCGAGAAGACTAGCGTCATCTGATCACGCGTGCTGGGGAGTGAAGCTTTCGCCAGCTATTCGACATAGAAAAGAAATTCATCGAGTTGTCCCTTCTAAAAAATAATGTTCGAGCTTACTTCAGAAAGCTTCTTTCTCTCACTATACGTGCGTCTCTCCCTCTTTCTTCCCTTTTCCACCAACTTTTTCTCCTCAATCTATTTCTTCTACTCCTCTCTCTCTCTCTCTCTCTCTCTCTCTCTCTCCCTCCCCCCTATCAGTCCCTCCCTCTCTCTCCAGTCTCTTCCGCCGATAAATTAGGCCAATTCTTTATGTCTTGGTTGAGTAAAAATTCGAACACGATCTGATTTTAAGGTCGTCGTCAAATAAACAATATCAATGGTAAAGGTTTGTATTGATTACAATATCAATGGTAAAACAAGTTTTCAGGTGGGTCTGTGAGAAGGCTCGGGTGGAATCTGAAGAATGAAGATGAATAGTGATGAACAATGTAAAACATGACTAAAGATGAAGACATGGTTCTCCATTAATCCACTCTTACATGAGGAAATATTTTTTAGCAATAACAAGATGAACGGAAAACTCAAAGAATAATTGCAACCTTGATGAATGTCTAACTCATCGTGTGTCTCAAGGACTATGGCCTCCTATATTTATGGGCAAGTTGAAAAGATTTACGAGCTCCAGAACTTTTCTCATAACCAAAATTTTCTTCGAATTGTGTCATCATTAAATCATTCTACAACCTAGGCTCATTTTGCCAAATTTAGCATAGCTGAAGCTAAATAATTATCATGTATAATGACTAGTGAATTAACATCAAAGTGTAGACGTGTAGCATGGAAGTTGTTCACAAATAATTTGTGCATTTACATTTTCAACTTAGTCCATTGCATGATGTTATTTCATGCATTAATGACTTGAAAATGGTATTAATTCATGAAATAACTCAACGAAGACATATATTTCTAAGTGAACAAAACATTACGATCAAATTTTTGATTGAAGGTATTTCATCTCAATCAATACTTCTCAGCTTGTGATAAAATACCCTCAGCCTATTCCATGATTTAGCCTAATGGGATGAAGCATCATAATCAAAATCTCCACTTCATTTCACTTTTTAGTATGTGAGCATGTTTTTCTGTGTCCTTTATAAATATTACACGCCTTTGGGCACTAATGTAAAGATCATCGACAACACTAAATTTGCAGCTTTAAGAAACTTTTGCATCCTCTCAGCTCAAAAATAATTCTTTAGGCATTGATTGAGATTGATAAAGTTCTATAAATTGATGGATATTATATAACTTATAAGCCAAATCATGCCTCTATGTCTCTTTTATATTCATTGTTATTTTTTTAATATATTCGGAATGAAGTCCATGGGTATATGTAATGATTAAGTAAACTATGATAAATTCATAATATATTGATATGTAATATTTAAATATATGTTCTAAAATACTCCTATTTGAGGGATATTCGATAAAGACATCAAAGTATCTAGAAAGAATAGTGCTATCTGATAAGTATAGAAGAATCCTATGGTGATTGGTGTGAGACATCAAGGATAGATAGTGAGTGCTCTTTGGAGAAAGAGGCCACTGATTAATTTGTATGAATCCCTAAATAATATTATACCTAACTATCAATCAGGTCGATATATTTCATGATTGTGTTTGTGGTCCTTCGAATTGAGGCACCAAAGAAATCTTATAAATAGATGATCCTATTTTGGATTGTTACTTATGAATCCCCAATCACGGGATCTCCAAAATGTTTTATATTGGATATGACATAAAGTACTTGAAGGTGATTGTGTGATCAAGATGCAATCATTTGTCCTTGGTATTTGAAAAGATGACTCAAAGAATGAGATGCAACAAAATCCAAGCCAAGATAGTAGAAATATCAAAGGTGTGCTCAATGATTTCCTCCACACATCAATAATAACTTGAGTGATCATTTATGACTTAACTGTTGACTGTACCCTTAGTCATTCATGAGTCTCGTGCAGAAGAAATATACATATGACATAACTAATAATGGAAAGGTTCTATAAGAGAGCTCACATACACTCTATATCTTCTAGAGCACGTGATATAGCTTGGCACCCAACAGTCTGACAACTCCAACTTTTATACATTGATATAGATAATTATAAGACAATCCAGTAAGTGTTATTGCTTCTATAGAGTTATTAACTAAAAAGATATATAGACCTAAAGGGTCAAACGCATTCAGTCTATAGATGTTTGTAGATATAGACATAACTCTTAAGGTTTTCAGTAAAAAATTTCACATACGCAATGTCTATAAATAAGAAGAGAATGACCACAACTCAAGGTTACTATGCAAACCTTGTGAAAACTCTCCCCTTTCTTCTCTTTCTCTCTTGGTGAAGAGTGTTGAAGACGAGACCCTATCATTTGGTGATCATGTGGATACTAGTAGAGGCTAGACCCTTGAATAACTTCAAGAACTCCTTCAATGACCCCTATAAATATGGATTTTTATGAATACTAGATTCTAGGATAATTGGTTCTTAGCACCTCAATATTTTGAATGTTTGATTCAAAGTATTATGTTGCATTTGATGTTTTGATCAAAATTTAAGAGCCTATTGAGCATTAAATCACAACACATACCAGTGGGGGCTTTGGTTGATACAACTAGAAACAAGGTCAATAACAAAATTGTATGAATACGAAATAGGAATAGGCACTATTTTGGATTTCTAACCCATTATAGGCAGCCCATTAAGGGCATCTCCCTCTAGAGCTCTCTTCTTCTAGGTTCCTTCTTCTCTCCTCTATAAAAACTAATGTAGTTTTCCTTTTCTCTTAATGAAATATATTCTAACTCTCTTTTCTACATGGTATTGGAGCCATATTGTTGTTTAGGGTTTATTAGAGCCATTGTTTAGGGTGGTGGAGGTTTTTCCTCCACCACCCTACATGTCTTCATCATTTCATGGTCTCAAATTTTTGCCCCTACATTGCCTTTGGCAGTCTGCCTCTTTCCTAGAAATGGGGAGCAAAGTACTCTTGCAAATGGGGGAGGGAAATCAGCCCCCAACATGAATGCCATTTATCTTTGTCTTGTATCGTGCTCTCATCTTCAATGCATGTGCTTCAATCTTCTTGATTTCATTGCAAAAATATTTCATTACAAGAGAAAAAGTTGTGGACCTATTGCAAACTCTAAGAGATAGGGGAATCACTCCCTTTTGTTGATCATCACAGCAATGGGAGCGAAAAGCATTTCAGATCTATTGATGGAAGCATCTTCACAAGAAGAAGATTTCTTGCATTTTCTTGGTTGTGAAATGGTGAAGGAATGACAAAGGTAGCACATTAGTTTTTGGAAGATGATGCTCGAATACAACAGATCAAAGTCGAACCGCTATCAGAACTCTTATCGCATCTAGATTGAGGAAGTGAAAACCAAGGAAGAAGCCATGTGGTACATTGGACAACACATGGCCAACATCTACCATGCCAAGGGGAAGAAGAATGGGTTCCACTACCATTGCATTTTGGGAAAAACAAAAAAAGAAGCAAATCATCCCTCACCCCCTTCTTGCTTGTGTGACTAATTACAATGAGGGAAGGGAAATCATCCCTCTCCCCTCCCCTCTTGCTCCTCTAACTAATGGCAATGGGGGGAGGGAAATCATCCCCCCCTTACCACTAACAGACATGGTGAGGGCATTGCCCCTTGCTCATGTTCTACAAATCTCTCTCTCAAGCTATCTATCTATATATCTGACGAGACGAGACCGCGACATCATTGATTTCACACGGTATCACATCAAAAATTATTCTGAACTTACCAATTTGATGAAAATGTATCGAATTGAAGGGTATAATGGTAAATAAGGGTCGAATCCACAAGGAATTAAGGAATTTCTTGATGTAATCTTTGAAATTGATCAAATCAGATGAGAAATTGATGATAGAAATAGGGGAAAATGATATATTATGAAATATAACTTCAAAACGAATCCACGGAATCAAAAATCATCGAAAGTGATCTTGATTTCGTGGAGAAATCGCAAATTGAAGTGGAGAGAAATTTCGGAACGTTAAAATCGCGATTTTGGATGAAATTTGAAGAAATTGAAATCTAAATCGTAATCTAAACGAAAATTAAACATGATAGGAAGGTAACTTAGGAAAAACCGCTTCCACTAATCCTAATTAGCACTCCAAATGACGCGATTAAACCGATTAATCGCCGAAAACGTGAAGAACGCGAAGAGGAGATTCAAGCTACGATTTCTTCCAAGTTACTCCACCAAATCTCGATTTCAAAAGCTCCGTGAGTGCAGAAATGGAAGAGGAACACGATGGAATCGATAGAAACGAGAGAGGTGTCTAGACAGTTCAATTGGATTGAAATCTTAACTCGGATGCTTACAAATGTCGAAGAACAAGTCTTTTTATAGGGCTTTTGATCGTAATCGTCTGATCGAAACGATTGACGGTTATGACGAAACGGTCCATCGTGGACCGTTTCAAAAATATCGTAGCCGTCCGATCATGATGGACGGTCCAGATGCGGCCGTTGAGATGCGTTTATAAAACACATTCGATCGCGTCCTTTGAATCTTGATCCAACGGTTCGGATGCTCCCCGCCAGATCGCATCACGACCGTTATAACGCCTTGAATAAAGACACGTGCTTTGATCATCTCCGGTGGACCACGGGCGCACGCGATCAACGCGCCATGTTCAACGCCTCGCCCAATCCGACGCCTTGCGTGAGTCCACGTCACCTGCGATGATTAAACTATGTGGAACTTAGTCCCACACAAGAAAAATGAAGTGAAATAGAAGCGTTTATAAGGCCCGGCAGTTTATAAGGTTCGAATACCCTTCTGATATACGGAAGGCTGAACCTTATGCACTATATAGTATATAAATATATATGTAAATAATAGCACACGTCATCTGCCGCGTAGGCGCCGCGTGGGCCTGCGTGGCATTGCCACGTGGCCCTGAGTGCCACGTCGCATCCACGTGGCCCCGCGAGGAAATAAAACACTTTTTGCCTTAATTTTAATTATTTTAATCAATTTAAATCGAAAATAAATTCATAAAAAAATCTGAAAAAATCCTAAAAATTATAAAATCCATAACTTTCAAAATATAACTCTAGAGTAATCCAAATTTCTTTCATTTGATCCAAAATTTAATTATCTGTTATTATAAAAATTCAAATTTAATAAATAACAAGAGTTTAAATTATTATTTCAAAAATACATTCATTTATTAAGATTTTAAACTTTAGAAAATGAAATAAATGTTTATAAAAATGATTTCTCTTGTTCTTTTAATTTAAAAACACTTATAATCTTAAGAAAAAGATGGGTTATCAAATTATTAAATTCTAATTTATCAAAATTAACCCTAATTTTGAAGTATTTTGAGATTATGATGACTTTTTCATATAATAATAGAAAAATACATATAAGCATAATAACATGCATGGAAATGAAATTATTTATACTTTAATATGCATTAAAAGTCATGTTTTGTGATGTTAATATAGCATGTTATCAATATCTCTCTCTACACAATTTGTCTAACACACGACTCATGTGCTCATGCAATTAAGGTTGACGAGGTTGGGAGATTGCTCCTCCCCCAAATTTTCTATCACTATTTTCAATTACGATCGAGAGAATTGCCTCCTCCCCTAACTTCTACTTTGCTATTTTTGGCATTAGGGAAAGCATTGCAGGCATCACGCTCTACACGTGGTGAGACATTGCCATGCAAAATCACTATGCCGCCCTCTACAGCTAGAGTATCGTGGCAAGGTATCGTAATGCATGCTAGTGTCAGCTGTAGGTTGCCACTCCACTATCCTCTACACACGACGAGGCATTGTCTTGTTTATTGTCATTCTGCCCTTTGCAAAGCAATGTTGCAAGTCATCTGTCTGATTGCCCTTGGAATGGAGTAAGGCATAGTCTAATTTTTTGTTGTTCTAACCACTTGCAAGCCATGCCGCTCTAGCTTCTTCTACAGTTGTGCCTAGACAGCTTGTGCCAGACTAGCCGCTTGCAGGCCATTCCATGTCGAGTTCTCTACTGCCATGCTAGCCACTTGCAAGTTGCGCCATGCATGCCCCTTCTACTAGCATCCCCAAGTAGCTTGCACTAGTCTGAATACTTGAATGCTACTTCACAACGACCCCTTCTACTATGGCCAACACCCTTGCAACTCACATCAGGCTGGTCACTTGCAGATCAGGTAATGCCAGCTTCTCTCATGCCTGTCAACAACTTGTATGCCAAGCTCCATCACCTTCTATAATGGCACATCAGCCATTTGCAAGTCACGCCACACCAACACCTTCTCATGCTACACTTAAGCAACTCGCATTGCATTGCCCACTTGCAAGTTGCCACAACCCCTTCTAGTGCGATCCCAACCTTTTGCATGCCACCTCATGACACCCTCTTTTGTTGTCGTGCCCAAGCCATTTGAGCTAGATTGGCCACTTGCAACCTACATTGTGCTGACCCCTTTGCTATTGCATTGGCCACTTTCAAGTCACATTGCACTGGCCTCTTCTATTGTTGCACCTACGTAGCTTGCACTAGATCGATCACTTGAAGACCATGACATGCCGGCCCCTTCAATTTCTACACTTGGGTAACTTGTATCAAGCTAGCCACTTGCGATTGAGCTGCATTAGCCTCTTCTACTACTGTGCCAAGTCAGCTCCCTTCAAACCGACCACTTGTAGGCCATTTTTAGGCAGAGTTGTGTTGGTCCCTTTTACTGTCGCATTGGCCACTTTGAGGTTGCATCAACAACCTCTTCTATTGTCACCCGAGGTAGCTCACGCTAGATAAACCACTTGTAGGTCTTGGTGTGCTAGTCCTTTCTAATTTTGCACTAGCCACTTGCAAGCCACGTTGCATTGGCCTCTTTTGTTGTCACACCAACCACTTACTAGTTGCATTGCGCTAGGCTCTTTTTTCTGCAGTGCCCATAAAGCTCACAGTGCACTTGACACTTTCAATGCGTGCAACGTCTACCTCTACTCTATCACACTGGCCAGTTGCAGGCCATGGTGTGTTTGCCTCTATATTGACATGAAAACCATTTAAAGGGCACCCCATGCCAATTATTTCCACTACCAGCAATTTGCGCTATACTAGCCACGTGTAGGCCACACCACAATGGCCCCTTCTACTTTCATGCCCAAGCAGCTCGCCCCAAGCCAACCACTTGCAAGCTGCCACATGTCATCTTCTCTGTCATGGTGTCAACTACTTCCAAGCCACGTCATGCTGGCCCATTCTATTGTTATGCTAAACTCTTCTATTATAGCACCAAGGTAGCTCACATACGACAGGCCACTTGCAGGGTGCATTGTGCAGGCCCCTACTACTATTGCATTGGCCACTTGAAGCCTCTTTTGCTACCACACCTAGGTAGCTCATGCCAAATTAGCCACTTGAAATTTGCACCGTGTTGTCCCCTTCTATAGCCACACTAGCCGCTTGTAGGTTGTCCCATGATAGCCTCTTATGTTGTCATGCCCAAGAAGCTTGCGTTATAGTAACCATATGCAAGCAATGTTGTTTTGATACCTTGTGTTTCCATGCCCAAGAAACTCATGTTGAGCTAGCTGCTAGCCTATCTTATTCCATGCCTAGGCATCTTGCGCTAGAGGGGCACTTGTAGTCTGCCCTTGCACTGCCTCTCTATTGTCCCACCCAAGTAACCCAAGTCATGTAGGCTACTCGCACATCATGTTGTGTCTGCCCTTACTAGCACCTACGTGCGCCCTTGCCAGTGCCTCCGCACTCCCTTACTAGTGCCCATTTGTACCCTTGCTACTACGTCAGTGTGCCCTTGGTAGCACTTTTAAGCTCCCTTACTAAGGCCTTTATGCGCCCTTTCTAGCACCTCTAATCACCCTTACTTGCTCCTCTCAGTGGCCTTACTAGAGCCTCTTTGCGCCCTTGCTAGTGCTTTTAGGTGCCCCTACCTCCACCTTTATTAGCACCTCTAAGCACCCATGTTAGTGCCTTCGAGCTTCTCAACCAACACTTAGGTGCCCATTCTTTGGCAAGCTGGTCATGGGTACGCTCCAGCTTGAGGGGGAGTGTGAGAGGATATTATCCAACCCATTATGGATAGCCCATTGAGGACATATCCCTCTAGAGCTCTATTCTTCTAGATCCTTCTCCTCTCCTTTAATTTTCCTTCTCCCTAAATTTAATACATTACTCTCTTTTCCAGAAAATAAAAATTGGAAAATTTCACTTCACAATCCAGCCTTTGCCCTATGTTGTTTACTATTGATCTCTTTTCTTGTAACAACTCATCTTCCCTCTATGTTGTCTCCTATCCTAATCTGCCAACAATTCTTCTTTGATGATGACTATGTTCCTCTCACTGCCATTTACTCTACAATTTTATGTTGAATTTTTGATGTCTTCCATCCTTTGTCAACAATTCTTCTCCAATGTCTTCTTTCCTTGTCTCAATTCTTCTTATGCCCTTTCTCTCTATATTATTGTCTCTCTCTTTCTCCCCATTTTTCTCTCTATATTATTGCTTTCTTTCTCCCTTTGCCTATTATCTTCTCTTGTATCTCTCTAGATTCGTATATTGTTTATTAATTTTTGTCTCCCCATCACTTTCTCGAATTCTCTTTATTCTTATCTCCTCTATCTCTTTATCCTACTCTCATTTATACTCCTATATCTTTCTATCACTCTCTCTATCTCAATATGCTTCTCTCTATAAATTCTTCATTCTCCTCTCTATACCTACTTCTTTCTAACTTTCTATTGCTCATTCTTGATGGGTATCTCTATTAAAATTTTGCTCACTCCCTCTCAATATATCGAATTTTCTCTCTCCCTATCTTCTATATGATATTTCCATTATATCTCTTTATAGTTTTCATATAATAGAATTATCAACTACATAACAAAATTATTATGAATTAGCTTGATTTTTAATAGAACAATGCCATTTTCATTTGGAAATCATTAATATTGTTATCATTTTTTGTGATAAATTCATTTCAACAGGTCCCGAGTTTAGGTTTAGGTTTAGGTTTAGGTTTTCCAAAAAAAAACAAGGCCAAGATCAAGGAGGAAGAAACCTGAAGACTTAAAATGTCTCCTTTTAGCAACAAAGGAATCAAGTGTTTTGTAGTCTTGCATACCATATCTTGGAAGCCCCTTTTTCCAACATAGAAGTCTTACATTCCAAAGATCCTTTAAATGTGAACACCCAAAACTAGTGTGTCACCAAGATCCTTTACCTCAAGGCTTTTTTATGGGAATTTCTTAGCATCACATACTCAACCATAATCCTTTGTGGCAAACATGATTACAGCCACATACTAAAGACTAAAATGTGTATACTCATACTAAACATTTGGTATACACATTTATCAATTATTTTATAATGAAATGGAATGAAATGATGATTCAATGAAATGTATGATACCATTAGTGTGGAGAATTTTTAGGCCCATAAATCAAGTTATTGAATTCAAAAAAAATTTAGACAAAGTGAAGATTCATAATTTTGGGGTTTCTCCATGTATATTTAATCAATATCTCTAGACAAAATTTATTTTTTTATATCCATTTGATGTTGCTAAAGACCAAAGATGAGCTTCTAGTGCCATCATGGTAGTGAAAGATTCCTTAGTTTGATACAAGATGGAGCTTCTAGATGTAGTCAATGCTATCATGTTGAGTTACTTCACTTGAGATAAGATAAACTTTATGTCTTTTTGTAAATATTTTTTTGCAACCAATTGATTTTTAATCTTCAGGTAATATGACAAGATGGCATCGCCAATAGTAAATGACAATTTAGTTTGAATGAATAAATTATGGTTGAGTATTCATATATTGATTAAGTGGATCTCTCAACTTATAAAGAACCTTTCATGTTAAAAAAAAACTTGATCACCTTGAAAATTTGATTGAATGAATGGTTATGGAGATTTCATTTTGATCAGCCTAGTGATTCGTCATCTGATGGTGGTCATTGAACAAATTGATGATCATTGTGATCCACTAGATCAAAAGTTATTCATAATGAACGTAAAATTGTGTGTGAGAGACATGGAGGAATATAAGTAGAAAGACATGAGGGAAAGAAATTTGGAGAGATTTGGGAGCGGAATAGAATGTGGAAGAGAAATTTAGAGAAAGAGATGGTAAAAGAAAGTTTTTGAGAGATGGAAAGGGTGGGAGGAATGAAAATTTGCAGAAAAATAGAGATGATGGATGTGAGATTTGGAGAGAGAGAGAGAAGTAGAAAGAAATTTGAAGAGAATTGGATAGAGATAAAAGGTAGAAGAGAAATTTTGGGAAAGAGAAGGCACATGAGAAATTTTCAAGGAGTGATAGGCGGTCATCAAGAATAATGAATAGAGAGAGGTAGAAGAAAGAAAATGAAAATAAATTTGGAGATCTAGAAAGAGTGAAAAATGAATAGATTTTTAGTGAGAAAGAGAAGGTGCAAAGAAGTACGGAGAGAGAAATTTTAGAGATAGATGAGGGGGGTAAGAGAGAGTGTTGACAAGAGAGAAAGGAATCCTAGAAATGTGTATAAAAAGAGGAGAATACATGAGTTTATACGGAAGAAGATAGAATAGGCCCTTAATGGGCTGCCCATAATAGGCTTGGCGATATCCTCTAACACTCCCCCTCAAGCTAGAGTATACCATAACCAGCTTGCTATAGGGAGTATGGACACTTGCAAGTGCTGGCAAAGAAGCTTGAAGGCACTAACATGAGCACAAGGAGGTGCTAATAAGGTACACCCGGAGGCGCTAGTAGGAGCATCGGAGGCACCAGCAAGGGCACACAGAGGCACTCAAAAGGTGCGCTTAGACTAGATTATATCCTCAGACACTCCCCCTTAGGGTGGAAGGTACTAGCAAATGGTTTTCTAGAGAGAGTACAGGTCGCGACGAAGGTAGGTAGCAATATCAAATAGTGAGAGGAAATTAATAAACAAGTGAGCAAAAAACTAATAGGTGTGCATAGACGCGCATCTGATAACATTTAATCTATACTTGTAATTATATGATTAAAAACTCAAATTAAGGCATAAAATATTCCATTCGTATGCATGTTATCATGTTTTGAGTGTACATCAATCATTCTATGAAAATTTAAGTTATAATATCAAAATATACTATTTTTAGGAATAATCATCAATAATTAAACATAGATATTTGAGATTAGATTATTCCCATTTTATATTTTAGATTATAATTGGGTTTTAATGTTAAATAATAAGATAAAATATTTTTATATACACTCATTTATTTTTCTAGTTTTACTTTCTAAAAGAAATGAGCGTATTTTTTGAAATAAAAATTTATTATCTTTTTATTTATTAAATTTGACTTTGTAGAGTGGTAGATTATTTAATTTCTGATCAAAAAAGATAAATTTGAATTTATTTGGAGTTATATTTTCCAAGTTATGAATTTTCTAATTTTTAAGGATTTTAAAACAAATTTCTAAATTTATCTAGATTTATTTTTTATTATACTTTTATTTTAAAACTTAAAAATATGATTTTTTTATCGCGCCTTGACATGGCAGCTGATGGGGTGGGGGCAAATGACGTGTCACCAAGTGGCTACATATGCACGCGCCACGTGGCGCACACATGTGCGACTATGTCTGCACGTCTGAACATGTGCGCGCGCGTGTGCGCGCATCTAATTAGTAGATTAAGTATCCTTTTCAGGATATAAGCTAACCAACTAATTGTGCCCCTTATTTATACACTTCTCGTTTCGATATTTTTGACATGTGGGACTGTTTGTGTTTCTTTTTCTACGCTGGTGACGTGGCATAATGGGAGGTGTTCCATCTTTGCATTTAATGAGGGCCATTAATCTATATTTACAGCAAGGGGTACTCGACGACATCTGATTGGGTGGTGATTCATTTTGAAATGACTTAATCTCAGCCGTTCATATGAGGAGTTATAATGGTTGAGATTAAATGCGCTCGATAGACTCCCATGGACACATTATCGCATATTGAGTACTCGATGAAGATCAAACGTCAGGCGTGACGCTACACTTCTTTTTCACAACGTGGCGAAATCTAAGTGCACCATCTTTGATCGAAGGGACGTGACTTAACGATGATGATTCACATCCAAGCGTTTCATCTGAGCCGTTGATTGAAGATTAAGAGGCACATTGAATAGTCATGCCGAATTTTGCCTATATATATGCATGTTCTTTAATGATGTAAAGCATTCTTAGATGTTTCAAGTAATCAAACTATTTAGACATGACAATCCTTGAATCTCTTGTTTTCTTCCTCTTCTAGACTCATTTCCACATCCAAGAGTGGTTGAAAAAGAGATTTTGTTGAAAGAATAGGGCGATTTCACCTCTTCAATTTTGAATATCATTTTCAAAAATGCAAAATGAAAAGCCTTTGATCCACCAATCAATTGAACCATTTCAAGAGTGATTTCAGGTTAGATTATGAGTTTTCCTCATAATATTTTCTCATGTATCATTAGATTTTAATTTGAAAGCTTGGATTAGATTAATTCTTAAAAAAAAATGAAATTCTCTCTCTTCGTGATCAAATTTTAGACCTAAAATTTGCTCCTTAATTTATCCACAAATACTGATCCAAATCATGTAAATTTTGATTATATGGATTTTTCTTGGAATCTTCTTTCCAAATGTACTGAAATCCCTAATTTCTCACCTCAATTCTCATCTAATTTGATCGAATTTGAAGAATACCTCGGAAGTTCTTGATTTCTCTGTGGATTCGACCCTTATTCACCATTATAGTATTTAATTCTTAATTAAAACTTTAAATTAATTAGTTTAGAAATTCTTTTGACACACATTCGTGTGTTTTAAATGACCATGTGGATTCATATCTTCAGCCGCAACAAAGGACATGGTGGAAACGATGAAAAGGAAGAAGCCACAAGAAAGCATGCCCAAGAGGATAGCATGCCAATGAGTGTAGGGCAACCTTTAGGGCAGTGCACAATAAAGGCAGAGCAACATGGAGGAAAGTGCGCAGGCAAGGGTAGGGCGACCTAGAGGGCGGTGTGCAGGTGAGGGCAGGGCAACCTTGAGGGCAGATGCAACAATAGTAGGGCTATCTTAGGGGTGGCACACAACGAGAGCAGATCGACCTTGAGGGCACAATGAAAGTAGGAGAGGAGCTCACAAGAGGGGCACTAGAAGGAGGGTGCATGTTGATAACATGCAAATTATACATAAAGCATATGATTATTAATGCAAATCAAGGCATAAAATATTCCATTCTAATGTATGTTATCATATTTTTAGTGTTTATCTATCATTCTATGAAAAACTCATTACAATCTCAAAATGCATTAATTTAGGGTTAATTATGATGAATTAAGGATAACATTTTCATAACCCATCTTTACTTGAGATTAAAATTAGTTTTTAAGGTTAAATAATGAAAGAAATCATATTATATACACTCATATATTTGTCTAAGTTTTAAAATCTAAAAGAAATGAGTATATTTTTGAAATAGAAATTTATTCTCTTGTTATTTATTAAATTTAACTAAAAAAATAGATAATTTAATTTTTGATCCAAAGAAACAAATTTGGATTAATTTGGAGTTATATTTTGACAGATATGAATTTTCTAATTTTTAGGAGATTCTTTTAGATTTTTTAAAATTTTTTTTGAATTTTTTTGAATTTAAAATTGATTTATTTAATTTAAAATCAATTTTATAATCGCTCAGGTGACGTGGCAACATTAGGAGCGTCCGATCGCACGATTAATCATGATCGCTGATTGTCACTTAAGGTGGGGGTTACGTGGCACAATCTTATTCGCCGACGAATGGTTTTAAAATGCTTTTTAATCTCAACCGTTGATCTGAAGAGTTATAATGGCTGAGATTAAAACTGACGAAACACATCTGGAGCATTGGATCAAGATCAAATGGCGATCGTTCGATGCGTTACTTATAACGCCCACAACGTGGTTTCATCTCGACGGTCCATCTAAGATCCATCGCCCACGACTTAACTGTAACGATTCAAATCTCTGCGTTTCATCACAGCCGTTGATTGAAGATTAAACGCTCGATCAGACGCTTACACTCAATTCACCCTGAAAATAGAGGTGTTCTTCATCATTGTAAAATATCACAGGGCAATTCAAGTAATGGAACTGTTTAGACACCAAATCCCTTAAATCTCTTGCTTCCAATAGCTTCTAGACTCATTTTCGTGTCCATGGAGTGCTTGAAAGTGAGATTTCGTTCAGAGAATATGAAGAAATCAGCTCTTGAACATCAATGATTGTTTTTCAATTTGGGAATGAAAAAGTCTTTGATTCAGCGACTAATTGGATCAATTCGAGCACAATCTTGAGTGAGAGACCGTGTTTCATCCTAATCTTCCTTCTTATAGCTTTAGATTTCAATTTTGAATTGTAATTTTAGAGAATTTTAATTTTGGTTTTCGTGATTTTTGATTTCAAAAATTTCTCTCTTATTCACTTGATGATTTCTCCACGAATCTAGATCCAAATTCAGTGATTTTTGATTCCGTGGATTCGTTTTCAAGTTCTCTTTTCAAAAAAAAAAAAAAAAAATCAATTTCCCTCATTTCTCACCATGATTCATTGTTCGATTTGATTGAATTTCAAAAGATCATATGAAATTATCCTAATTCTTCGTTGAACCAACTCTTATTCACCACTATACTCCTTAATTCGTGATTATTTGATAAAATTGGTGAGTTTGAAATTTAATTTTGACACGAATAGGTGTGCAATCAATGACCGCCTCAATTTGTTCCGTCAAATAGCGCTTTTGCCGGGGAGTTGTGTAATTTTGATAAAAATAGTCAATTTTGACTTGGTCAACTCGGATTTTCTTTTAATTTATTGAAATTAACTGACATCGATCCTACACCGAGTGATCCGAAGTAGAAATCATTCTTCAAGGTTCTTAATTCGATAAGATCAAGCAATTTTCGCCCCTTTTCTAAGGATTACGGGCGATCATTTCATCAAATTCATGGTAAGAACGCTTCACTCTCACAAATACCGACACTCAAGTATGATCCTTGTCATTATTTGATAATTTATAAGTAATTATTATTTATATTCATCTAAATATCCACTCCACCTTGCCATGAGATGACAGACCACTTGGAGATCACAGAATAATCCTTTACACGTAGACGACCACTTGGAGATTTCATTAGATCCAACGACCACAACTTCACCGTATTGATTTGAATCTCTGTGTTTCATCAGAGCGGTTGATTGAAGATTAAACGCTCGATCAGACGATTACGCCCAATTCGTCTTATAAATAAAGATGTTCTTTGACATTGTAAAGCATTCTAGGGCAATTTGAGTAATCGAACTATTTAGCCACCAAATCCCTTGAATCGCTTGCTTTCAATCGCTTCTAGACTCATTTATGTGTCCACGAAGTACTTGAAAGTGAGATTTCATTGACAGAATAGGAAGAAACCGACTCTTGAACATCAGCGATCATTTTTTGAATTCAGGGAATTAAAGGCCTTTGATCCGGCAACTAATTGGATCAATTCGAGCACAATCTTAAGTTTGTGATTGTGTTTCATCCAAATCTTCATTTCTATAGCTTTAGATTTCAATTTTGAATCATAATTTTAGTCAATTTCAAATTCAATTTTGGTTTTCGTGATTTTTAATTTCAAAATTTTTTCTCTTATTCACTTGATGATTTCTCCGTGAATCTTGACCCAAATTCACTGATTTTTGATTCCGGGGATTCATTTTCATTTTTATTTCTAAAAATATCAATTTCCCTAATATTTCACCATGATTCATCTTCTAATTTGATCGAATTTCAAAAGATATCTCAAAAATTTCTTATTTCTCTATGGATTTGACCCTTATTCACCACTATACTTCTTAATTTGTGATTATGTCATAAAATTGGTGAGTTTGATCTTAATTTTGACACAAATTGGTGTTTATTCAACGTTCGCACCAATTCGGTCTGTTAGTGGCAAAATCTTGGTGGTCTGATAACATGCTATATTTACATCATAAAACATGATTTTTCATGCATATTAAAGCATAAATGATTTCTTTTACATGTATGTTATCATATTTATATGTATTTTTCTATTATTCTCTTAAAAACTCATTATAATCTCAAAATACTTTAATTTAGGGTTAATTTTTATAAATTAGAGTTTCATAATTTGATAACCCATATTTTTCTTGAGATTATAACTGTTTTTAAAGATAAAATAATAAGAGAAACAACTTTTATAAACATTCATTTTATTTTCTAAAGATTAAAATCTTAATAAATGAATGTATTTTTGAAATAATAATTTTAACTCTTATTATTTAATTAATTTGACCTTTTAGAATAATAGATAATTAAATTTTGGATCAAATGAAAGAAATTTGGATTAATTTGGAGTTGTATATTAAAAGTTATGAATTTTCTATTTTTAGGGATTTTTTCTGGATTTTTAAAATAGTTTTTCTTATTTTATTTTTGATTTTAAATAATATAAAAAATAAAAAGGGGCGCGGGGCCCGCGTGGATGCGACGTGGCACGCAGGGCCACGTGGCAGCGCCACGCAGACCCCGCGCAGCGCCTACGTGGCGCGACATATATACGTATATTTATTTACTATATATATATATAATGTTCTTTGTCCTCCCCTATATGGGGACGGTCATACCCTTAGAAACCGTCGGGTATTATAAACCCGATGGTTTCATTTAATTAAGTCCGTGTGGGACTAAATTTAGTTTCTTACTTACCTTGCAGGCGACGTGGCGCGACGACGAACGTTGGATCGAAGGCGCGATCGATCGACGAGCGTCGATCGTGTGGAGCGCGGACCACCGGATCACGATCAAGCCACGTGCATCAATTTGAAGCGTTATAACGGCTGAGATCAATCGGCGCGGATCGAATCTCAGCCGTCCGATCGCGATCGAAGGGGCGTCATCCGAAGCGTTTTTCTAAAGCGTTATCTACAGATCAATCTCGGCCCTCCATTCGCGATCCGACGATCGCGATATTTTCGAAAACGGTCCATCATGGACCGTTTATCGTAACCGTCGATCGTTTCGATCGGACGGTTATGAAATTTCCTCTATAAAAACGATGTGTTCTTCACGTTCTTAAGCATCCGAGTTTGAGATTCAATCCAATTGACTGTCAAGACACCTCTCTCTCTCTCTTGTTTCCCTTGATCTCAGAGTGTTCTTCTTCCATTTCCGCACCCACGGAGCCTTTGAGATTGAGATTTGGTGAGATATCGAGTGAAAAATCGGCGCTTGAAGCTTGTCATTGCGTTCTTGGGTTTTTCGGCGATTAATCGGATTAATCGCGGCGATTTGATCGCAAAACGAGTTTAGTGGAAGCGGTTTTTCATTAGTTACCTCCCAATTACGTTTAATTTTAGTTGAGATTAGGATTTCACTTTCAATTTCATACAATTTCACTCAAAATCACGATTTCGTTGTTCCGAAAATTCTCTCCACTTCAATTCATGATTTCTCCGCGAAATCAAGTCCGATTTTGACGATTTTTGATTCCGTGGAATCGATTTGAAGTCTTCTTTCTTAAAATATCATTTTCCCCAATTTCTTCCATCGATTTCTCGTCCGATTTGACCAAATTCTAAAAGATCTTCTGAAAATTCCTAAATTCCCTGTGGATTCGACCCATATTTACCATTATACCCTTGAATTCGTGATTAATTCTCAAAATTGGTAAGTTTGGAATTAATTTTGACGCGATACCGCCTGAAATTGATGACCTCGCGGTCTCGTCTCGTCATGGTCCATCCAAGATTTAATAGACGCAAATTAATTGTAACAATTCGAAGCCTGACATTTCATCAGAGCCGTTGATGAAAGATTTAAATTGCAATCCAATAGTTACGCCCAAATTGCCCTATAAATTGAGATGTTCTTCGACATTGTAAATCATTCTTGGGTTCTTCGAGTAATCAAACTTTCTAGCCACCAAATCCCTTGAATCTCTTGCTTCCAATTTTTGTGCCCACTGAGTGCATGAAAGTGAGATTTTGTTGCGAAAATAGGAAGAAATTGACACTTGAACATCAACGATCATTTTTCGAATTCGGGAATGAAAAGCCTTTGATATGGCGAGTAATTGGATTAATTCAAGTGCAATATCGGGTTGGAAATCAAGTTTTATCCTATTTCGTATAGGTTTAGATTTCAATTTTGAATCGTAATTTTAGTTAATTTCAATTTCAATGTCTGTTTTTCTCAATTTTTAAATTCAAATATTTCTATCTCATTCACTTGATGATTTCTCCGCGAATCTTGATGCAAATTTAGTGATTTTTATTCTGTGGATTTGTGTTTGACTCTTCTTTCCAAAAATATCAATTTCTCACTACATTTCATCATCCAATTTCTCACTATATTTCATCATCCAATTTGATCTAACTGCAAGAGATATATGAAAATTCCCTTATTTCTCCATGGATTCAACCCTTATTCACCACTATACTTCTTAATTCGTTTTAATTTCATAAAATTGGTGAGTTTAGATTAATGGTTGGCAACCATTTGTTTCAAACGACCTCGTGATCTCACTCTATCACCTTTTCATCGCGATTTATAACAGTTGGGATTTAATTTGTTGAACGTAGTAGCTGCCAGCATGCACAAGGTGTTTGACTGATGCCTATAAGACTGAGCGGAGTAATTATACATTTAATTATATGATGATTAATACAAATTAAGGCATAAGCCATTTCATTCTTATGCATGTTATCATTCTTGTGCACATCTATCATTCTATGCCATTTAGAGTTATAATTTCAAAATGTATTATTTTAGGGATAATTATGCATAATTAACAATAAATTTTATTCCCATCTTTATTTGAGATTATAATTAAGTATTAATGTTAAATAATAAGAGAAAATATTTTTATATATACTTACTTATTTTTCTAGTTTTATTTTCTAAAAGAAATAAATATATTTTTGAAATAAAAATTTATTCTCTTCTTATTTATAAAATTTGACTTTAAAAAATGGTAGGTTGTTTAATTTATGATAAAAAAAAACAAAATTGGAGTTATATTTTCAAAGTATTAAATTTTCTAATTTTTAGGGATTTTTCTAGAATTTTTCTGATTTTTTTTTCAATTTATTTCTATTTGAAAAATATAAAAAATTAGTTTTCATATACGCATTGATGTGGCAGATGAAGTGGCGAGCACTTACTTGTCAACACGTGGCAACATGCGTAAGTGACACATGACACACATGTGTGCGTCATTAGCGCATGACATTATTGGTTAAGCACCCCATTTAGGGGCATGAGCTAATCCCTAAAGACAACACCCCTTATATACGTAATTTTTGCTTTAATTTTTGTCACGTGGGACTATTTTTATTTATTTTTTCTGTGTAGGTGGCGTGGCATGCTCACAAGCATCCAATCAATACAAATAAAGGTTATTTATTGTCAAAACCTCATTTTAACTTGAGTGAGGGGAGTATGTCGCAGCTGACGGAACGAATCGATGCGGTCGTTAATTGCACATCGATTCGTGTTAACAAGAAAACCAAATTTATCCATTTAATGATTTAATAACAAAGTGAGGGGTATATGACGAGACGAGACCGCGAGGTCGTCGATTTCACACGGTATCGCGTAAAAAATAATACCAAATTTACCAATTTGGGGAATTAAGAGAGAATTGAGGGGTATAATGGTAAATAAGGGTCGAATCCACAGGGAATTTAGGTATTTTCGAGATATCTTTTGGAATTTGGTCAAATTGGACGATGAATTGAGGTAAGAAATTAGGGAAAATGGTATTTTTAGAAAGAAGACTTCAAATCGATTCCACGGAATCAAAAATCGTTGAATTTGGACTTAAATTCGCGGAGAAATCAAGATTCGAAGTGGAGAGAAATTTCGGGCGATCGAAATCGTGATTTTGAGTGAAATTTTATGAAATTAAAAGCTAAATCCTAATCTAAACGAAAATTAAAGATAATAGGAAGATAATCTAGGAAAAACCGCTTCCACTAAACTCGTTTAGCGATCGAAATGAGGTGATTAAGCCGATTAATCACCGAAAACGTCAAGAACGTCACGCCGAGCTTCAAGCTGCAATTTCTCTCTTGATTTTCCACCAAATCTTGATTTCAACCCCTCCGTGGATGCGGAAATGAAAGAGGAAGAGGATGGAATGAAGAGAAATGAGTGGATCGGTGTCTATACAAGTCAATTTGATTGAAATCCAACTCAAATGCATACATCGACGAAGAACACGTCTATTTTAACGAAATTTGGGCGTAACCGTCCGATCATTTCGATCGACGATTACGATGAAACGGTCCATCGTGGACCATTTCAAATAAGTCGTGGCCATCGGATCATGATGGACGGCCACGATTTGATCCGGAGATAAGCGTTATAAAAACGCTTCAAATTTCGCCCTTTGGATCTTGATCTCACGGTCGAGATGCGTCCCACGCGATTAAATCTCAGCCGTTATAATCCACGGAATTAGAGCACGTGCGATGATATTGATCCGGTGGTCCGCGCTCCGCCCGATCGATGCTCCTTCGTAAGCCACGTCGCCAAAAAAATCTGAGTCGTTATAATTGTGCCTTTGAAGCACGTGTTTGATCGCGATCAGTGGTCTGCGGTTCACGGGATCAACGCGCAGATCTTCTGCTGTCCTGCCGATCCGATGTCTCTCCTCGCTCCACGTGGCCTGCAACGTAAGACACTGTGTGGGACTTAGTCCCACACGAAAAAAAAAAGTGAATCCATCGGGTTTATAACGCCCGACGGATAAGGATATTTGAATACCCTTTCGGGCTACGGAAGGCTGAATATCTCTATATATAATATGTATAATATATAAGTATAATATATAACGCGGCACGTAGGCGCTGCGCGGGTCCGCGTGGCGCTGCCACGTGGCCTTGCGTGCCACGTCGCATCCGCGCGGGTCCCGCGCCCATTTTGCCAATTATTTATTTATTTATTAATATATATTTTTTTAATGTTTTAAATAGAAAATAAGATCATAAAAAATCCGAAAAAATACAGAAAAATCCCTAAAAATTGTAAAAATCATATCTTTTAAAATACAACTCAAAATTAATCCAAATTTCTTTCATTTGATCTGAAATTTAATTATCTATCATTCTAAAAATTCAAATTATTAAAATAACAAGAGATTTAATTCTTATTTCAAAAATACATCCATTTCTTTAAGATTTTAACTTTAGAAAATTAAATGAATGTTTATAAAAATGATTTCTCTTATTATTTAACTTTAAAAACCATTTATAATCTCAAGTAAAGATGGGTTATAAAATCTTTAATCTTTAATTCGTCATAAATAACCCTAAATTAACGCATTTTGAGATTTTAACATAAAATTGCATAGAATGATAGAAATGCACTCAAAGTATGATAACATGCACATAATTGTAATGTTTTATGCCTTAAATTGCATTAATAATCATGTTTTATCCTGTTAAGATTACATGTTATCAGTATAATGGTAAATAAGGGTCGAATCCATGGAGAAATAACACATTTTTGAGTGATCTTTTGGAATTTGATCAAATCGGACGATGAATTGGTGATAGAAATTAGGAAAAATAGTAGATTTAGAAAGATAACTCAAAGATGAATCCACATAATAAAAAATCACTCGATTTGGATTAGTAATCGCGGAGAAATAAAGAGCAAAGTGGAGAGAAATTTCTGAAAATGGGAAGAACGAAAAACCGAAATTAAAGATATAATTAAACTAAATTACGATCCTAAATTCTAAATTGATGATACATGACGAAAGATTAGAGGGAAAACACGTATTCTAACCCGAGATAGCAATCAAAATGATCCAATTAATCGCCGGATTCAAGAGAAAAATTCTCCTTAATCGACTGACAAAATCTCCTTTTTAATCACTCCGTGGACACGTAAACGAGTCTAGAAGATAGTAGAAGCGAGAGAATCAAGGATGGAAGGGTGTAGATAGATCAATCTAAAAAAATCATCCAAGAATACATCAAAATGTCGAAGAACATCTCAATTTATAGTGAATTTGGGTGTAACCGTCCGATCAGGCGTTTCATCAGCGATCAACGGCTCTGATTGATCGCATTAATGCAAATTGTTACTGTTAAGTCCCATCCGTTGGATCGTACATGGAGAGCTCAGATGAAGCCACGTGTTCGCCCGTTAGAAAACGCTTTGAAATGCATCAGTTGGATCGTGATCGGACGCCTCATAGGCGTTTTCGAGAGTTTTAATCTCGACCATTATAACTCTTGCGATCAACGGTCGAGACTAAAATGATCGGTGAACCCCTATTAAGCCACGTGTGTCCATCGATTTAAGTGAAGATCAACGGCCGATATCGCACGCGCGATTGGACATCCCACACGTTGCCACGTCGTCTCCTCATCGCGATCATTGATCGCGATTTATTGGACGGCCTCGATTGCGCCACGTCACTTGCGCGTTAAAAAAATTCAAAAAACTGATTTTTAATTAGAAAAATCAATTTTTAATTCCAGAAAATCCTTAGAAATTCATTAAAAATTCAGAATAATTCAGAAAAATTCTGGAAAAATCCTTAAAAATTAGAAATTTCATAACTTTCAATATACAACTCCAAATTAATCCAAATTTCTTTCATTATATCAGAAATTTAATTGTCTATCATTATAAAAAATCAAAATATTTAAATAAAAAGAGAATAAATTATTTTTTCAAAAATACATTCATTTCTTTAAGATTTTTTTATGTTGATGCAAGTTGCGATTTTGAAGAGCTAGTCAGACCCCTTTGAAGCCTTTCAAGAATTCTAAACTCTTGCGGAGAGTGAATCGAAAGGAGGAAAGCTCTCGTGTTTGAGGACTGATCATGGCAGAGAATTCTCATATGAATAATTATTAACATGGTGTGAGGAACTAGGCATCCTAAGGCAGCTCACCACTCCATGTACGCCTTAACAAAATGGAGTGGTGGGAGGAAGAATAGGACCACTGTGGGGCTTGTTAGGAACATGGTCAAGGAAAAGAGTTTACCTCTTGCATTATGAGGTTAGGTCATCAATACTTGTGTTTATGCGTTGAATAGGTCCTCTATGAAGAGCTTGCAAGGGAAGACAACGTATGAGATGTAGAGTGGGAAGAAGCCTAAATTGAGTCATCTTAGGATTTTTTGCTCAATTGTGCATGTGAAGACTCTAGGAAAGTTGATCAAACTTGAAGATAGGAGCAAGGAGATGGTATTTTTGGGTTATGAGAGAGGCACCAAGGGATATCGGTGTTTTGATCCTACCACACACAAAGTGCATTTGAGCTGTGATGTTATCATTGAAGAGGAGCAAAAGTGGAACTTTATGGAGGGCCAACTGAGTGAAGATATAGTTTTTGCAGATATTTATGTTTTAGGTGTTAATCTTTGGACTTGAAAGTCCAAGAGAGAGGACTGGAGAAAGTGGGATGAGTTTTGAACTTGTGGCTCATAAAGAGACCTCAAATGGAGACACGGGTCAAAGCCAAGCATCGATATTATCAAGTGATGGAGAGAAGCAAAGATTTTGATTTGTTCAATCCCTTTATGAGGCTATTGATTTGATTGAAGATGAGTGCTTCATCTCTTTTGAAGATTCTACCATTTATTTCAAAGCCTCTCAAGAAGAAGCGTGGAGAAAAGCGATGGAGGACGAGATTGTCTCTATAAAAAAGAACAACACTTGGACGTTGCTAAAAGCTCCCAAAGAATTCAAGCCCATTGGTGTGAAATGGTTTTATAAATTGAAGAAGAATCCATTGGGCGAAGTGGTGAAGCACAAGATGAGGTTGGTGGTGAAAGGGTATATCCAAAGATTCGGAAGTGACTACGATGAGGTATTTGCTCCAATTGCTCATTTTGAATCAATTCAAATATTAATTGCATCGAAAACCCAAGAGTTTTGGAGTTTGCATGATTTAGATGTGAAATCTACCTTATTGAATGATAAAAATGAAGGAGGAGATATATGTCACCCAACCTGAAGGCTTTGTGAAGAAGACAAAAGTGGAGTGTATGCTAAAGCTAAATAAAGCCCTCTATGGACTCAAGCAAGTACCAATAGCGTGGAATGAAAAGCTTAATGATACTTTAAGAAGTATCGAATTTTTGAAGAGAAAAAATAGACCAAGGTGTGTACTCCTTGAATTCTTTTCATGACAAAGTGATTGTAGGAGTGTATGTGGATGAAATGATCATCACACCTGCAACTGTGATCAAATTGAGGAGTTAGAAGACCATGATTAATATTTTTGAGATGACGGACCTAGGATTGTTGTGTTCTTTAGTTGGGAATTGAAGTGCATCAAGGTGAATCCCAAATTGCATTGTCTCAAAAACCATATGCAGTTCACATCTTGGAGAATTTCAAAATGGTTGATTGCCCTCCAACCAAGACTCCAATAGAAGCTCAACTGAAGTTAACAAAAGAAGGTGGAAGAAGTTTGGATGCAACATTATATATAAGCTTGAGGTATCTACTCCCTATGCGACCCAATTTGACCAATTCGGTGAGTATTTTGAGTAGATACATGATGAATCCTACCTTTGACCATTAGACAGCAGCTAAAAGAATGCTAAGGTATCTCAAAGGTAAAATTGATTTTGATCTTATTTATGAGAAGGGAGTGAAATATCTCAGGTTATTGGTTATAGGGATAGTGACTTCGCAAGTGATGTGGAAGACAAGAAGAGCACTACAAGGCAAGTATTCTTTCTTGGTGGGATACTGACGTGTCATTTTCGCTCATCGTTAAAACACAAAAACGATGGTCAAACAAAATTTATAAAACCGAACTCAATAATATAAGATATAATAATCAAGTATTGTGTAAGTATCGGGTCGATCCACAAAGAGCAGGGTTGACATTAATCGTAGAGTTGACTTGGTCAAACTTAAGTTTAAAACAGGTTTTAAATAAGAGAAAATAAGATGTCAGGAACGGAAATAATATAAATAGACTAAATAAGAAGTTTTAAGAATTTAATTCTCGGGTTTGACAGCGAAAAATCAAAAGTCAAAGTCAAAGTGTTGACTTTGACTAACAGTAGGTGGTGTGTAAAATTAGAGAATCAAAAAGAGTCAGAAGATTACAAAAATTATATATTTGGAAACTAGAGAAAAAATAGAATTTATTGATATATAATTCGTGATTTTTGGATAAGAAATGGATTTACTATGAATTATTGAAAATCAAATATCAGAAAATCCCTGAAATGAACATCTCGGAGGAAATCGTCAAATTGACCAGTCAAATGAAATCCAAATCTTGCAATTTATATGTCAATGGAAAACTAAGAACCAGAGAAATCTTACAAGACTAAAATTATCGAATTCTGATTTGGAAATTAAAAGTAATTGACCCTGAAAGTCAAGGTTTGACTTCTAATGAAAGATGAACAGTCCTTGGTCAAACGTCAAATTGGAGGGTCAAATGAACTCGGAATTCGATGAATTCTCTATCCACAGAAATCTGATGAAAAGAAGAATCCAATGAAATCAAAATCAAGTGATTTGGAATTATAATCAAAGAGATATCCTATTTTCAAAATCAGCAACTTTTCGGACGGAAATTTGGGGAAAATGAAGAACACTATGAACTCATTTGCAAATTAAACTTTTAAATCTAATAAAAACTCAAATTACCTCCTGATAATCAATTGAATCTCACTACTAACCCGATTGCCTCAAGAATGGGGCTTCAATTCTCATGGATTGAAGCAAATTTACTTGAATTCTTCCTCGGAGATGTTCGGAATTCAAGGGGAAAATTCGATGAAATCAAGGAGAAATTCGCGATCAATCCCGCTCCAATTGCTTCGCAATCGAGTCTAAACGTGGGGGCATCACGATGAACTAGAGATCTTCCTCAAAATTCGCTTAATTCCTTCACGAATTGATCAAAAGTTGAAGAACAATGAAGCAATACATGGGTTTTTATAGGGGAAATTAGCCCAAAAATCGTGGGCAATTGACGCGTTCATGGGAGCGGATTTGAGGCGTCGTGGGAGCAGTTTCCATTGGGCTGCGTCGTGGCATCAAATTCGCGCTGAATCCGCCCCGATTTGGAGGTGAATTAGCCTCAAAATCGCTTTAAAATAGGTCAGGATCGAACCACGATCGGGCCACGATCGCGCCGCGATCGAGCCACGATCGTGCATCGATCGTGATCCTTGATCTCAGTCGGCCGCCATCCGATCCCGTGGAGGTGATTCCACGACGACAGCTCCACGATCGCGGCTTGATCGCGCCGCAATCGCGGTTCGATTGAACCGCGATCGTGGAGTTCTTCCACGAGCCTTCGAAGCCGTCAGATCCCGATGCGAGTCCACCGCCAGCCGTCTGATTGATGAAGATCGCGATCGTCTCTTGATGAAGATCAGCCATCCAATGAAGATCAAGGCCACGGTGAGTCCACGTATCCTCTTTTCCTCGGAATTAATCGTAGCCGTCTGATCGCGATCATCTCAAGGCCTTCGATTTGATGACGATCGGGAGCTTCTCGAAATGCCACGTGGCGTGAGGTAGGTCGTTCGATCTACCTTCACTTATGCCCTTTTTGCAACACGTGCGTTGATGGAGATCGGGTGGACTCCGTGTCCACCACATCAATGCATTTCACACGATGCCCTTGGATCCAACGTTCGTCGAGCTGCCACGCATCCTGCACAGGTAAGACCGTGTGGGAACATAGTCCCACACGGAGAAAATAGCCGCGTTTGTTGCGGTTAAATGGGGGGGTGGATTCCCCTATTATTTTCGTCACTGCCCCCTCTATTACCAGCCTACACGTGGCGCCCCACACGGGCGCCCACGTGCTCGCGTGGCCTCCCTGCCATGTGGCCGTGCCACTATGCGCCTCTTGTGCCCCGCGCGGGCCACCCGCGGCCCTGCCACGTGGCCTCAGTGCCGCGTCGCATCCGCGCTGTGGTCCCGCGCGCCACGTGTCAGCTCGCCGCCTTCCCCGCTCGCCACGTCAGCGCCTGCAGGTAAATATCCCTCTTTTTGCGATTTTTGAAAATAAAAATTCAATTGAAAAATCAAATAAAAATCAGAAAGGGCTAAAACTTCCAAAAATCATATCTTATAATATAAAACTCCTTTTTAATCCAAATTTTCTCCATTGGATCACAAATTCTTTTTTTTAATATCATGTCATTTAAAATATATTTTGAAAGAAGAAATCAAGATGAATTAAAATTTACTTAAATCATTTCTCATTAAACATTCTAAATCATAAATTCATCCTGAAATCATCCTTCCAAACATTTACTAAAGTCAAAAATCATTCAATAACAGAGATTAACTTCTATTAATTTAAACAAAAGATTAACCATCTAGTAAGCATGAAATTATCCCTAATTTATGCATAAATATCAACTTTAATGAAATGACATGCCAATGGAGAAAATTCCTAAAAAGTATGATAACATGCATCATATTCACATAAAATAAGCGTGAATATGAGTTAATTAGGATAAGAATTCGAGTTATAAATGCATGTTATCAGATACCGATCACTTGGAATGACTTGAAGCAAAAATTGGTGGCTTATCTTCATGTCAAGCTGAGTATATAACCTTAACTTGAGTTGTGTGTCACGGTATATGGATAGAGAGATTGGTGAAGTAGTTAATGGATGTTGAGATTGAGTCGGTGAAGATTATGGTTGATAACCGATCTGCCATCATGCTAAGCAAAACTTTTGATCCAAAACTTCAGCTTATTACAACAAAACCAAACACATTGATACATGCTACCATTCTATATGAGATTGAATTGAAGATGGAAAGATCATCATTGAGTATGTGAAGACCAAAGATCAATCAACAGACATCCTCACCAAAGCTTTGGGAAGAGTCAAATTTGTGGAGCTTTGTCACAAAATTAGAGTAAAGAAGGCTTGGGATGAGAAGAAAATCACAGAGCATGTTGGGAGTGATTTCCCCTCATTAGGGATAGCTAGCATGCATGGTGCCCAATGCATGCAGGTGGCCACCAATTGGTACATTCTACAATGCCTACTAATGGGACACACGGAGGGCACATGTAGAGAAGCGCCAAAGCAAGCCAATAGGGCACAACTTGATGGGTACTATAGTTACTGCCTAGCTGGCAGGCATAAGGCGTGTGTTGTTCTCATTTTGGAGAACTTGTTGTGTATGTGGCACAACATTTAGTGGAGTGCTATTGTAACCCCCAACCTACACATCACATGCACACTGTGGCACGCACAAACCCTGATTTTCATGTCATGACATGCCTTTAGTGGGACACGTGCTCACCAAGAAAGGTGATGATTTTTGAGTTTTTTTTGTTGCATTGTATGCCTATAAAAAGGCTCCACTAGTGCGTCCTAAACACCATATGAGCATTATCTTCCTCTGGATGGTTCTCAGTATATTTTTTAGCATTTTAGTTAAGTTATCCTTTCTTCTCTCATTCTTATTCCTCTTTGAGTATGTGTGTGCACTTGAGTGTGAGTTCGCATCATCTTCTAGAGTGAACCTGGAGGTGATAAGCAGCCAACAAAGGGAAGGGCACATTTATCAAAGGTGATGGAAGGCGCTGATGGAGAGAAGAAGGAAGATGCACAGTAGAGGACAGTTGTGGAACAAGGGTGGCTTCACAACGAGGATGGTTGTGCGACGAGGAGGGTGGGCACAAAGTGGGAAGGGTTTATGGCAATGAGGAGCCACCCATGGGAGGAGAGATTATGGTAGCATAGATTTTTGTTGTTGGGGCTTGTGGTGGGAGATAGGATAAATTGGGAGGTTTTGAGAGAAAGGAAGCCATGAGGTTGTGCAAATTGGGGCAATTGGGAGAGAAAAAGGGGAAATCTGAAGTGGGGCAAAACATAATCTAATAGATGATCAAGTTATCGATCAAATCTTCATTTTAAATCAATTATTGGATTGTCAAATACAATTAAAAAACTATGGAGATTAATTTTTAATACAACATACATTGTATTAATTGTTTTATATTATCTATCCATGATGGGTAGCACATTAAGGATCTATCCTTCCTCTCTTCTTCTATATAAATTTCATGTATTCTCTTTCTTGATATACACAATTCTAGGGTTTCCTCCTTCTCCATCATCAACATAGTATCAAATCTAATGCTTCAAGGTTTCGGAGGAACCGCGGGCTGTGGAGGTTTCTCCTATACCTGCCCATCCTATGTCATGACATCCGTCTTTTCCATCACCTCCCATTTGTTTGCAATGCCAGCATGTCCAATTTGCACGTTGTTGTTATCCTCCTACTCATCGTTTCCTAAGCAGCCCTCTAGAGCATTGTGCTGCCTACTTTTGACATTGCACTGCCCACTTGCATGGCCCATCTTCAACTCCCTCATCTCCCACGCAGAATCGCCCTACTAGAGCTAAGCTTTTGCAAGGTCCTCCACCTCCCAAAGTGCCCATTGAGCACCTGCTGTTATGCAATTTCTCGTGTAACCTCCTTTCTACATCGCATGTGTGACCTCATTTATGTAGCACCGCCTCTTGTTGCGCATGTACAACTAATCTTGGCATCATCTCCTCTATCCAAAATTGCTCACGTGCACCCTCCCTTCTTCATGCCACTACTTGTGTAAAACCCCTCGCACGCAATTGTCTCTACGCAACTACTCAGGGGCGCAACTCCCCCAAGTCAGCCTATGCCCTAGCTGCATCCAAGGCACCTTCTAGTCGTTTCCATCGCCTAAAAAAATTCTTGTGTCATTCTTGCAAAGGAAGATTGCAACATGCTCTTCCACCTCCTTGCACACAGCCTTCTAGAGTGTTGCCTTCCTCCATGCATGCCACCCACTCTCACGCATGTGTGCATCCCTGCATGTCGCCTGTGATGGATATTATGTGGCCTATAAGCCAATCACACTTTCATGTTTCTTGT